>JAOUZG010028648.1:529173-620792 GCA_026289955.1 Argiope argentata | reverse complement strand
AAAAAACATACTTTTTAAATTTAATACCTAACCAATTTCCTAGCCATCTTCCTCTAACCCCAATATTTACATGTAAAGATAGCCTCGTTTAGCGCTGTTTCGCATTACACTTTACTTTGATGGAACGTATCCCCCTCGTTAAGCGGGGTCTTACTGTACTAATGATTGTGCTGAATTAGATCTTGTGAATTTTGTTAATTATTTCACCATACCTAATAAATCGAGCTGGAGTAATATATCAATGTAACCTTTAAAACTAAAAATAAATTTGTTGTCGGTAATCCAGAGGTGTTTGAGAATATTGGGAAATTTGCTGGTAGTTTTAAAATTATACGTAAGGAAGAACTGTATGGTCACCTCGTAGGTAGTAATAACTTTAAGAGCATGACTAAAACTAAAATTTAAGGTATTAAGGTGTAAAACTAAAATTTAAGGAGTTTGCAATCAGTGTATTATTTCTAAAAGTAAATTGATTTAAAGAATGGTAAATAATTAAGGGGGAATTATTATTGAAGAATTATTGAAGAATCAAATAATGTCATAAAAAATTTTGTGGGATCCCAAGTCTATTAAAAAGGCATATATTAATCCCAATTATTGAAAATTCATTACTAAAAATAAATAATAAATCAATTTTTTATATTATATTTCAATATGTTTCTTTTTTTTTTTCAAATACTTCAAAAGTGAGTGATTTCTGTATTTTGACCAAACAATTTCGATGTTATAAACTTTTTAGATTCCTTTTAGAATTTTATGCCTCCATTAAAATATTCAAAAATGGATTCATTGAGTTTCTATGATGTAAAATAAAGTATTATGCTTTTGGACGATTTTCGGTAGTAACTTTTTTTGTTTATATATATATTTTTTATTTATTAATTATTTTATTTATTATTACAGATGACGATCTTAAGTTTGTTTATTTCGGATTTATTAATAACATGAAAGGTTAAATTTTTTACTTTAATATTTTATTCATTAATTAATTTTTTCAATTCGTGCAGTAATCAAGTGGTGGCTTTCCTTAAATAAATTAATATAATTTATCTGGATTTTATGTTTTTTTCCACATTTTTTATCACATAAAATTATAAATAATGTTTTTTCCGTCAAAATTCAGTTTGTATACGTAATAATAAGTTGTTATTTCTTTATTATTATCTGTAAAATATTATATTTTACAGGTTCCTTAATTAAGGATGTATTTCAATAAATGTATTGTAAATGTAAGTTTTAAAATAATACATGAAGTAGCCTAAAACATGATGTGTTTACACTTGACTGTTGCCATTCAACAAAATGTAATAAAAAAGGTTTATGTTGCACATTGGTTAGCGTTTTATGTATATACTAGATAATGACCACCATCACGTTAGTTATAAATATTTAGAAAGAAATTATGATTAGCTTGATTTTAGTGAGAAAAGCGCCAGCGAATGAGATAATGATTTTTAGCACACTCCTTTGAAATAAGGATTCGCCTCACATTAAGGACAATTTTATAAATGTAAAGTAGAATGCATATGGTTGCTAAGCCTCCAAATCATCAACCTCATATTAGTAACTCTAAAAATACCTATGCGTTATATGGAATGAGTCTTCGGTGACACATGAGAAAGTCTTACCGATATATCAATTATTTCTTGCGATATTTCTTGTGAGGCTCATTTAACAATTTAGAAACTGTATGTGTATTTGTGTGTATATGCTTAGTGATCATCCTGGCACTCTTGAAATTGTAATATAGTAAGTAATTTATTTTTATTATTATTGTTGTTTCGATTGCTAAAAGTATCAGGCAACACTTGGTGTGGATATTTGTAAAACAAATTGTAGTTGTACTAGATTCTAACAGTAGTACAAGGGTTGCCCATTGTATTAACGCCCTCTTTTGAATTCAGTGACTGAATCTTTATTATTTGCAGATATCAAATTTTTTACTGTGTTTGTTATTGTTTATCCATTATTACTGTAATTATTATCATATTACATAACTCTAATAAAATAGTAGAAAACTATTAGTCATAGAAAACTGTTAGTCATAAGATGTCAACATACTTTCTTCTTTACCAAAAAATTCCTTATTGCAATTGAGCCGTCATTTTTTTTTTTTCTTCTTTTCTCCTTCTAGGAGAAAATGTTCCTGTGGTGCTCGTCGGCAACAAGACCGACCTCGCCAGTGATAGGGTCGTCACCCAAGAGATGGTCGAGGAGGTGACCAAAGATCCCTCCAGAATCTGCAGGTACATAGAAACCAGCGCGAAATCCAACGACAACGTATCCACACTCTTCCAGGAACTGCTGCTGCACGCCCAGGAACTGGAGCAGCCGCCCCCGCAGCCCCACTCCTCCCGGCGGCTCAGCAGACGACTCAGCTCCCTGGGAAGCATCAATTTCGTGGTGCGAAGAAAATCGTCAGTGCCGAGGGACGGGGAACCGAAGGAGAAGCCGGATTCCAAATCCTGCGTCATCGTCTAGAACATTCGAACAGAGATCTGAAAGGCTCTCTCCATACTTTGTTGTCTCATTATTTTAATAAGGGAAAAAATCCTTTCTTTTGTTTTCTGAACAAAAACATTCATCAAAGAGCGGAGGTAACTCTAGAATTTTTCAGAGTTATTACTAAGTTATTAATTTATTGACTTTTGAAAACAAAGGACTCAGATATGAGTTCGTTGTAAGTAATTTCTACTCATTCAGTGTGGTTTCTTTTAGTAGCTGTAACTCGTTAATTGTCAACTTATCACCTTTTTGATATTATTCTTTTACAAATTTTTATTTTGAAAAAACAATCTCTTAATAAAAAGTCAAAATTTCACATGTTTTTTTCATTTTCAAAACCCAGTAATTAATCGAAAGAATAATACTAATAAGTTTTTAAAAAAATACGATTCTAATATTGCTAGTTCCAAGTTATCATGTGGCAACATTAATTCTTTTAAGTCACGCGGTATCAACCAGATATAAAAACATCATGTTCTCACATAACTTTGTTTGCAATCACCAACATTTAATTTAAAAAACGATGGGTTTTGATCTTTTCAAAATCAGTTGAATTCTAGATTTTTTTTCGTGAAAAACCAATTTAAACCGGTTTAAACCAATCGTGTGACCATCGGATGAAGTGTGAGTCGATAATTGGAAAACGTTGATTTTTCCGCTCTCATTTCAAAATCGTTCGAACTCCAAAACTTTATCTCGGAACATTTTTTTTGAGGGGGGAGGCAATCTGGCTTAAACTTGCTTGGAATTATCGCGTGGCTATTGCATTGCGCAATTTTCAGTCTTGCGAAAAGTGATTTTTTTTCCTCCTCTTCTCAAAATTATTTGTGTACCCTTTATTTTCTGCTCGTGCATTTCGGACTTCAAAAAACAACCAAAATAACATCATGTTCTCACATGATAACAACAACAACAAAAGTAAAAGGGAAATTCAATTTAGCAAAATTTCATTGAGTTTTCTTTCCTTCAAAAATTCAAAGAGAAAATTCTTTATAATCATATCAGATTCATTTAACATCTACAGATTAAGATGACAAATTGTCAGAAAAAGCGTAGTTTTTATTAAGCAATTTTATCCATAAAAGTTAACACATTTACGACAGGTAAATTAACCAAACATGAAAATTACAAAAACGCAGAATATAAAAAAGGTCAGCACCGAATCATCTACAAAAATATCCGACTCAGGGATTTAGCTTCATGTTCACTAGCTTTCAGTTGAGACTGGCAAAACCTGATTGCATGTTGGTGCTGTTTTTACTTGTACTGTATTGGTGCTGTGCTTACTGTTTATACGGAGTTATATTTCTTTCACAAATTTTTTCGAGTTATCAATCTGCGTACTAACAGTAAATACCACCATCCCTAAATTGGAATTTCCTTTTCTCAAACATTTTTTTCCTTGGAGCGCTTTACAATTTCCCAACAAGCATGTTTTGTTAAAATTATTCCTTAATTTTTGGATAATTGTAGCGGAAGGGGATTGGAAAAATTTAACTGTATTAGATTCTAGAAAATTATTCGACATTTCATTCTTCTAAATCAGCACTCATTAAAAAAAATAAGTAGTAAAGAAATCAGCACTCATTGAGATAAATCATTAACATCTACCAAATTTTGTTTGCATTTATAACTATATTTTATTTATATGATCCTTTCTTATGCACGCCAATGTATACTTTAAAAGCAAAACGTTTTAAGCAATATAATTCTAAAAATTTGCAATGCTTTCAAATAATATCGGCTTAAAAATAATTCCAGGTACAGTTGCGTTGGATTTATTTTACACAAGAAAAATTCATACTTATTTATAATAATTTAACAGAACTAAATAAAAAGAATACAGCACATTTGCAATATTTTTTTTATTTTAAATAACAGTAAAATTTCATTACTTAAAAAAAATATCAAAAAGTTATTTTATTTTTTCTGAACTAAAATTGTTTGTAAAATATTCTCCAAAAAAGCGAGTCCTAACTCTTTCTTGAAAATTTAATTGTTAGATTATAAAATTGTATAACAAAGATGCCACTGAAAGAAATGATCAGCTGATAAGTAGATATTCACTTATATAAAAAGACTTTTATGAAAAAAAATTGTAATTTTTATTTAAATAATTTTGTATAGTATGTTTGTTTATTGTTCTTACGTTTCTTTATTCTTCTTTTATTTGGATGTTAATTTATTTGCGTGTTTTGTGTGGGTTTTAAAATAAGTATTCATTCCACACTTGTATTCTAATTAGTTATTAATTTTGTTAAAAAACGCTTCATAGATGCATTATTGATAATATATTAACCCTCTATTATTTATGGTGCATAAATATTTTATTTTTAATTTCTTTATTTGCTTTTAAAATCCTTATATCAAACACAACTTAAGCTGACAGCGCATGGGAATTAATTTTAAAAATATTATAATCTTTATTAAATTAATAATTTTTTTAAAACATAGAGTTTAACATATCGACTAAAGTTATTAAATCTCATTTCCATTTAAATTATATCAATTATTTATAAATACTTTGCTTTCACACAAAGAACTATTTACAGAAATATACGTTGCTAATCTTCCCGGGCGCTGTCATGTTGAGTACTTGACTATCTTTATATTGTAAAATTTCATTATTAATGCAAACATTATTAATATTTTTATAAAAGTTATTTAAAAACTTCTGATTTTTTTATTAACTGACGATAAATTAAAAATATCATTCTACTTAAGTTTTAAAATTTTAATGCTGTGAACGAGCTTTCTGAATATTTTTTACACGTTTTCCTTTTCAAGAATTTAGAGGTTAGCGTCGCATGTTTTAGGAACTCCTTTTTTCATTTTGAGATATTTTAATTCATCAGCAATTATAAAATGTAGTCACACACTTCTTTCCCTTAGTGATATGTGAATGTAGAATAAGACATCAACTGTGTGTTTTTAAGTAGATGTATAAATATTAGAAACATTTTTAATGTTGTTGTGTATAACAGGAGCTTTTATTATTCAAAAAACTCCAAATGACTACGGATTGAGGATAAAAATAATATGATGTTTGTAACGTAGTATAGCGCATTATTTGCCATATAAAGTCCTGAATGATTGAATCTGCTACAACAATTATTTCCAATTATTAAATGTAATTAAATTGTTACTTCGTTGTTTCGTATATAAACTATTTCAAATAATAAAAAAACTGCTTTCATAGAGTTTTTAAAAAATTTGAAGGATTTTTATGATTATTCATTATTATCATTTGATTTTAATAAATGTTATTCATTCTTTATAACGATTAAATGATTTTCAAATTTCATTACTTCTGTTATTCTATTTTTTAAACTTTTTTTTAAGAATGCAACTTTAGTTTTCACGTATTAAAAATTAAATATAATTGCATTAAGTTTAAAGCTGTAAATATATTTTATCGAAAACCATTTGCATAATTCTAATTTTAAATTATTGATATTTAAAATCTTGAACTGAGCAAACGTAATTTATTTTTATAATTGTGTAATTAAAATATTTTATATTTTTAGGTATTCATTTAATTTGATTGAAAATAGAAATTCAGTAACAAGTACCCCTGCTTTAAGTAAAATATTAATTCTTTTAAAATTTTATGATTTAAATGCAATAAAACTAATTTACGGAAGGTTTTCTATATATTAAATGAAATGAATTGTTAATTAAATTGTTTTCTATACATTAAATGAACTGAATTAAATTGTTTTCTATATATTAAATAAACTGAAATGTTAATTAAATTGTTTTATATTTATTAAATTAACTGAATTGTTAATTAAATTGTTTTCTATATATTAAATAAACTGAATTATTTATTAAATTGTCTTCTGTATATTAAATAAAGTGAACCATTAATTAAAATTTTCTATGCAGTAAATTGAGTTATTAATTAGATTATTTTCTATGTATTAAATAAAATCTATTGTTAATTAAAATTGTTATCTAAAATTGTAAATAAATTAAATTAATTAAAAAGATCAGTAAGTATTTTTACAAAAGGATAAACTTCTTATGTATTTTACATAACTGAATCAATATATTTTATGAAACCATCCTATTAATTGCTGCTATTAAATTACGCCATGTTCGGTCATTTATTCAAAGTATAAAAGTTAGAAAACTAGATTGCATTATATTATGCTTTCTGTGGTTTGATCGAATAGAAAATGCCAAAACATTTTTATAATATTTTATTTTTAAATAAAATGCCGAGGTCAGTAAAGCCTCTTGAAAGTAGGTCATCTTGACCTTTTTCTGATAACCTATGTATATTGAGCAAAGATAGAAGTTAGCAGTATGTTTGTAGTAGGAGAGCAGTATTGAAAGAGAGTTGCAGTAAGTGAATCTTACTTAATATTCTAAAATATGTTATTCATTTCAGTTCTGATCGAATTGAGTTTTCTTAACAATTCGTTTGGAATGACAACCAGCAATAATTAATCCTTTTCCAAGAGATTATCAGTTTTATATTAAAAAATTGCTGCAGAAATCATTTTTATTTCAGTTTTAGAATTAAAATTGCGAGGATTTATCATTTTTTAAAAATGCCTATTATCAATCTGTAATTCAGTTCTTAATAATAGTAAAAAAATGTCGATTTCCTTGTAAAAAAGTTTTAAAAAAATTTAAGGTACTGTTGGCCTTTATAAAGCAATTCCATTTTAAACAAAGATAAAAAAACAAATCTCTAACTTTCAATGTACTAGGACAAGAATAGTCATCGTTTCCTTTTTTTCACATACTAAACATAATAAAGAGAAAATATAATCCCCTAAAGTTATGAATTCTAAATTGGCATTTGATGAATATCCATATTATTTTCAGTTACAATTTGAGTGTAGATACCATTTTTAAAATTCAGCAACTCTGAGTAAGAACACCATAATTTCAAAATTCTAGAAGAAAAATATATTTTTAAACACCAAAAGGGCAAATAGTCAGTTATATGTAAAGAGTGTTGATAGGTATTAAAAATAATCTATTTAAAATTTTTCTCAACATAAATTAACTTTTGAAAATAATATTACATTATTAAAATGGGGCAGTTAGCTAATTAATTTCTGTCTATATTATAAACGTAAGCTTTTAAAGTATAATTTAATGTAACTGAACTCTCTGATTACGTAATTTCTGCATTCTTATTAAGCTCTGCTTTCCCAAGCGAAGACTTAATTCGTAAAAGGCGGATATTTATAATTAAATTACATGCATCGTTAAATAAGGCTTATGTGACTGATAAATGCATGTTTAATAGGATTTTGTTATTTAATTCAAGTTCATTATAGGAATTTGATGTAATATATGGCTAGTATTAATTGTATAATTTTATATTTAGGAGCTACGGATAAAGAGTAATCTAATATACTGAAGGTGAGCTTCTTGCAATGCTTACTATATTGATTTTGATAAATGGTTCGTATGTTAAGAAGCATACTTAAGATTCAAAATACTTGGTTCTGACAATGGATAGGGCAATTTTATTTTTTCAGTATTATAGAATTAATTAAAAAATTATAAAAGAGACATCGTAAATGCCAATGCCCGTTTTGAAGAAAAAAATAAGAGAACTTTGTATCGGACATTGTAAATTTAAATCGAGGTCAGATGACGAGGACTCCCTTCTCTAAGCCTTTCCTTCATACTTACGGATTTGTTTGTTTGTTTGAGGTTTTTTGGCGCAAGAGCCATGATGTTGACTATACTGCCCCAAACAATGGGTAAAAATATATCATTTTAAAACAATAACTTTATTGGAAAATGATGGGAAGCTAAAATGTGATGAAGATTCAAATAAAAGAAATAGATTTTCCATCATACTTACGAAAGTAAATCTGGCCTCAAATCGAATTCGAGTGCATTCGGCTTGCTTATTCGGTGGTTCTTGGGGATTATAAGTTAAAACTGCCTGATAGCGACTAGTTCTTAAGCCTCTGAGGCCATTTTAAAGCAAAATATCCATCATAGTGAATTGAAAAATGACATTTAAAAAATTAAAAAATAAAAAGAATTTTAAACATGCTAAACCGCAATATATGTTACATTTCCCCTTTTCAAAATTTACAAAACATTATATTTACTCAATGCACAGAATATTCTGTGGTAAACTAATCTGATTCATAATGTATCGATTTAAAGCTAAACTGAAAATGAGGCAATTTTGTGGTTCTTTTTTCTGATGATTTTTTCTAAATATTACTCTGTGACTAAACTTTACTACTTATATGAACTAAAGGCACGTGCATATATTCAAATAATTTGCAAGAGAGTAATGAAATGAAAAAAAAAAATGAATTTTTGAGCAGACACTTGTATTGATATGACTTTATAAAAGGAATAAAAAATTAAAACTGGGCTCTACTCTGTATTTCAATATAAAACCCAACAGGTTTAAACTTTCAATAATGAAAAGAATATAAGAAAGTGGTTTCGAAAACTGAGTATTAAATAGCAGTCAAGATGTATATATTAAAGTTTGTTATTTGTGCCGCATTTTGAACTATATATAAGTCGTTCATTGCAAAATCAAAATAAGTATTTGCTAACTTCTTGAAGTCTTGATCATCTAAAATTACATGGTTGGTTGTTTGGTTGGTTGTGTGGGGTTTTTTGGCGCAAGAGCCAGATTTGGCCATACTGCGCCAAGAAAACTAAAATTACATGAGCATTTTCATTTCACACAAATCACACAAGAAGTTATTAATGCTTTGAGTTTTCTTTGGCATTTTAGAATGACTTTTAAGGAGCCGAGTATAACTAAGAATTTTCTTGATTCTCTGTGGCATTTAGATAACTGCACCACTTTCATATGGAGTTAATGAATACATTTTCAACAACCAAAAGTTTTGTTATCCTTAAAATAATAGAATTTATAATATATTAATTATTTAATATAGATTTTTTGTCACTACAAATCTTTTTTTACAAAATAGACTTAAAGTCTATTTTTTAAATATTTTCTTTTGGTTTTATTTTATAATTAAAACCAACAGACCAAATTTGTTATTTAAAATTAATAATATTTAATAATAATTTTTTAATATTATTTCATTATTTTTTATTAAGCATTTAAAAATATTTTTACCATTTCTAACGTAAGGCTAAGTTCTGACTGACGTCATCGTTTCTGCGCAGCATTTTCATTCACATTTTATTTGTGAAGCACTTGTGATATAAGGTAAACAATTAGGTATTAGGCATTTTTAACTCATTCATGTTTACCTTAAAAGAAATCTGCCATACCAAATCATTTGCTTAAGTAAAATGATTAAAGCTGCTATGAGATTTTTTTTTTTGCATCATTCATGTGTTGTTTCATCACAGTGCAATATTTTCATTTTGTTGTCTTTTTTACGATATTTATTAGATTTATTGTAATTAGTGTATCCAAGCTGTGTATTATCTGCGCATAAAACATAGCTTAATGTCTTTGTGAGTAATTATTCATGCGCGAGGTCTTTTAAAAACATGTGTTATTGTTTGAAAATTGTGTTGATGTTGTAAAAGTCTCTGTGTATTGAATATGCAGGATTCTATTTTCAGTTCAATGAAATTATATCATTGCAGTGTCTCAATAATAATACTGATCGTTTGATGTTTTAAAAAAAATGTAAGCATGAGTATTAATTCCACGAAACTTGATATATGTATTTTCGTGTGAAAATAAACTATGTGTTTGTGTATTTTGAGAGTTTTACTTTATTTTATAACTTATTTCATTTTAGAACAATTATATTTACATAACTATACATTGTTACGGATCATGAGCCTGTAATGAGTGTTTGTATGACATGAAAAGAATTAGCAGGCCTCGGTAGAAAATAACTGCGACATTTTAACTCACAAGAAGACATTAACACAATGACGATGAATACACAGATGACAAATATTCACAGCTGAAAAGAATAGACAGTAGCTCACAAGTAGAAATCTACCATAGCACAAGAACACGACCAGAAAAAATCCAGCAGAAGATGGGTATCCTCAAAGCTTCTCTCGATTGTCTTCCAAACGGCTGAACTTCTCAGTGGCTCTTCACTTTAGCTGCCGACTTATATCCACGCTTGTTTACTCCAGACACCAAACCACGTTTCTTCCACAATAGACAACAAGGCACGCACATGGTTCAGTTCAGCACTTGCTTGAGCTCCAAAAAGCGGTAGTATTCCACCGTTTCTTCTCTATCCCCTGGAAAACTTCATTTGTCTTCAACTCTGCTTCCGGTTCATTTCACCAGCAGCTTGAGACTGCCGGCCTTTTATGGCTTCCGAGTGGCTCGCCGAAAAGCTTCATTGCCAATGGGAGTGCAACTCAGTTTCGATTGGACGAATCGTTCTCTTGAAGTTTCCAGCAATATCCCCTTCGCCCCTAAGCTCTGATGCGGCACCCGGCCAGCTCGCAACATGTCTGATCGAGAAGCGGTCTTTCTTACAATGACACTATCCATTCTGGGAAGCCAAATAACAGATTTGTAACAATATAGACAAGGTTATAATACTCAAAAAGTTGCAATTTAGAAGAATTATGTTTATTCTCTCTCTCTCTCTCTCTCTCTCTCTCTCTCTCTCTCTCTCTCTCTGTGTGTGTGTGTGTGTGTGTGTGTGTGTGTGTGTGTGTGTGTGTGTGTGTGTGTGTGTGTGTGTGTGTGTGTGTGTGTGTGTGTGTGTGTGTGTGTGTGTGTGTGTGTGTGTGTGTGGAGAGAGAGAGAGAGAGAGAGAGAGAAGAATTTGTAATCAATTTGAACCTAACTGTAGAAAAAAGTTAAAGGAAATAATTACATTTTATGTAGTTTCAGGCAATAAATGTTCTAATGAATGCCGATTTTTTTTTATATAGACCCTCGGTTTTATGAGAAATATTTAATAAAATATTCTTGTGAGTCGAATAAAAAAAAGTCGTTCTCTTTAACTCAAAAGCCTATTTGAGTTATAAAAATCAAAATATCATTATACTATGAAAACGCTCAATTTCAGACCACACAACTAATCGGCTTGAAGGAGATGCGCCAGTCAATTAAAGAAGTCCCTCCCAAATCTGATTGATCTAAAGCATTATAATTATTGATTGTCCTGTAATAATGATATTCCTCATAACGCGGTCAGAATTGGTCCCAAAAATACAAACGTTTGTTATTATTATTATAATTTAAAAGTTAGATTGTCAAAATTATATTAATAGGTAGATTCGAAAAAATAAATGTATTGTATGAAATTCAACTTTCAAAAAAATTTCATAAGTGTATATACTTGGCTGAAACAAAACAAAATATTATTATTTACATGCGTTTAAATATGTTTGAACGTAGTATTGAATATTGAGTTGTACAATGATTCAGAGATTTTTAAAAAAATTTGTAATGCGTAGAAAATTCATAATTAAACGATTTTACTTTTTACCCTCATAATATTTAAAAAATAAGTTTTGTAACAGCTAGAAAAAAATTTCAATTGAAATTTAGTCAATTCCGTTTAAAATGTTTAAGTTCAAATTTCAGAACAGATGACAAAAAGAGAGAGAAAAATGCAGAGTACAATAAACAGAACATCATAAAATAGTTTTATGAGTTATATGACTATATTGTTTTCTCTCAAGAATTCTCTCTCTGACGAAAATTCTCACAAGAATGATGCAAAGATGCAGACTTTATTGTCTAGGGAACTTGTATTAAATATACACAATACAAGCTACAAATACCCAACAAATTAACACTATTTAATCTGCTAATTACAAAAAACGGTACATCAAATTAATTGCGGGTAACAGCAAAGCTATAAAACGCACGCCAAAAAGAGAAGACGCTCACTCAAGCTAAGTCAACTAACGTAGCTTGTTTTCCGAACTGATCTGATTCTCCTCCTCAAGATACACTTTAAATTGTGTTAAACTAAGATGGGTTGGCCTGAAATAGTGAATTGAAGTATTTTTTTTCTTTGAAATAATGAGTTAAATATTTATTACATTAAATAAATTATTTAATCTGCTTTCATATTGAAAGCATTTGCATGTTGCTCCTAAGCATATAATTTAGACTTGAAAATTTGTATGCTTCTATACGAATAATAAAGAAACGTTTAATTTACGTTTTTTTACTGCGGATAATATTTACAATGGAGGCCGTATACAAACTTAGTTTTTTTAATGACACCAAACAGTTTTCACAATTGGCTACTTTATTTTATGAAGATTTGTATTTGAAATTTTCCATTTAATTTTTTTCAAGGAATTGAAAAATTGTTTCTCTTTTTTGAAACACCTTGTGTTGATATTTTGTGCGTTTGTTGGTATCAAATTAGACTGAAAGTGTCAAAACACATTACATTATTCTTCACTAAACCTTACTTATTATTTACAGCTGTTGTCAACTGCTCAAAAGAAAATATTTGATACAGTCTCGTTTCCAACAGATGTTATCTTTTTTTTAATAATCTAATAAATGTAGGGAATTAAAGTGTTTCTTACAGTCCATATCTATTTTATTTGAACTATTTTTTATGATTCTTTTATTTATTATTTAATATTTATGTTACTAAATTATTATAACTATTATACTACAATTTATGGTATGGTACACATATTCTTTCATTCATTTTTAGCTTCATTTTCTTAAGTAGCCCTTTCATTTATGATGTTGAAAATTGTCTAATGACTCAAAACGTTCGCTATAATAACAATAAGCACTAATTGTTCGAATTGCGTTGCTCAGCTTTAATTTAGGAATATCAATTTAAGGCGAGCCGTATTTAATCAGAAATGAAAAATGGAGCACATTCAAAAAGAACCAAGCATTTCTTCCATTCTAATCAGTCTTCTTTTAAATTAATGATTAACTTTAATTTCGAACTATCAAGTTACAAAATATATTCCTGCCGAAATTTCTAATTTTATTTTGACCTGCGACAAACGACCATTTGTCATTTTAGTGGAATAAGTCACCATTTATCCCGATTTCAAAAATCTTTATTTTTTTTCTAAATTGTTCAGATTAACTCTTTTCGATGTAACTGCATTTCTTTTGCATCATTATTTGACTCGCTACATAAATCACAGCTTCCATTAATCTTGTTTGAGTTAGATTAAGCCTGAGGTTTGAAATCGGGCTATTGTTATGCCTTGAAGATTTATTACCTTGCGACAAATGTTGGAATAATTTTTTATAAATGTTCCTATATATAGATCGTGTATTTCCAAAGTGATGCAAGTCAGAAATTAACGCTTGGAGAAAATTAATACGGATAGGGAATAATTCGTATGGACTTAACGAAATATTATTCCCTAACTAATATTTTAATCTAAAATTTAATCATAGTAGGAAAAAATATAGAATAAATAAATTAATACACCTGTTACGAATCTACAAGAATGTTCCCTTATTAATAATAACGTATAATAAATAAATAGTTCCGATTTTTTTAACGGATGCCAGGTCAATGACTCCCGGACTTAACGACAACTTTCATTGAAAATTACAAATGGAGGTTATAGAAAATATAAGAATTTCGCCGTTATCTTTACTAGGCGTCTACATCCTAGATATTTCTAAAAATCAAGGTTAACAAGATTATATAAGTAAAAGCACAGAGAGTCGAGTTGGCTTGCTTTTTGGGATATCGATCGTGGAGGGAGCTATTTGACTGCATAGCCTAAACAACAGGGATACTTTTTAAATTAGCAATATTCTCATTCTTCTTATATGTCTTTACAAGTGCTGTTCATTGTCTATGGCTGGTGTATGACTTGCTATCTATATTTCATATTTTCCAGTAGAATAATTCATTTTCTATTACTTAGCATGTTGAACTTCTTTACCATAAACACACTTCACCACACAACAACCTTTGAAACATATCACATAAATCTGTTACCGGTTTGTTTCCAAATCAAAATTAACATTGTATAATATAACATTGCAGAACTTGAAGGAAAAAACCCTCTTTAATATTTAACTGGTTTAAAACATTAAAATAATACCGAGTGTTTCAAAAATGACCGGTATATCTGAAAATCTATAAAAATCAAATGGGCAGCGATAGAAATACACCGTTTGCTGCAATATGCTTGGAACAACAGTAAATTTTCAACAACAGATAATTTGCCAAATTAGTTGCAACTTATGACAACAAATGGCGTTATAGTCTAGAAAAATCTAGACTAAGATATTTTCCAAATATTCACCATGCAGAGCAATAACATGACGTAGCCTCAGAACTAAATAAGCAGAAACCCCATTAAACGTCTAGAGGCGGGATGGCTTCACATGCAGAACACATATATTGTTCCAGTTGTTCAATTGCAATCAAGGAGGATCTGAAAAATGAGCCAATGAGTCCTTTGGAAGAAATGACTGCCCAAACCCTTACTTTTTTCAGTTGAAGGGACGATGACACTACAATATGGGGGTTTTCAGTTCCCCATATGAGCCAGTTCTGTTTATTGACGAAGCCTTTCAGTTAAAAATAAGCTTCGTCAGTAAACGAAATGCTACCCGCATGGATATCGCCGTCATCAATCCTCTGCACTATATCGTCAGCGAATGTCTCTCGTGCATTCATGGAAGCAGCGCTGAGGTGTTGCCTAGTTTGAATTTTGTATGGAGAGAGGCGTAAACTCTGGAATGTGAGAAGATACGTGGACGTTGGCTTTATTTGGACCGCAGCTGCAACACGGCGAACGGAAATCCGAGGCTGCTGTTGGGTCACCTGTTGCACAAGCTGAGCATTGCCGTCTGTGGTTGCTTTACGCGGTCGCTCCACCTTTCGAGCACGTTCATCCTTCACCTTCCCATTCTGTTGAAATTTTTCAAACAAATCCTTTATTGTACCGCTTTTCGGTCCTTTGGCTGCATTAAACTTCCATTCAAAACTTCGTCCTGTTGCAACAACACAGTGTTCTAGGCGATGGAATTCCAGCAGCAGAAAAATCCTCTGCTCAAAGGAATGAACCATGTTTTCACAGCAAACTTGAAATCCGAGATCATCATGCCCTTAGAGCAGAAAGACGACTGACAGAATGGCGAACTCACAGACTGTGTTTTCCTCTATATCTTTTAGATCGTCTGAAGTGCCATATGTTGTTGTAAATTGTAACTAATTACGTAAGTCTGTCTGCTTGAAAATTTACTGTTGATCCAAGCATATAGCAACAAACAATGTATTTCTATCGCTTCCAGTTTAATTTTTATTGATTTTTCAAATGTACTGGTCATTTTTGAAACAGCCAGTATTAGGATGGTTCAAGTATACAATGAACATAACAGGCATATGGCTGTTATAATAACAAGTTTTGATTGTCTAAGCTATCTAAATTGATGCTTAAGATCTGTTACATTTTCGTAGAGTACTTCATTAAAATTATCTTAAATATCAAATCTTGCATCAGATTGTATAAAGTAATGCATAACCAAAATTCAAGTCGAAACTGGGTCACAAAAGGCCATTGCAGGGTTATAAAAAAGTTCCAATCTCTTTGATAATTGGATTAAACGCCAATTGATTTTTCTTCTTTTCCAATTGTATTTTATAGATAATTTAATATTTCTGGAATTTAACGAGCTATGAATACATAAATCTGAGAAATGAGGAAATACAAATAGGTACTGGAGCTTATTTGTCACTTTCACATTCCTTTATGAATGGAATTAAATTTCACAAATCTAGAGTTTTCAAAATGCAAGGAATTAAAATTTAAGTTGAAATTCATAACGTTTGAAACAGAAATTTATCCCATGAAATTATTTAATTAACATTTTGATTTCACAGTTTTAAGAGTTTTATTTTAACACTTTCGGTAGGACAGAAACTAAACTAAATTTAGATGGAACCTCATCAATAATAAAAAAGATTTAAAAAACATAATTCTGAAAAACATTTTCTTCAAAAATAAAATATAAAATTTCCTATATAAATAAAGTAGAAAAATATTATAAAAAGCATCACTTTTATGTATTTTGTAAATAACAAAACATTACATCAAACATATTTTATATGATATTATGAAATATGTAAGAAATAAATTATTTTGAAAAAATATTTTTAACTTTGAAATTACTTTTAAAAAGAGTTTGAAGGCAACACTATTTTCTCTTTATTCTTTTTAATCTTTTCCATTAGTCAAGATGGGAACAAATTTCATTCTATCCCTATTCTAGCCCTTTAAAATCAAGTTAATTATAAATTCTTTCGAATAATTATAGAAGACATTAGAAACTATCTTTTTTTCATAAATCAAGAATGTTCGGATAAATTTTAAAATTCCGGACAAAAAAAATCAAAACATTAATTTGCGAACACAATTTATGTATATAATTAAAATTCATTAGCTATAAATATTGACTAAGCTCTTTATTAATATCCCAAGGACAGGAAAATAATTCTTGCAGGCATTTGCCATTCCATTAAAGTATTTAATTTTTCATTAGTTGCAAAGAATGGTAGAAGAAATAAGAACATAGCTAGTTGGTACACATGATTAAAGGGTACTGTTTTCATTAAGCGGCATTATTAAACAAACAAAAGTGTTCTTTGCTTAACTTTCTAATATATTTATGTAATATGAGGGGTTTTTTGCTCCTAAATGTATTGAATATATATATTGAAACTTTCATTTAAGATCTACTCTACATGATTTGTTCTATATTTTCTTTATTGTATTATCATGCAAAAGATTAGTTTATAAGTGAATGCAAGTGATGGTAAAGTGAATAAAATGATGTCTATTAGGAACACAAAATTAAAAATACTATTTCACTTAAGAGACATTATTAACTAGGCATAAGGGTTCTAGCGTCAATGTTTTAGCAAATTTATGTAATATAATGCCTGTTAAGCATCACAGTATATCGAAAATTTCAATTGAGATTTAATTTACTTAGATTGCTCTATATTTGAATTAATTTTTTGTCTATCAATAATGCCGAATTTATTAAAAATTTCATTTGAAATTTCATCTACAGGGTTGAATTTTGAACAATTTAATGTCTGATTTAAAAAAAACAAATATATCGTTGTTAAAGAACGATTGGTACTTTGAATTATTCTACTTTTATTTCTAAATATTTCTCATTTATTTAAAAAAAAATATTTTATTTATAATTAGAAATAATTTTTATTTAATCAGAAGTTTATGAAAGGTGCTAAATGATGACTTGAGAAGAATGCAATGGAAATGCGTAGTTAACCCCTCAAATGAGGAGTATAGCTGGCCGTCGATTTTTCATGCCATATGGCACATTGGCGAGTATACATTGCGACTGAAGTTACTTTTGAATATGATAATAAATTCCTTTAAAGATTTCTAATGTACTGTATCCGGCTGCACTTACTTTTGCTAATATCACAGATAACTATCACATATTAATTAACAATACAGTTTCTTGGAACAAGCTGCAGTCAAATTGTTGTTAGTTAATGGATTAAATTTTTAAAAGCATTTAATATGAACATACGTCTTACTAAAGGAAAAATGAGCTAAGAAATAGACACCGTACAAATAGTGTAGGTTGTGAAGATCAAGGTTATAGGATGCATTCAGAAAAATCAGAAGAAATAAGCATAGTTTTATCGGACACTGATAATGAAGCTAATGATAGTGAACTATTATCAAGAAGATAAAAATGTGCTGAGAAACTAATAAACGATTTCAATGAATGCTTTGGAGTTGTCATAAGAATGTGCCTGAAATAAAAATTTAATGAATAAATACGGCAATGTCTGTAATAAACGCTAAAACTAGAGGCCAATCAGAAATAATTATAAATTTTTGAAGTGTTGAATATGAATTTGGGGAATTGCAATTATAGCTATATCATTAATTTTGTAAATAAAAATCAGATGGCTATTTCATGCACAATTTTCCTTATTAAATCTTACTGTAAGAGGTTAAATTAATAGATTCGTTGTTCTAGCTCACGTGCAGTTATGAGAGCTGACAATCCCATTTAGATGCTGAAGAACTACATCCGTTCACAAGATGTCTTAGTAACTACTTCGTTAGTAAAATCATTATTCGCAAATGATGAGTTTTTTTTTTTTTTTTTTCAAAAAATAAAATTCTATTTTTTATAAACTAATAATAAAAGTGATAAAATTTTCCAATTATTTTTCAATTCATGACCATTTTAAAATAAAACCTTCATAAAAAATATTTACGGCAGCATGTGCTTGGAAGTGATAATTTTTTAAGAAATTTAATACACGTGTTCCTTTCTAATTTTTTTAAATAATAGAAAATCACCTCTAATATCCTTCTTTCTGCAGAGGGTATAGATAAATCGTTAAAATTAATGTGTCAAATTTTTCTATTGACAATAATTTTGATTTCTTATCTCGGCTTGTCAGACTAATAATAAGACTTGTTTCAACCTTTAATTTATGTAAAAATTCATCTCCATGACATAGAAATATAATCAGTAACTCAAATACAAATAACCAAATTTAGCTTTTGAAATTAAATTTGATCTCCATGCACCAAGCTTTTAAATTATAAAAAGTATAAATAAAAGGATTTTTTCTCCTAATAAACTGCTTTAAATTATAATTATCCTTAGATTTCAAAGGGATATCTGCTGAACATATTAAAAGTAATTTGGAGGAATTTCCCTAATTACTTTTTTCATCAGTTATCTAAAAATATAAAATGCGCAAAAAATGCAATTATTCCTCTCTATTTATGGAGTGTGAATGAACTTTAACAAATGACCTAATGAAGCATTAGATTTTTATGTCAATGTTCTTAAAATAAAAAATGGCTTAAAATGGGTTTGAAAATACAATAAACACCTAATACAGTATAATGTATTATCAAATGAAATGGAATGATTACTCTTTTAGTTTGTAGAAAAATTAATCGTTAGAAATAAACTTAGAAATAATGTATCGATAAAATTAAATGTATTAATTTTTTAATATAAAATTGATTTGTCCTCACTTATCCGTAATATTTTAAGGAAAAAAGATTTGAGTAAATTCAGTTACTTTGCCAGTATTTTCTAAAAATATAGACATTTAAGAAAGATAAATAAAAGCATTATTAAAGCAGTACAACTATAGCAATGCAACTCTATCACTAAACGATTATTATCATTCACACCCCGAAAATTCCTAATTTCCTTTTGTTTTAAGTGATAAAAATTTGATTTAAATAATTCCAAAGTTTAATAAAATTACAGAAATTTTAAAATGATTGTTTTTTATCAAAAGAGTAGAACAACGAGTTTGGATCTTATTAAAGGAAGAAAAAAATAGGTGAATTTTTCAGGAAACATTTATTACTTTCGTTCCGCGAAATAGAAACATTAAGTTTGCAATATTCCATCAATAAAATTAAATTTATTATCTTTCTTTAATTATAAAAAGATTTTAATTTTGTCTCATTAAAAGATTTTAATGAAAAAAGAGTAAGATTTTTAATGAGGGAGAGAGTAAAATCAGATGATTTCTTAGTACTTTCTAAAAATATAGCAATTAAAAACAGATAAATAAAAGTATCATTAAAGAAATATAATTGTATCAGCAGATTATTTTTTATCCCTCCGCCAAAAACTTTTATTCTCATTTGGTTTACCATAGTAAAAATTTGATTTCAATCCTTTTCCAGATTGATAAAATAACAGAAAATTTAAAGGGATTATATTAATCTATAGAAAATCGAATAACATTGATAGTGGAGTTCGTATCCAATAAAAGGAAGAAAGAAAAAAAATAGATGAATTTTTCAGGAAATCTATTACTTTTTCTCCCCGATGAAAAAATATTTATTTCCTTTTGAATTGCATTTATTACATTTCCAGTTCTAGGAATGGCAAACAATGTCACTTCGAAGATGAATAAAAATAATTAATTTGAAATGCTTTTCTAGAAATCAGACTTGATATAATTTTTCGATTAATCATTATAAGGCTTTCAAATTAATTTCGAAAAGTATTTCTTAAATTGAAAAACATTTCAGTGAATTGAAAATATTTTTCGTGTTTTGTGAGAAAATGACAAAATATAAATAATTGAAAGTTCATAAAATAAAGAAAATATAAATCGAAATTTTTTTAAGAAGTTTTATGAAACGGACTGGAGTAGTTTTCCAAGAAACGGGTCGCCCTTCAACAGGGTTTAAAGGGCAATATCACCCATTAATATGAAACAAACTCTGAAATCTTATCCTCCCTCAAAATATTTTTTCGCGCTTTTGCAGAGAATCTTGTTATACCCCACGCAGCACCGAATAACTCGTTCTTTATTCGTTTTGGCTTCAGTAAAAAGGAAGGAAAACTTTTCCAGAAACGGATCTATTTTCTTCGTATAGAAAAGTGCTGAATAATTTTTTCTGCAGATTTATTTCACCTTTGACTAATTTTTTAGGCTTGTTCAATAATGTTATGTGGCTTTGATGAATTCAAATAAAATTCCAAATCAAAGTAACAAAAATTAATAATAATAATGTTTCTATTTTTGTCTATTGTTAGCAAAGATACCTAGAGTTAATTTCATTAGCAACATATTAAGATGATTTTCTAAAATAAAAGTAGTGTAATTGAGTAGAATTAAGTTATTTCGAATCAGAGAATACTTTTAATTACAGAGAAATGTTTAACTATTTTTCTTCAGTTGAATAATTCTCTTGAAAACACCTATTAGATTAACAAGTGTTACTTTCGTCTACGTCAAATATTTGAATGCAAGTTTGCCGGCGCCCTAGCATAGAGATTTCGCGTCTTTTCCGTTATCTGGGTGTCCCGGGTTCGGGCATGGCTGTTCTTCCGTGCTCTATATGTAAGATGTGTAAATGCTCCCCACCTGTGAAAAGGGCAGTGTAAGTCATGAGATGAGTGAGAAGCAAAAGTCGTAGTCTTGCCCCTACTTGGCGCTACTGCAAGTTCCAAGAGACGTTGCTTAGGCTTAAATCGCTGACTACCTCAGCGAACTTGTCCAAGGCAAGTGATATTACAAACAGCAGCAAGAAATTAAAGTTTTCCACTGAGAATTAAAACAAATTATTGAAATTTTTTATCTCTTTAATATTCACACGTATCTTGCAAAAGAAATAAGATAGAATAATAATAATAATAATGTTATATGAATTTTTCATCTATTGACTCAGCGATAATGGTCTCCATAAAACTTTCTACCTTTTTTCTAATTAGGATATCCCAGTGAATTGTATTGGATTTGACTCAAAATTTGACAGATATCAACATTATACGTGTTAAGTCTGTGCACCGTATCTTATCTATGTAGCTCTATTCCTTTTGTATATTATTGAAAATGCTATAATAATTCATATCCAAACAGCCGGGCAGACGGAATGCCTCAAAATGTAACAGAAATCTGCAAATGCAGTGTCAAGACCCTATTTCAAATGTCATTCGTCTTGATCGAATAGTTTTTGCGTCATCTCTTTCACAGACATTATCTAAAAATTGGTTTTTCGAACTCATAGAGATCTAAAACATGGAAATTCGTCCAAATTACTAATTCAAATTTTTGGGGGAATACCATATTTTCTCTATGGTATTCGTCAAAACGTATACGAGAAAGTAAAAATATAATAATAATAACTTTTTTAATTGAATAATTATCATTTAATAAAAAAATTGTAAAAAAAATAACTTGTATTTTAACTAGTAATATCTACGAAGTTATCCAAATTCCAAATTGGTCAAAGCAGATTGCTGAAGTCACTCCTTAATGAGCATGTGCAAAATCGAAATGCAAGTTTCCTTCATTTATGGAGTGTCATTTTTACAACTATACCAAAAGCTTACTTTGATTTGCCTAAAATCCACTTATTCAGTAACTGAATGTGAACGTGATTATTATTGATATTTTACACAGTAATGAAATGATTTAATAACTGATGATAGTCAAGAGCCGCAGTAATGATGATGAGCTGCGATCTTAAGCCAGAAAAGCAAAATAAATTAAATGATGAGGGAACATAAACGATCCCCCCCCCCAAAAAAACGATTTCCACTCATTCTGAGTATTTTCATCTCAAAACCTTCTGCGAACATCAAGAGCTTGAAAAGTAATTGTTTAAGATATTTAATTAAATGGTATTTCTTTTCTGTAATGGATTATGAGATCTAATTAAAATAAATTAAAAATTGTTACTTCAAGGGATATACATAATATGATTAAAAAGGTATCATCGGCTGAGAACGTAACTTAAATAATAATAAAAGAAATATGGATTATTCACAAATCTTTGTTTAATGCTCTAATTTATAGATAAAACTGAAAACTGCATCTTATAAATAAACGGAAACAATTTTATTGCAGACAATTATTTCATTTTGTTTCCGATTAGGATTATAAGCGCTTATTTGTATTTTGGATAATTTTTCTAACTAGATTAGTTTGGTAGTTGGATTAAGACAAAAGATATGATTAGAAATATAAGTATAAGTAAATATATAAATCATATTTTAGCAATTGCATAGCCTAATAAAAGAAACTTTTGAAATTCTAAATTTCGCTTTATTTCATCTCGGATGACATAATTTTCACTCAAAGAATAAGGGATACATCAGTCTACATCGTGAAACATGAGCAGAAAGGACAGAAATTTTTCCTCCCGGTCATTTTACAATTTGATTTTGATAAGGATTTCTTCAAAACGCACTGATTTACACAAGGGAATTTTATGCATCTTTAAAAGAACGTTAATTATCATTAAGGGCTTTTATCCCTTTACTTCGGGGCGTGAAAATTGCTGACACCAGCAATTTTATGGAACGCGTGTAGAATTAATAAATTAAAAAATGGGATAATGGATCAGTAACAAAGGGAAAGTTTTCGAAGGAAGTTAATATGGGCTGATTTAAGACAAAAATTAGAAAATTAATCAGGATATAAATTATATTAAAAATATTATTATATATACACATGGCAAAAAATTATACATATCGAACAATGCATTATTTTATAATAAAGGTTCCATCGGAAGTTGAAATAAAGCCCCCTTAGACGTTTAGCTTGTTCACTCAGTTTATTAATTTCTTCGGATTTTAAATAAAATAGAAAGAATATTTTTCAAATTTCAAATTATCTGATTAGTATAATAGAAAACAAATTCAGCCCGTGCCTTCTAAAAATATATATACTGTGGAATAAAACCTGATTAAAAATCCTCCATAGGTATATATTCAATATCCAAAAAAAAGTCATTTTTTAAACTTTAATTTTAAAATTTTTAACATTGACAAAAACATTGGATTGATTGTTTTATTGGATTATTTGAGTTTTATAACATTAAAAATAATTACAAATTTCGCATTACATTAAAACATATTAAAAATAAAAAGCTAACAATACAATAATGAAAATCATGTCATTAAAAAGGAAATTTTCTAATTTTTAAGATTATGTAAAGATCGTTTGCGTGTAGTTAATATTGAATTATAATTTTTGAAGATATAGTCATCAATTTCTATTGGAAAGTCATAGCGATTACACAACTGGAAATACTTACTGCATGAAAAAATCCAATATTTATATCAAATAAACCAGGATACAAAACATGGATAACAACATGGATTTCGTTGAAATTTTTGGAAAATTTCAGCAGTTTTATGATTAGCAGTTTCTTTTCAAATTGGCATATTCTCTAGCTTTGCCTTTTTTTTTTCATTTCCTTTCGCTGACATTCACTATTATCATGTTAGAACATGGTGTCGTTTTGGGGATGAGGATTTTTGGAGACAACAAAAATCCGTAGGCAAAAAAAAAGTTTTTTTATCTGCACGAGCATCTCAAAAAAATCAGCTTTTAATAACGCATTGCCATCGCCTTTACAAAAGCTCTGATTTAAAAAAATAAGTTAATGACTACGGCAAATAAAACCTAAACACAAAATCATTCTGGGTAGGTGATTATATGAAATGAAATAAATAGGAAATGGGATATTTTTATTACAATAAACGCGAGACAAAGGTTTTTTGGATCGTTCGCAATATTAAAGTGACCCATTCAATGAAACATTTAATATAAAAAATATATAATTTAACTTGCACGAGCACGTGGTGCTTGGCCGCTCAAGAAATTATGTTCTGATATGATACATTGAAATATGCATAGCAGATTTCATTTTCAATCTTTTTTTATTTCATAACTAATACAAGCTAGCTCACGTATTGCATATGCATACAGATGATTGTTAAAAGACATATGAAAAATTTTACTTTACTCGAAAAAAGTAAGCAAAACGGAAAGCTATTCATTAGTACTGCCACAAACAATATGTCTAAAAGTATACCTAACAAGTAATATTATTTAAAATCCATTTGCTATCAATTTAGCGTATTAATTACTTCGGTATTTTTCCTTTTAAGGCCATTTCAAATAGTTTAAATCAATAGTCATTGCAATATAATGTTTACTGGGACTTAAAGATAATTTTCGTTAAATATTTCAAACAATACTGGCAAAATAAACCTCAAATGCCATGGATCATTAAAATCTCTATTTACTAATAATAAATTGAATAAAGCGAAATATTTACATACAATTTTTACGTGAGAAGCATGACACAAAACAATTTTGGAGTCATTGACATTTGGCAAGAAGAAAAAGGCAATGACTTCACTGTAAAATAAAAGGTAACCTGTATTCAAACATGAGATAATTTGCATCATTTCATTTGTTCTATTATTTCGTGAATTATTCCGTAACGTTACATGAAATTGCGTTATAACGTTCAAGTTGAATTCGTTTTGCACTCCTTCATTTCGGATAAGATCGGATATTTGAGCAAATAAGTCGTGAGCAATTTGAAGATAGAACACAGAATTTTTCTGCAATTTATTATCGATTTATGTTAACATTTGTGACATAAAGCCAACAACAAGAAGAAAGAAATTTAAAATATTTGGTATTTTATTTCATAAAGTAATTCTTTCTTGTTCAAAGAACATATTTAAAAATAATATTATAACCATGCCACACCCAATTTCTGTTAATTTAATGCTTAACTGACTATATTTGTACTATTTATAAAGTTAAATAATTGAAAATAAATTAAAGTATTCACACTATGAGTTGGGACTTCAAATTCAATAGCACAAAAATAACAGAGGAATGAGGCATTCAAAATTATGCCCTTCGCTGTTTGAAATCAATGAACAAAATTAACTAATTAAACATTAAGTAAAAAATAAGGCGAAAATAATTCAAGGGTGGAGATTTTCTTGCATTTATTTATCATAAAATTATCATTCTCTTCCCCCTAGAATAAAAACTGTGTGATACTGAACAATGCCCTGGACAATACAAATATTCACATTTTATTTTCAAGGCTATGAACTTGAATGTTATGTAAACATACTATTGTATTGCACTTCAGTATTCGTGTAGATTGAACGTTAATAAAATGATTTCCCGAAAAATTACTAGACGTTTATTCATAGACACCTCTAAAAGATTAAAAATATTACTTCAGTTACGAGTTACAATTACGCAGCTCCAATTCAGCTAATATAACTTAAAACAGCCTCCAAACGCAGAGGCCACTAATGCCTCAGACAGAGGCAACTTCTGTGCTGCAGATGAACACTCAAGTCTTCTCTACTCTCTAATCATCAGGGTCAGTTGAACGGTGGTATTTAGTCCTGACTTGGCGTGAAATCGAGGACTTTCGCCGAGATTCAAAAAAATTCTAGACTATCTCACTTAATGTTCCAAGAGCTTCGGTGATGAAATTTTTTAAAACTATATATTTTTTGCCAAATCTCTCCTAATGACCAAAAAACTCGCCAGAAGTCGCCAAATCTCTAGAAATGCCGTTTTTATATTTAAAAAAACGCCTAGATCACCCCAGAATCTCAATATGTCAGATCTGTCTAAGATATTTCAGGACGAATACAAATATTTGCAAAGTTTGTAACAATATTGTTAAAAAAAGCCGAATTTTAATTCAGCCGCCTTTTTTTCAATCGACTGAAGCCAAACTTCAGAACATAATTACAATTTTTAGCAAGATGACATATCAAATATGATTGATCTATTTTTTTAGCTATCGCATTTACATGAGGTGTGAGTGTAAATGCCGATACGGTTAATTAAAAAAAATTACATACTTCACATGCTCATCATCAGAAACTATTCTATATGAATAAGTGGTATGGGATTTTCAGAAAATCGTTGGTTGTTCTCATTTTGTACTGCAGTACATTAAATTGTGATCGATATGTTCAATTAATTTTCTGTTGTATTAGGCTTAAACTAATGAATGAATTTCTTTATTATTATTATTATTCCTGCATATATAGTAATTGTGTAGTGTTCTTTTTTTCCGTTATATTTCAGGTGAAGTGTATTGGTTTATAGATTCCGGTTCAATTTCCACCTAGATGGCCCAAATTCTTGCCTCTTGACTCTTATTGAAAGAGTATCTTACGGCTATGGTATTCAAATGTTTCTTATAGACATGACAAATCTTGGCCGATTAATTTAAGAAGTGTGTCTCCTTGCACAATGTAAACCGCGTGTACATAAATATATTTAGAAAAAAAAGATAGCTTTAAATGTGTCAAAAGTATTCATTTTGAACACTCCAAATAATACATTATTGCTATGAATTTTGTTATAATTTCAAATATATCGTAAATATTTGCAAACAATTTAATTTTATAAAATTAATTGTAACGGAATCGCACGTCAGCAAGAAAGGATCGTTCTAAGGGGATTTACAACAGAAGATCGTCATATTTGACTAATTTGGCGATGTAGGTGTGTTGGTGATGTGATGAGGTCGCTAACGGTTTTTACTACACGCTAAAATGTGCAGTAGAAGCTAAGAAATAAATATTTGCTCTTACAGAATGCTGGAAAGCTCCACAGTTGCCTGAAAAGAGTGAGTGCTTCCAGCGTTGGCCTCGCCTTCTTTATTGGAAGGCTTTTTAAGGCGCGCCTTAAAGGCGGAGAGTTAGATCAGTTCGGACAACGATTGACGATGGTTGGCTTAGCTTGAGATTGCGTCTTTTCTCTTGCTGACGTGCGCTCAATAGCTTACCTGTTAATTGAAATTTGCGGATTAAGTGAAGTTAATTCGCTGTGAAATTGTAGCTTGTGTGGCGTATATTTTATACGCGTTTTCATAGACAATAAAGTCTGCGTCTTCGCATCACTATTTTGTAAGAATTATTTTGCGTAACGTTATTTTTCAATTTTTTTAATAATAAATTACAATCATTTTCTGATTCATTCTAATAACCTATTATAATTTGTATCGTTCCAGTATTAGTTTTAAGAAAAAAATGGCATCTACATTTATATATTTGCCGTTTAGTATTTCCATCTCAATTATCTTTATAGATAAAATAGCGAAGTTTTATACATTCATATAGTTATAGATAAGTGCGAGGCGAATGCTTTGTTAATTTTTATTTTTCACTATGGGAGAAGTATGTACTTAATTTTGTTAACTTCCTATTATCCATTTATGAGGATAATAGGAAGTTAAAGAATTATTAACTTCCTATTATCCACACCTGTCCACTTTTTAAAATGAAACTATAAAAGTGAAATTTTCAGAGAAAATAACGTTTGTTACATTTTCTTGGAACGTTCTGTTATGCTGATTAAAATCTTTCAAAATTAGCTATATTTTTTTTAAATCTTCAATGCTTTTAATAAAAACAAGCAATATATATATTTTTAATTCAATTCTTACTTAGGTCAACAAAGAAAATTTTTATTGCCGGTCAATTTCAGTTTTCATTACAAACTGCTGAAACTCTATTCAAAGTATTAAAAATTAATTAAATTTAATTAATGAATTAATATTTGAAAAAACCATATTAACATCAAGTATCATCCACTACAAGATTAAAAAATACATTTAAGCTTGAGCGAATGAATAAAGTATTTTATTAGCTATTGAAAATTATAACAAGATATATATAGGGAGAGTGTGAATTGAAGGTTCGTTAATAATTATCTTAGTGTAATATCCACCTTATATTATTGTATTAATCGCTTATAGCTTTAATTTGTTTATTGAGTGCGTGCAAGTTTAAAAGCGCTGGAGGTATTTCTCAAATTTTTTTAATAGAAACGATGTTGAAAGCAGTATTTAAAAATCCTGAGTCATTCGAAAATTACTTTTTAATACTCTGCAATTTATAATTAAAAAATAATTAACAAGATTAAATTTCAAGTTTTTATTTGTAATAAAAATATTATTTTCTTATAATACAAAAATTCGTTCATATTAACAATTGGCTGGCCCTGCCTTATAAGTAATGTGATATGATTTTCATCTCTTAAATAAAGGTCTCGTTAGCTATCTTGGTAACAAAATTAAATCAGTTGTTATAAGGTGTATTAAACTCGAATATGTTCCCAAGGTGAAACTGCTCTGCATTCTGAAAATAGATCGGCCATCTTTATAATGTGTTTACCTGTAACAATGCCGGGCTCGGCTTGGCTAATTGCTGAACTAATGCGAGCGGAGGGCGGAATGCGTAGTTAGATTACTCTAATCAGACCTATTAAATAAATCTTCGTTGTGCGATAAATCTCTCTTTATTACTTTGCTGGTTCGAAACTTCGGAAAGATCCTTTGGTTTCCCGTCGTTTGTCAAGTAGCCTCCTTGAAACTATTTCTCGGTCGCATATTTGCAAACAATTAGTTTGAAGCTGCGAGAGCGGAAAATGAAGCGAATTCAATTTTTTGTTCAGCGTCTTGTTTGATTTTTAATTCTCTGAATGCAATCAAAATGTTGATGGTGGGTGGCATTTCTAAACGGAGAGAAATTAAATGGATTGTGGAAAAATTCAGAGAGAAAAATAATTATTCATTTAGATTCGTTGGAAAAATAACGTTAAGAATTGAAAAGATTATTTAAAGCAGCTATTTTTTTTGTAAGTGAAATTGTTTGACAATGTAATATGAATTATTATATTTCAATGCGTTCAGTGTGGGTCAATCAATTAAACAAATAAAATCAGCATATTAAATAGAGGAATTTCTTTAATGATTCTTATAAATGAACTTTACATATATTCTAACTGTAAAATAACTAAAGAAAGGTTAACTTTGTTTTTCAAGCATAAATTTATTTAGAAATAAATGCGAATTATATCGGAAATATTTTTTCCAAATTCATTTTAACGAAAGGCGGTACTAAAACAAAAAAAAGTTCAATAAATCTTAAATTAAAGACATTAGAGAATATACTCAATCAAAAGCCTATAATAAATAATAAGAATAAGAATAAATTTCATAGTTTTTTGATAAAAGGTATTTAGAAAATAAATCTCTGCAATTATCTTTTTATAAATTGCTAAACGAAATTAACTAAAGTTATTTTAATGATGATGATTTAGTAGGTAGACACACGAAATAATATAATGCTTACAAAAATTATGTTCACGCTAATTTACATTATTACTTACCTTTTATTATTATTATATATATAAATATATATTATAATACACATTAATTTATCTATATCAATTATAAATGAGAAAGTTTGGATGAATGGAGAGATGATGTTAGTCAATCACGCCAGCTGATCGAAATTGGGTGAAGATTAACAGAGAGATAGATTATTGTCTAGAAAAGAACATAGGCTTCTATTTAATCTGGTTAATTAATGCTTAATTTTTTATTAATTAAAAACTAACTTACCTGTTAAAAATCATCATTTTCCCACTGTCAAATGAGTTAGACCAGTTTGTTTTCTCCCATGCTAATGAGGTTAGCTTAACAAGTTTTTAATCGATTATTTCAAACGATTTTCTTTGTTTTCTTAATTGTTTGAAGCATTTAAAATTAAACATTGCTAATCGATTTTCGGATTCATTTCGAAGTACTTTTCAATTAAAATAAAACAGAATAAAGGGAAAGAAGCGTTACTCCAACTGGCTTGGAAAATTCACGCATTTGGATTTGTCCAAATTAGCGTTGAAAATTCACGCTTGTGCAGTGCGTTGTAATTGTTGACAACTGTATTTTCATTTCAATTAAAAGAAAAAATTATGTGTAAAATACCGTTGAAGCTCACGCTAATTTACATAATTTACAATCTCGATCGATAAATAAAATAGACTGGATTTTCAAGAAATACGGACTTGGTTTGCTGTTTTGTTTTGTTTCAGGTACGCACTGTAGATTAATTGTTTTTTGGTTAGTTGTGTGCTTTTCCATGCTAACGAAGTAGGGAGTAAAAGCTAGTATGTATATAATTGATATTTTATATTTATTAAAAACAATATTAATAAAATAATATTTAAAGAGATGCACCTAGAGTTACCTAATGGGACAGGTAATTATTTCTGATCCTCAATGCTCCCTAATGAAAAGATTTTGAAAATTTAAACTAATTTTTTAGTTATAAAGATTTTTTTTTAATTATAATTATTTTCCTTGTTAGTTTCAGTGCAGATTACTCAGCAAAAATCGTTTTTGCATCACTTTAAAATTCAAATAGCGCGCTTTTCACGATAAAAAAATTATATCATATTTTCCCGTAATTTTTTTTAAGTTTAAATGTTTTTTTAAAAAATCTTATTATTTTAATATTTAGTTTTTCATACTCGCCACAATATATATTTTTGTGCGCATGTATCACTTCTAAATCATTAATCTTTTGAGTGCTTGAGTACAATTGACTACCTCTCCACCCCTCAATGAAGCAATATCGACACTTTTTGGGCACTAATGAGAGATGTATATCACATTATTAGTTTGAATTGTTCTTAGTAAAAGTTGTCCCTTTTGGCAATTGTTTGACCTTCAAGTGCCAGCCCATAGTTGGGAAGACATTTGGAAATAAAAATGTTAACAAATTTATCATATTCAAAACCTATTTTCATTACTTCCTTAAAAAATTCAATTTTTTTTTTACGAAACTAGTATCGCACATTTTTCAATTATTCTCCAAAATATATTCCAAATCTCACATTCGCATTGAGAATCACCAAAATACCTTCCCCTTATGAAATGAGCTGTAACGGAATTCATCAACTGCCACTTTCACTAAATTATTTTCCCCCGCAATTTCTCAAAGATAAAAGAGCGAGCGTTTCTTCGGGGATTTTCACTTAACAAAATTTCTCACTGGCCAAGGTGATTTCAACTGCTCTCTCAAGAAATTTGGATTTTCGTGCACTGATCTGAGCTCTTGCAGCGTGGGTGGAGTTCAAAATATCGAACACTTGCTTTTTGGCTGCTCCAAACTTACTGGAGGGAGAAGGGATTTTATTGTGGAACTCAAAGCCTGTCATATTAAGTTTCCACCTCCGCATCATGTCTTGGTCGACCACAAAATGATTTTTTTTCTCATTCTTTAAATTTATTCCCTTTGCTGCTTTAGTCTTTATATAGTCTTGTTTTGCTTAGAGGCTTTGTTTTCTTTCCTGACATTTTAATCTGTATGTAGTTGTTTCTACTTACTTTTGTAAGCCATGTGTTGTACTTCGTATGCCCAAAGATTTCCTTATTACCAATATATATATTATTGAAAAAATTAAAAAATATATACTTATACGAATGAAAAAAATCCAATGAATTTGCTACGTCCGAAAACACACTAAATGACATTGGCTTAAATTAGTTTAGTTTATTTATATTAAAGTCACGTTGCAAAAACCACTATCTCTATTTTGGGGCACGCCTCGTAACTTTGAACCATGGTCAGATGACGAGGGCGACACCTGATCCGACATCCCCCTCTCCACTTAATATTAGCGGGGGGACGATTGATCCTGGCGGTGTTTACGTGCAACAGACCCTCTTAGACGACGGTTCGAAGGTGGAATCGGGTCTCGAAAATGAAACCTTACGGCTCTCGAACCGAGAGGCTTCCATCGGGCCACCACGACCCTACAAATGATATAAATTTTTGGTGTGAATTTGGAGTGTTTACTTAATCTATCATCCTATACATGAAGAGTTGTTATGTAATTAATATCTGGTATGCATTAATTGTATCTAAAAATTGAGTTAATTTTTTAACATATTTTTCTCAACCGACTGACACTAAGATAACAAAACTGAATTTTTTTAGTTACAAATTTTCATACCTAATTTTATGCATATAAATTGTTTCTGGATTATCGAGAAAATAAAGACCGACAGATGGTCAGCTTGTAGTTGGGTTTGGCTAAATATTTGACAGGTGTACACACTAAAGATGTTAAATATGAGTACCGAAGTTTATCTGCCTAACTCTCCTTATTTTATAATTATCCTGTAAAACAGCCGGACAGAAGGACTTTCTCTAAACATACTTTACTCAGAATTTGGTAGAAATCTGCAAATTTGGTACAAATGCATCATGACAAATTTTAACCATCTAAATTAAATTGTTTTTGAGTTATAATTGCTACAAACAGATAGACAGAGAATCTTTTCCAAAAATGTGTTTTGCGAACTCTAAAACGTGTTCCACAAAATCTTGATTATGAATTTTTTGATGATTTTTTTTTACTTTGTCTATAAGATATAAATGAGAAAGTAAAAAATTGCACTTGAATGAAAAAAAGTAAATCTTACCTTAAATAAAGCATGAAGAGATTAATAAAGCTTTAGAACTTCATCAAGCAACAACAACAGATTAGAGACTCAAATCTGTGATAAATTTTGAGGAGAATGTATATGAGATGAAATTAATGACTATTAAGAGCAATTGCAGATATGTTATGTTGCTATCCATGTTAGAAAACCACAATTGTACATTATTTATTGATACCAGTGTTATTCTAGCTGAAATGCTTATCTTAAATTTTTTGGTGTTTGGACTTTTTTCTTCAGTAATTGCTATCGAGGAATCATAATGTTTTGCAAATTAAAATCATACATTTAAAAAAATTCACAAGATATCTATTCAAAAACACGACACAAATTAAGATTTTATTTTTAAAAAATTAGAAAAAGAGATCATATTTATAATTTGTCTTATTTAAATTGAACAAAAGGTGATTCAAAATAGCCATTTTTAATCAATAATTCCTCTGATGTGCTGACAAGCCATTCTTTCTCCTTTTTTTCACTCCACTCAGAAAGCAATATATTCATTCTGGAGTAAGAATAATATTTTGGAAGAGTTATCTGTAAAATAAGGGAGATGGAGTGAAAGAAGTCACCCAGTAACATCATAGAGGAACACACTGTCCTATTGGCTTTATACTCGTTAACAAATGATTGTCACATGGTACTAAAACCGGTTTGTAGATACTATAATCTAAAACACAATGGACCTGGGATGCATCTAACATCAAAGATAATCACATTTTTTGAGGCCAATAGTTCAGGAAGATATGCATAATTCTAATAACTGCTCATCTGAAGCCTTAAAAATTCCATTATTTTGAAGAAAGTGAAGTTTACTTAAGATTTTTCACAAATAAAACAATGAAAGTCGCATCATTCGACAAACTTCCGTATTATCCATGAATTTTTTTTCATTTGCAATTAATTAAATAAACTCGTTAATTATTGATAATTTTCCCATTTCTATCCTCAATGATTAAGATACATATGCGCCTAACTCAACAGGTGTGACTCAGACATCCATTTCTATTTCGAGAGAATGTTCAAGAGAAACTTCGAAATTTGATCTCTTTCCGCAATCCATATATCTTGGTTTTCCTCTTTTTCTACAGTTCTGTGAAACATCTGTTGATTTAGAATTACTTTTGTAATTCTGAGAGTTCCTAATCTGATTTATGGAGCAAAACCATTGTCAAATGTTTTTTTTTCCTTAAATATTATGATCCCTCTTGTACGATATTTGCCTGTAAAAATTTTTATTTTGTTTTACAGTGCTGGGGATTTCGGGAATTATGAAGACAATATCACTCTTTCTTAAAAGCATTTACTATTTCAATTGTAATCCGAGATTTTTCGAATTTTACAAGGAATTGTTTTGTTTTATAGAAATTACTTTAAGCCATTTAAAGTCGGACGCTTTAAAAAGCATTAAGCTCTTAAGTCTTTTGGAGCACCCTTATTTTGTTTTGGTTTTATCGTATCTATAACCTTTCCTTTAATATTTTAATGTTTGTTGAGATGGAAAACTTTTCATTCTCTTTCTCAAGCATTAAAGTTTCATGGAGTTGTTTGTCCCAGATGACGATCCAATATTTTAAAATTTTGAGAATTTAATCTTCAAATAATCTATCAGTTGTCATTAAATTTCTTAAAGGAGGAAAAAATAAGCAACAATGGAATCAAAAAGTAACTGAAGATTTCTTTAATATTTATAACAATAAATCTATCGATTGACGAATAAGAGTTAGAAACTAAAACTGTCAACTCTTTTAGCAGTTGGAAATAGTGAGTAAGCTGAAAAAGAAGACAGGCAAATCCTCCTTACTTTAGTGAGTAATTGATTGATATTTTTGCATCATCGGTAAACACTCCAAATCAACATTTATTAAAACGAAAATATAATGGAACTTATTATCCCTGCTGCTATTCTATTATTACACCGGCACATTCCATGTGTATGTGTGCGTGTAATGATATTTCTTAGTCTAATTTAAATCCTAATTAATTTCCTAATTTTTATCTTAAGTTAGCCAAAATTAACTTTCTTCTAAAGTGTTCTCTTATTTCCTGATCCAATTCTTACGTCTTATTTAATTATTTTTAAGACACGCTCCAGAAAAGTGATGAACTTCAACCTTTTCTCACGCTCCAAGTGAAGGGATAAAAATTCTTAATGCTTACAACATTTTTTAAAGATACCTAAGATACCTAAGACACATTTCAAAGAAACCCTTATCAAAATTTCATAGTAAAATTACTGAAGGTAAAAACTTCTTTCTGTTTTACTCATGTATCATGATGTAAATTGGCGAATTTCTTGGCACTTTTTCTCTGCACAAATTATCCTTCCTTGAATGAAATAAATAGAAGTTAATATTCTATCTTTCCGACCATGTATCTTTGAAGCATTCTTATATTTTTTAGATGGTGTTGAGTACAGGAAAGAAAGTTATCTCGTGCTTTAAATGCAAAAATTCCTGTCAGAAATAAAATTTATTTCAAACAAAAGAGTAAAACATTAAATATAAATATTTCTTCGAAAACTCTCAAGTCTTTAAAAACACACAGGTTTAAACAAAATAGTAAAAGTAAAATTAAATAATATCATAAGAAAATAAAAAAAAACATTAAATATCATCTCGCAAAAACTCTTTTAAGGTTATTAAAATTTTTAAATAATTATTAAATATAGTTAAAATGTAAAATTATTTAGTCTTTTTATCATGTCAGAGCATGAGGTTTTTGGGATGAGGTTTTTTGGCGTCAACAAAAATGTGAGGGAAATGAATTTAAATGTTAATATTAGCACGAGCTTCTGAAAAAATCAGCTTTTAATAACGCATTGCCATTGCATTTGCAAAAGCTTTGATAAAAAAAATTAAACTAACGAAAATAAAACTTAGAAAAATGTCATTTTGAGCACGTGATAATATGAAATGATATAAATAGGAAATGTGATATTTTTTTTAACAATCAATGTGAGACAAATTTTTCAGATCGCTTGCAATACTAAAGTAACTCCTTCAATGAAACAATTAAATGAGTAAAAATATGATTTAACTCACACGAGCACGTGGTGCTTGGCCGTTCAGGAAATGATGTTCTGGCATGATACATTGAAATATGCATGGCAGATTACATTTTAATCTTTATTTTATCAGCTGCAGAGAGACAGAAATTCATTCAGAGAGAGAATGATAACTGCATTGTCGGTGTATCAACCTTCAGTCAATTGGAAGATATGTTAGTCAAGATAGTCACCTTGTTAATAATATCCAAGATATAATTAATATTAAAAGCTATATAATAAAACTTATAATAGAAAATAATATGCATATTTTCCAAACGCTTAGAAAATATAAAATTATGAATTATTATTTGCAGTAAGATTTAGATTTAAATATACACTATTGCACTCTTGTAGTGTGATCTTAAACTATAATTTTCACAAATCAATTAAAAACTTATAACTAAAATAGATTGAAAAAAATAGTAATCAAATCACAGTTTGCATCTTTTGATACTGAATGTTTTTTTTCACTCTAATTTTAATTTAGGAATAATTGACTTACGACAAAATATCACCCGTTTTGTATTTTTGATCACGGCTCAATTTTACATCGAACGAAGCAGCAACAGATGAATTTGGTGACGGAATTCTTAATATATTGAGAACTTGGCTCATGATTACTAAGCATGAATTTTTATTATACACGCTTCTTTGTAGATTTCTGCTGAGAAATCCGAGTTTCTATAAGAAAAATAGCTTAAACAACAAAATTAAAAACAATGAAAAAAAACACTATACACAAGGAATGAAATCTATTGTTACCCTATTAGCGCAAGATATCAAAAGAATTTTTGTTTGACATTTTGTACAAACAGATAAACAATGTATTTCAACTCCAACGCAATGTTGTACGAAATAGTTAAATCAAAATGAAAATAAATCGACATTTATGAGAATTTAAATTAACAATATAATATGAAATAATGAAATGTAATTATAAAATAAAAAAATTGGAAATGTTAAATAGATTATGAATGGTGAACATTGAAATGGAATGATAAATGGTTTAATACAGCATTTGTTACTTTCATCTCCAACAGATGGCGCTGTTAAATCAGAAAAGAATATTTTTACTATTCACAAGTGTGACAGCTATATAAAGGTACATAAAACTAGCCGCATATTCGGACGCAATATTCTGTCGAAATTTCAAACCGAATGGCAAGAACATTCGGAGATTTAAGATTTTTTACAACAAACATTTACGTTTTTGTTTATAAAGATATTTATTTTCATAGGTTGAAAATGAGATTGATTGAGAATTTAACTAGGCGAAGCCAACGCAATGAGAAAAAAAATTATTAAACTAAAGATTTCATATTTTTTATTCAAAATTATCCTTCAGATTGTTTAATTCACCACCAGAAAAATCCAATCAACTGCCATTATAGAAAAGATAATCGCGTAGTATTTCATCATTGATCACCTGGTATACATCACACATCCACGCAGCACACACAAAAGAAACTATCCTGGCCATGACTACTTTCTACCTTCAAATTTCTGCCCGAAAAATTCTTGGAATGACACCAGTAAAAAATATATATTTTTTTAAATTCAGCGATGGATTTTTTTTATTTCAATTCCATAAGAAGAATTTTATGAGATCGGTAGTAGAAAATGATTGAATTATAAGAAACAGGTTAAATAGTATCCAAAACGTTATGGAAAATATAAAATTTCTTGAAAGAGCATCGCAGTATTAATTGGTCTTGAAAATGTGGAGCTTCATATATAATGTTTTGAAAAAATATGCTTGAAAAAGTCACATATGATTTAATTCCGCAAGGGTTCATCTCTTCAGACTTATGTTCTCAAAAAAATTCCGATTTCAATAAAATGAAGCAAACAAAATCTATCTACCCATCAGTTCGTCATTTCAAACCCATTCACTCAAACTATTCTTTTCGTTGATTGTAACAAGAAAAGTGCAAAATACTTTCTTTTCATAGGCGCATTAAGTTAAGTTTTCAGTTTTATTAATGGAAGATATTTTTTTTTTCGTTAAGCCAAAATTCTAAATTTATTTCTGCAATGAATTATAATTTATAGACATTTAATTAATCCCGAAATTTAAAAAAAGGCATGGAATTAAGTTAAAATGACAGTTAAGCAGAGCTTTATTAATATGCGAAGAAAAATATTTATTTTATTAAAGATATTTTCCATTCTTATTATCATGTCAGAACATGACGTTGTTTTTAGGGTGAGGTTTTTTTGGCGTCCACAAAAAATCCGTAAGCGAAATATAAAAACAAATTTACCTACACGGGCATCTAAAAAATTCAGTTTTAATAACGAGTTGCTATTGCATTTACAAAAGCTCCGATTTTTAAAAAAACAAGTTAATGGCTACAGCAAATAAAACTTAGAAAAATGTCATTTTGAGCATGCGATTATTTGAAATGAGATAAGTTAGAAATGTGATATTTTTTAAACAATAAATGCTAGACAGGGTTTTTTTATCGTTTGCAGTACTAAAGTGACTCATGCAATGAAACCATTAAAATGAATAAAAATTAAATTTAACTTGAAGGAACCCGTGGTATTTGGCCGTTCAAGAAACTACGTTCTGGCATGATACATTGAAATATGCACAGCAGATTTCCGTTAAATCTTTAATTTTACACATTACCCTACGTTGGCCGCTATTATGTAATAAAAATTAATTTATGTGCGTTAGCATTTTATGTTATATCGATTATTCTATATATGACCTCAATTTCACTATTTGCCAGTTGTTCAATCGTCAGAATAAAAATATCAAAATGAATAAAAAATAATAGAACGAAATAAATGAAATAGAATGAATCATTTGCCTTTCATACAAATAAGTTATCCTATATTATGACATGCATAAATGATCTTTGCAATTTTGTATTTGTACAAACATTTGAAATATCTGAATCCAGATTTTGTGTTCTAAGGGCAAGAGTAGAATATAACAGCTGAAATTCCTAACAGAAAGATGGCGCTAGATAATCTTTTTCATACACTTCAGATATCGTACGTTTTTAATAATACAGCTGTTTCAAAATAACTTCAGACTGATACATTTTAATTACTTGCATCACGTTATAAACATGCGCGGTTCAGCAATTTCAACTCTGTCCGGTCAGGCTTTTATCGCGTTCCGCAGTCGGCCAGATTCAGCCTTGCTTTCATGTGACGTAATTGCCATTTGGCGCGAAAGGCGTTTTATTTTTATTTGCCATCTGCCTATTCCTCACCTTTCCCCGGAGCCCACAAGCTATCGTCTGAGAACATGCTCGATCGTAACGGTTTTCGAATCAGTTCGTCTGCTACGGGTTGAACCATTTGAGCGGAGGGGGTCACATTCCTGTAATCACATGGCTCTCGTGTCATAAGGAAAGCTCTATCTTTGCGTAATAACTACTTGCTTCATAGCAGGTGGTTGTACACGGGTAATCGCTGTCGTGCAAAACAGAGGTGATTTGTCTGCAACCATGACCTGCGTTCATAGAATATCGAGACAGAGTTCCATTGCGTGAAAAATTACTTAAGGCATCTCAAGTTAGACTTTTAAATGAATTGAATCGAAGCATAACTGTAATGAGGTTGACAACAAACGAGATTCATTTCCTGTGTTCGTGAGAAAGCCTTCTTGTTTCGCTGGTTTCAGTTTGATGATGCCAAATTGAAATTTGGAATAAATGGAATGGACTCCACTGGCTGCTTTTTCAACTAATCGTTTGATTTATCTAGTATAATATAATCAATCAATTAATTTAAGAAAAACTATTTTTTTCGCTGGAATTGTTTTAAAAAGATAAATTCAAGTATAAAAATAATAAATAAATCGTTTGAAATAAACGGTTTATATAGCATTTTCTTATTATTGTTTCGTCGAAAACAATAATAAATCGTTTGGAGTAATAAATAAAAGTTGGTTATATGATTGAAAAAAAAATACAATGACAATATATTTTATTTTCGAAATTAGAGCTAGTTATTTTTGTATAAACTTTCTTCTGCACTAACATATTTTAGATAAAATTAACATTGTAAGCAACACTGATACTTTAAATCCAACTTATTAATTTTCAGATCAAGAATCACTACATAAAAAATGCAAATAAGGTTAAAAAGATTATACGCATTATATCAAATTCTTAATCGGCCCATATTACCAATATTACAAACTATTATGTGTCTTATTAGCGCAATATTTTGCCCTATATATCCACGATGTTGTTCGATATATTGTATGCTGGCCAATATCGGGAAGATATCTTTACAGCACTGTTGGGCATTTTGTGCTAATAGGGTGAAGATTATTTTTATTAGTGAAAAAATGCGTTACTATTTTAAAGAGTTTCTGAACTTTTTGAGATTTTCCAAATGTAAATTAATAGTACCGTAGAACAAGCAGACATTATCATGTAATAGGCTTATTTGAGGAGATTTTAACTCACTCAAATAAGGATAATGCACGTATGAATACAAACATTCAAAATTTACATTGGCGAGTATAGACTGAATCCCGTGTTCTATATCATGAATACTGTAATGATTAATAGGTCCAGGCTATGTGTAGCTCATTACAGTGCTATCACAGCTAGCTATTTTCCCTGATTTCGCCTCATGTGGTCTTTCCTTCGGATGAAGAATTTGCTTAAAAGACAACTAATCTCACATTCCGAAAAATTACCTGAACAAAAATACCAAAGGAAGTCAAAAAAGAGGCTTATATTCAGTGTTTACATCTTTCTATGATCAGTGTCAAAAATGTGTAATGGTATAAGGTAATTATTTCAGAGGAAATACAAAATTAACAAGTTTTGCCAATATTCGTTCTGTCATTCGTTCATTCTAAAATTTTTAAATATGGTATAATATTTTTTTATATGGCTTCTTATTGCAATTTTTTCTATCAACCCAAACGCATACCTGAAAAAAAGAAAGAAAATATGCTAAATGTATTATCTTTGGAGTCAAATGTTATTATCTTTGGATTTAGGTGCTATTATCTTTGGATTCAAGTGTTATTATCGTTGGATTCAGGTGCTATTACATTTTCCTACAAAACTCTCAGCATGGAATTTAATTTTTGATCATTTCATTTGATTTCACACTTTCTAAATGTTTTAGAAATTAAAAGTCTATGCATATTGAAACGTGAAAAAATATTTGCTTGTGCAATTGAATACTTAAACAAATCTCAACTCTATACGAATTCACGGTAGTAAACGAATAAACGATATCTGCGCCTTTTACATTGAAATATGTTATTGTTCCTTGCTTTTTTCTAATCATAAATATCAAATGGAGTTCTGTATATTTTCGTAAATGTAAAATAAGCTATTAAAATTTTCTTTATTATATCTGGGGAAAAAATACGAAATTAAAAATTAATTATTGCCGTTAAAAACCCTTTAAAGGAACACGTCACAATAAAAGCCTCCTATCAAGCGATTCAAACTAAATATACTTTAATAATTATCAATAAAGATCAGAATTACCAATCAAATCAACCATTCCAAACGGATCTCCCTCAAGCTCTAATATGTTTTGGATAATTATCTTTCCAACCATAAAAAGAAAATAGTGTTTTAAAACTTATAAATATCTAAGCACTAATCGATAGAAATCTGAATATTTCCAATGATTTTCGTATAATAACTTTGATAAATAATCTAAAAACCTTAAAAACAATTAATGCTTTTAATGGTTCTTAAAATGTTCAAATAGATTAATGGACATTTAAAAATCTCCATAAATTTGGAATCTATTGCTTTCCATCCGGTATACTGTATACTGGACGGTTTTTGTGCACGAAAAAAAAACTCTTTACAAATTACTGTATTTTTTTATTCCATTTAGTCAAGGAGAGAGACTCTCTTAAACTTATCATGACAAAAATATTTCGTCCTTCCTTGTAAATTGTAAATATGTATGAATCACGTGTTTATACATTGGAATGAGATTTATGACGCTATTCAGCCAGGAGAGAACTTATTCTAGAGCTGTATCCCTATTACTCCTACTCCTTTCATGATATTCAAATTTATGCCTGGAACTGATGCAATTTAGTTTTATCATTGAAATTCTTTAGAAAGAAAATGAACAGTGACGCGAGTCTTTTACTCTATTGTATGGTACTTAATGACATAGCAGAACTTTGAAAAGAAAAAAAACAAGCAATTTTTAATTTGAATTCTTTCCCCATTACCACAATTTTCCAAATAAAAAAATTTGAACCATAATCGATGATTGTAATTCGTTTGGTATAACTAGTTTTAATAAACTGAATGTTCTAAAATACAATGCCTGAACTGTTAAATTTCGTTATATACATTTGCATCTTGTACCCATCATGTCAATTTTAATGTTGCTGCTGTTACTAATGGTACTTATAAAGGACAAGCTCGCTGAGGCAAACAGAGATTTTAAGCCAAGGGTGCGTTTCTTATTTCAAGTAACGCCAACTAGGACCAAGAGTACGTCTTAGCTACACACTTATCACGTTTGCTTGCACAACCCTTTTTAACTTTTCAAGCCTATAAAGAGACTATAATTTACTCTTAATGTTATTAATGGCAGTTGCAAGGACAAGCGTGCTGACGGCCATCAGCGATTTTAAGCCGATTGAGCGTCTCTTGTTATTGAAGAAACGCAAGTAGGGCTAAGAGTACGACTTCACATTCACAACCTCTTTTTACAGGGTGGGGCACATTCACCCACCTCACAGATGGTACACAGGAGAACAAACATGTCAACCCGAACCCGGGATAGCCTGATCACGAGGAAGACACCTTACCTCTGTGCCATGACTCCGGAGCCAATTCTATTTAACACTAGAATTTGATGTTTAAAAAATACAATAAAAAATGCTTCACTCTTTTAAAATTTTGAGTTTTATAAGGATTGCATTAATTATTTTCATTTTTTATTGTGTAATTATATTATTCAAAGTAATACGTATATATTATTTGTTTAAATATTTATCTAACTTTTTATTTATTTTTATTTTTTATTACTATTATATACAGATTATCTGCCGAAGCCCTGACACAGGGGTAGCATGTCCTCTCCGTGATTTGGTCGTCTTGGGCTTGAGTCCCGATTCGGGCAGGGTTCTTAATCGGTTCTATCTGTGAGATGCGTGAATGTGCTCCCCGGTAAAAAACGGGCTGTGCAAGTTAATCTGATGCGTGAAGAACTATTCGTGAGTAGAAAGCGAATGTGAGGCGTGACGTTTTCTTGGCCTCAGTCGGTGCCGCAAAAAACAAGAGAAGCTTAAAATCAATGATTGCTCCATCGAGCTTGTCCATACCAAGAGCATTAGAAAGAACAACAATTGATCATTTATTCAACAATATATTTAATAAAATGACTCGTTTTTACCTTTATTGTCATTGTTTATTTTAAATTATTTATAATTGTTAAGCTTACATTTGTATCAATGATTTCATCTTTAGAAACAAATTTGCATTGCCATTAGTATGAAAATTGATTTTTCCCCTTTTTAAATTTCTCCTTATTTCTGGTCTATTTCGCGTCTACTTTCAATTTTTTGATTGTCTATTTGGTACGGTTTCAAAGTCAACTTCACACTAGCGTTGGAAACTTGATGCGAGAATGCGTCATGTTGGTAATTTCAAAAAATCAAACTAAGTAGAGAGAGATTCTACTTTTTTACCAAAACGTCAGTAATATGGATTACTTAACTGGTGGTCACTAGCGACTGGTTGGATTTATTGCATTTTAAAATCAATTTGTCTCGCTTCACTTCACCCATCACTCCTAACGATTTGTTGTCTGATATTTAATCTCCCTATGTAGAAATCCTCTACAAGATATACGAGTTTTTATTATATAGTCATTATTTCAGATTTTGATATAAGTGCGTCATTCTAAGTTTCATAAATCTAGCTCTTTATGTTTTTGAACTATATTTTCCACATAGACGTGAAAAATCGAGACGAGATATTATACAAGACAAAAATGTTTTGAACTGTGTAGATTAAAAAAAAAATTCATTTAGTAAATGCTAATGGGATTTTCGAGAGGACAATTATATTGATTATGTGAAAAATACCAAAAGGAGTACCGAAAAAATCCGGATGTCTATTTTGGACGCCTTATTTCCAATTCATTGAAGCCAAATTTTGAGGCAAAACTATATTTGCAATCGCTAAGTAAGATTAAAAATATTTTAGTCCTTGCATTTTTAGTTTATCACTTTTAGAAGATTGCGAAATTGCAGACCGACAGACAGTCCCCGCCTTCACTGATTTCATTCCAAATGTGATGTTTGTCTGCATTCTCAATTTTAAATCTGAGTACTTAAGTATATCCATCTAGCTCTCTATATTTTGTGGTTATTGGGTTAATTTATACTGCCAGACATACCGGACAGACTTTTTCCTTTGAATGGATCTTGAAATATGATATAAATCCACAAATTTGGTGCAAAGACTATACACCGAACTTTACTACTCTAGCTAAAAACGTTTTTCAAGTATCGTATCTACAGAGAGCCGCAGTGGTTTTCCACAACTTTCTCGCAAACATTCTAATAAAAGTATTATCCCAGAGAAGGTCTTGTATGACAGTAGCCATGAGATATTAAACTTTGGCGCGAATTTTGTATTTTTAATGAATTTGTCGTGTGATCCTTGGCGAGTTTTTAGGCGATTAATCCCTGGCATGGACCCTAATAATGGTCGAAATCGAATATGTGTTTTACATGAGTGTTTACCAATCAGCTGAAACAAAAATTCGACACAAAACTAGTCTTGTAGTCAAAAATTGACGCACTAAATTTAAACAATAACTTTTTTGAGTTACCGTTTTTATATACTTTTAAAAGTACAGATCGACAGCTAGTCAAGCCATGGTTGAATTTGGTTAAAATTTTACAGGTGTCTACACAATCGATACTAACTCTGTCTGTCTAATTTTGTAATTATCACGATAACTCTCTTCATTTTGTGACTATCACGATAACTTATATTCCAGCATACAGGACAGAAAAATATCCTCTTAACAGAGTTTGCAGAAAATTGGATTGAAATCTACAAATTTCATAAAAAAAATAAATATCAAATTTTATCCTTTTAGATCAAAGCGTTTTGTGTGTTATCTTTTCCATTAATAGACAAGAAGGCGGATAATTTTTTAAAAAAAAATGGTGCTTTTCCAGCTCAGACGCGTCCGAAGCAAGGAGATTCATCAAAACCTTTGTATTTTTTTCACGATTACAGTATTTTCTTCATACTATGCATACCGGAAAGTAAAAATATGTGTTTCTGAGTCAGGAGGCTTGAAGTGCGTAGATTCATGACAATCATGAGTTCATCTTTTTTGAGAATCAAAATCTTTTCTCTTTGCATGCCTCATATAAAAGAAATTAAAAATCATCGGTAATAGAAAATAAAAATTATTTACAAAAAAGAAATCAAACCAATCAAATGTTTAATTTTATCCATCCCTGTATTGTACATAAATTTAACTTAAATCCTTGTGTAATTTTTTAGTATATTCCTCTCTTTTTAAAGCTAATCTCCCTAAATCGAATGAAATTGCTTCCAAAGTCAATATTAGGGATCCAACGCATCGGTTTCTTCTTTCTGCTCGAGATCAAAAGCAAAATGCAAACTGTTCCCTTCATCCGATATTAATGAAACAAACAGCGTCATTTGCCCTCTTCCATCGACTGTAAAATTTCCGCCTGGCACCGACTCTTCGGAAAGTTAACAAGGAATTTCGCCCCCCGAACCCAGAGATGGCATTTCGCAGAAACTCGATTAACTGCCGCGTTTCATCGATTGATTTTTAACGCGATGTTGAATGCGAGATTTCTTTTTTTTTAATATGTCACTGGAGATGCTCCGAGAAATTGCTTTCACAAAATTAATCATTTCCATTAAATCTGAATTTATTTGATAGGAGGGAGGGGATCGATTTCAACTGTTTTCGGAATTAAAGAAAGAAAAATAGACTGCAGTATATCATAATTCACGTGACGAAAATTCTAAAATATAAATAAATCCTGAAAACGTTAATCGATGACACATGACTTTAGAAACTTTTAAACACAGATTTGCATAAAATCGAATATGAATAAAGTGATAAATAAATCTGCAGCATGTCCAATCAACAATCATGAAAAAATTAATTCAGTTTCAAAAAATAAAGCATGGTCCTAAAGTATCTAAAATATTGGTCATCATGAAACGGTGTGTGTGAGTGTGTGTGTGTGTGTCGACAGTGATTTTGATAGAAATTTCTTTGACTTATATAGTCTTCAGAAGAGATCTTAGGTATGTTTGAAAGAATGTTGAAAGAATGATGAAAGAATGTTTAGAAGAATTAAAGATTTTTATTCCTTTGCTCGGAGTGTGAGAAAAGGTTAAATCCATTAGTTTTCTAGAACACTTGTTAAAAATAAGAAAATAAAAAGGTGTGGTAGATTGAAGGTCATTATGATTCGTACAAAGAAAGCAAGAGGATCCATGTTTTCGGAAACATTTTTTAATGATAACATTTCACTCAAAACAAACACAAATGTCAAGACATTAATGTGCGCACTTTCTAACAGAACAGCATATCATCTCATTATTCACAATCGCAATGCACTATGGGATGCGTATCTAATCAGACACCGCCATATATTATCCAAAAGAGAAGGTAGAGCATTGCAAATGCTACATAGGAGAATTGGATTAGGAAATAAGAGAACATTTTTGAAGGAAGTTAATATGAAATGATTTAAGATAAAAATGAGGAAATTAACTAAAATTTAATTTACATTTAAAATTATCAGCCTGCAATTAGTTTCAAATATCTACCTTTTGTTTTCATTTATTTCTTTTAAACTATTCATCATCTAATTCTAAAGCTAATCTTAGCAGATCATAAACTTGAAAAAGGGCCAATATTTAACATCGAAATGAAAGTTGGCGATTCGAATCTTCGAATATTAATGGCCATAAAGGTATCTTTGTGAACCACGTAAATAGTGAACACATTCAGTTCAGTCAGTTTTTCTTCTACATGAGAAATTTCAGGTAATTTCATTTGAGGTATTTCTGGTAGCTTACAATTGAAATTGATGAAATTTCTTTTTGTATATAAATTACCAGTTGTTATTATCTCCAGTTCTGCATAAACTTTATTAATATAGGATATAACCAGCTATTTCTATCCTCTATTACATATTCTGGACAGTTTTATTCAAGCACAGGATTTACATCGGTCGATAAAAGGGATAACGTGTGGGAAAACTTTGCGATCCCCTTTGCAGCGAAATAACACACTGCTGTAAGTTGCGAGCATTCGAAGGGATTTCTCTACCAAGAAACAAAAATTTAATTTTGGCGAGAATGCACATTTACGCTCCACTCTCTCGCTGAAGCTGACAAGAAAAAGACCCGAGAACGTGATTAAAAACCAGATCAAAAAGTTTCGAGTTGCGCTGGGTGTCTTGAATAGAAAATTAAAAATATTAAAGAGTGCGTGAAGTTTTATACAATTTTCGGTGAAGTAACCACATCGTTTAGGAGCTCTTTGAAATTTTAAAGCCTTGCGTCGATTAAGTTTAAAAGGTCAAATTGATATAATTACAAAAGTCTGACAAGAAACGGAGCAAAATGATTTTATTTTTATTAAGGCCATGAATTTTTAAAGAAGAATTTAATTAATTTTCATGTAAATCTGAACAAATGAAGTGCTGAATAGAATTTTAACTTCTGAATAGACTGGAAAGATGATGGTATCATAGAGCATTGGCACGATTCGAATTTGATAATACTGAAACACAATGGATTCATCATTTACGATTCTATGAAACAACATGTAAACAGCTTATTTCCACGAACGAACGAAGTACTTCCCACCAAGATCTTAAACTCACCTGTATTTATACGAGTCGAGTTCGACAAATTTGCATAATAGAGCTAAATTTTGCCCTCGTGGTTCGAATCCAGTTTACTTTTAAATCATGAGTTGCAAGTGGAAAAACAGCACAAGGACATACAAATTTCTAACAGAAGGTATATAGAAATTATGAACAAGTTTTCTGCTCCCGTTTCTTAGTTACGAAATATATACCCTCATTTAACCATCATCTTGGTAGAGGAGATATTGGGACTGTCGAAACACGCTAAATGTTTCAAGTTATAAAATGTTCAAGATAGAGCTTTCACCCTTCAGAAGCTGATTTTTCCATCTTTTATTACGGAACCAAAGAATTTAGTTCGCATAATAGTGGTTTAAAACCAATTTCCATCAGCGGCTATTCATAAAATTTTCTTTTTAACGAACATGTATTTACTCTGTGATGATCCTTAATTATTACACTGTTACTTGTTGAGTCGCCACTTGACTGTAAATATTTATAGTGCGTATCTGTCTTTTAGCCTCAATTTTAACCCAAAAGCTACTTCAGTTTACAATTCTCTTATTACAAAGGCCTTTTCTTTCTTTGCTTAATTCTGATTCCTTCCTCAAATATTGGCTTTTCTGTTACATGAGAAAAATCAAAAAGTTTAATGATTCCTATCAAAAGTTCTCAGAAATATCTGGAACCAGATCCTCAAACATTCACCATCGTGAAAAGCTCCAAATAGTCCAAGTGCTTCGTTTCTTCATAAACATGCAATTAGCGACTGATAATGGAATTTCTGACTGCAATGTTTTTTAGCAATGAATCCGGCTGGTGATGTTGGCTCATGTTCTGCAAGGGTAGATTGAAGCTTTAGTAGTTTTCATAATATTTTAGTCGTTAAGTATCAATACCAGTGTTTAACAGTATTGCAATAGAGCTTACACCTGAGTGTAAAAAAGAATACAAATTATAATCGGATTTTAAATTCTCTTACAGGCAATAGTTTTCTGCAAGAGTACTCTTAAAAAGCGAACAGCACCGACAGATTTTTCCAACAATCCTAAAAAAAATTGAAAAAAATGAGAATTAGAAAATTGAGAATGTCTTCCAAACATTTTTTTTATATAAATACAACATGTTAAAAGAGATATATCTCCTATTATGAAAATTTTGGGTCTTGTGCAAAGCCAGGACCGGTAAAGGTTCGAACAATAAGAAAAATCAAATTTTTATTGACATCGGAATCGAAGACAGGTGCAAGACGGAACAATACATGGTGCGACTTTCCCTTCTTTTTTGAAACTTTCTAATAAAGTGCATAGTAAAGTTATCGCTGTTTTGATGTGACTTTTGGTAATTAATCATTTATCTGCCAGCGATTTAAGCCAAGTGAGCGTCACTTGTGAGTGCCAACTAGGGCCAAGAGTGCGATTTTGCCACTTCATACGTCACGCTCACTTGCACAACCCCGTTTCACAACGGGGGCAGAGGCACATTCACACTCCTCAAAGCTAGAATAATCATGTCCGGACGGGGACTCGAGCTCGAGAAGAAGACACACTACCTCTAAACCAGGATGCTGGATGTCAGAGCTAAGATGTGAGTTAGCGCCTTTTAGGTTTCACGGCTTATTAAAGAAAATTCTGTATAACTTTCTAGAGGATCTTTCAGAGGGATATAGACTTACATTTGACTTTGGATTTGCAATTTTGTTTACAAGATTATACATTAAATTTCATCTATTTAAATCATTAAATATTTTGTTAATATTTCCAACCGTTGAAACCTTTGTACTTATGGGATCCAAAACTGATCCGATTGGGCAATTACAACAATAATACTAAAAATATTACTATAAAGTGAATGTCATGATAAGAATAATTATTTAGCTGGCTAATATTTTTGGTTATTGGGTTCAGGTAGATTGATTTTTCGAAAAAATGTAATAGAAATTTTCGAATTATGGGCAAAGACCATATACTAAATTTAATCCGCTTAACTCAACACATTTTTGAATTATCTTTCCTTTTTTAATAATCTTAAGTTACTAAAGCATTTTTATTGATTGGAATAATACAATTTAACTCGTTCCTATAAAATCATTAAAATGAAAAAAAATTAAAAATTAAATGCAAAAGAAAAAATTAGATTTTTTTAGAAAAGGGAGTAAATGTGTGTTTTTAGAAGTATCATTGATAAATTATAAATAAATACGAAATTTATAAAACATGAATTATCTAAATTACTTCTAAGTTATCCGTAATAAGTCCCCACATTTAAGTTAGTTCATCTCAAAATAAATGTAAAAAATAGATTGAATTAGATTTTCTATTCGTTAAGAGTGAGCACAATTTTTATGGCCTATAAGTTAACTGTAAGAGAGATTGTAGCAGTCAAAATGTAGAGTTCTTGAAGAGACCTTTTAAATGTAGCTGCTTAAACTGCATCATTCACGTCCAAGGCAGTAATAATGCGTGGAAATTTAACATTAAATTCGTATAATCAGAGTGTATTTTACAATCCAAGCACTGCTTGATTAGTTCTTTTGACTGCTTTCCAGGCAGCACAGAAAATAGAGATGATAAAAATCCTTTCCGTGTTCTCTTGAGTGATTAGATTTCTGCCTTATTTGACAGCTAAACTTTTTGTGAGCTCTTACGTTTGCATTTACAACCGAGATAAACGTGAGCGAAATTCCATACAAAAGAATTGTTACATTCAGTAAAAAGAACCAGAATGAGGGATTTTCGCAACATTTTCTTGAAACTCCTTGAAATTTTGTATTCTTTATCACCCCTCCCTTCTTTTCCCCAATACCTTTTAATAAATGTAACTGGAGTATTATTAACACATCCATTGATGAACCAAAGTTACGGAAGGATCTAATAGTATACGCTTAGTACGTATCAGGAAACCTAATATGTATTTTGGCAGTGTATTTTTAGTGCTTGGAACCAAAATATAACACAAAACTGCAATTAAAATTAGTAGAAACAGTACAAATTTCATTTATTTAAGTCTGTTTTTTTTTTTAATTTATCCCGCTTACAAGCTTATAAAACTGCAGAGACAGAGAGAAAGATCACCACTTTTTATGCAGAAATGTGAGACAAAATTTCAGAAAGATCATAATTTAGATGATGAAACTGTAACAAATTTTCATTCCAAAATAGACAAAATTTTGAATTATCGATGTGAAATGCGAAAGAAAATACCAAAATATGGCCATATCTAGACAAATAACTATATAGAAATAAAATTTATGCTACTAAAAAGTTTTTCTTTAAATTATAAGTTGGTGTAGAAATAATTTTTATATAATTAAGTATGGCCTAAAAGAGTAAATCTTTTCAAGCACCGTTTCATCTTTTTTTTTTTTTTAAAAAAAAGACTTTTTAATGGTGCAGCAAGCCATTCCAGTTGTTATGGAACATGTGTTTAAATTTCATCGAATCTATCAGGTAGGAAACTGCGTAAAGCTCAACCATACATGCAAACAAAAAATATATATTTTCACTTTTATATTTATAGATAAACATCAACTATATTTTTTTAAGAACATGAATAACCATATTTTAATTGTTAGTAATTATTTAAAAATATTTGTAAATCATGCTTTATTGCATTCTAAGTATAAATTGGGTTTTATCGTGCCAGAACGTGATGGTGTTTTGGGGATGTGGGCGAAAAATAAAAATTTTATTATCTGCAGGAGCATCTAAAAAAGCAGTTTTTCATAACGCATTGCCATCCTATTTACAAAAGCTTTGATTAAAAAATATAAGTAAATGACTACAATAAATAAAACCTAGAAAAATGTCACTTTGAGCACGTGATTATACAAAATGAAATAAATATTAAATGTGATATTTTTTTTAAAAAAAAACAATAAATGTGAGACAAAAAATTTTTGAATCGTGTGCAATAATAAAGTCAATGAAACCATTAAAATGAATAGAAATATAATTTAACTTGCACGAGCACATGGTACTTGGTCATTCAAGAAATGATATTCTGACATGATACACTGAAATAGGCATAGCAGATTTCATTTTCACTTTTTTTGCTTTGGTTTTTAAATAATATTAGCAGTTACTTCAATAATAATATTTCTAAAATGCTTCTTTATTAATACCATTTTAAGTATTATTTTTGAAGTGAAGCAATTTTAAATTTATTTTATATTTTTATATTATAATACAGATTTTCTCACTGTTACACAAATAATAGAATTAAAAAAATATATACTTCAAACATTAGCATTAAATTGGCCGCTGTGAAATGCACTTCGTCTTCAATGCTTTCCGATAAGAAGAGTTATTACCATAAAATGTGAGCGAGTGTGCTGATGATTTTATTATCTTCTTTTTCGTGGTCTTGCGCAGTCGACCACCTTTTACTTCTCGGTTACAGACAACGGAATAAAAACAGCTGAAGCAGATGACGTCACAAAGACCGGTTGTCGAGAGGCAGTCGAGGTCATCAGATGGAAATAGGCCCACCTACAACACTTCGCCTATTTTCCTTTTACCTGTCGCCCAGTCCCGCTGGTTTCACTAGATGGAACGGCCCTCTATGTCAAAATCGTCTGCAGTAAGATGATGAACATCTGATCCACCGTTTTTGAGTGTAAAAAACCACCTGCGGAATCAGTAACGGATTAGCATGGCCAAGAAACTGAGAAAGTTCCTAATCCTTTTGGATAATGAAAGTTTGCTCTACTTTCCTGGATCCTTTCTAACGGGACGTGTTTTGGTCGATTTGGACGAAGACACGGCTGTCACAGGTATGAAATGCAATTCTTTGATATGTAACGACATTGTGCAAAAGAGGGAGAGAGGTCTACTCGAGAACAGTACTATTTAGACCTTGTAACAATTATTATCATAACTGTCCCATTTATTTATTTCTAACAACAATTTTTTGATTCATAAGGATGGTAAAAACCCGAAAGATATTGCACTCGAGAACTGTACTATTTAGACCTAGGTTTTAGGGAGAAAAGCGTCTTAACAATACAATTAAGATCATAACTGTCAACATAATCCTCCGGTTATTATTCTAAGAGATAATTTGTATAAAACACTTTTCGTTTATCATTATTAACTATGATTTTGGAAATATGCTTCGTTTTTTTATTTTCCTCATAACATGTGTTTATTTGTTGATCCCATAGCATGTGCTTGCGATTTGAGTATATATTTTTTTTAATTTTCACACTGTGAGCTCAAAATACATTTTATTCAAAAGCAACTATTTGAAAATATCAGGAACTGAATGAATATTTTTAGAGAAGGCTTTTTTTAATAAATAAAGAAACAAACATCACCATTACTATGATAAAAAGTATATTTTCAGCAAATGGAACTTTAAACTAAATGCATATCAGAAAAAGAAGAGAACTCGAAACATTATTTGTTTACAATTTCAAAAGGCTGTATTTTTTACTGTCTGTTCTAACTAGGTTTCTGTTACAAAGAAAAATTTAAATTATTTACTTAAAGAAAATGGTATTTGTTTATTCCGATGTTCTTTCTTAAAGAAAACAACCGTTATTTATATAATATAAATGTTTATGTTAAGTAAATGCAATTTATTTACATTTGGTTTTAAAAAGATTATTTTAAATAGCAAACATTCATTTACGCCTGCTGTTAAAGTACAGTAAATGTGTAAAACGACACAAAATACAGCGTTTATAGAAACAGCAATGTCCTAAAAGTTACATTTTTTTAACCTTTTAAAACTAGCTTTTGAAAAGTAAAATTTAAATTGTTGCCATCGTTTTTTTTCAAATGTTTATGTTCAGAAAATAAAGAGCATGAAATTTTACTGGCATATCATTATAAACATTTAAAGCACTAATATGTGACGAAAATGAATGGCTAAGTACGTAAGTAATATAAAATATAATTTTATTGTTCTGTTTTTTGTAGGTTATTTGCTGTTTTTTATAGGTCTTCTAATCCGTTGTAATTTGTGACGATTATAAGAACACACACACACGCAGTTCTTTGACTGATGATTTGCATCTTGTATATTTACAAAAATGTAGAAACGTTTATATTTTAATTACTATATTACTATATTATCTTTTATATTATACCATATTACTATATTATTTTTTTGTGTGAAAAAATATCTATCAGTGTAAAATTAATGTAAACAAATCAAAATTAGCACATCTTATATAATATTTTAGACAGTAATCTTATAAAATCCTAATAGTTACTCCCAATTTCTTATTTTGTTACGTAATTGAACTAGAAGTAGCAAAAGTAAATTTCTACGTTCAAGCCAATGAAGGCTCCAATATAATTTAGAGCTAATTATTTCTCTTATTTACTGATTACATAATCTAATTATTTCTCTTCAGGAAACAACCGAAGTTGGATTGCATAGTGAAATATTTAGAAAATATTTATTCTTTGAATTAATTATAAATAATACATTGCTAGAAAATGGAAGAAATCTGTATATTCTAGGTTAATTAAATTCTGAAATATAAGAACATATATTTTAATGAACCGCTGTTTTATGGAAATACGAGTGCTGTTAAAACTCTAGATTTGATATTTTGATTTGAAATAAGAATTACGCATGCTATTAGTAAAAATGTTTTTTTTTTAATTTACAGATATTTTAAATTTATTAATTGTATTTAAATTAAAATGGTTTCCAAAGAAAGCTATTGTAATGTTTCAATATGAATAATTTTAACGATAGTAATTGTTTAGGTTCGGCTTTAGTAACTGTTGTTGTATTTTACTTAACAGTCAAATTATATGATTAAATTAATTGCAAAGCAAAGGTACAATTTTTGTTAGGGTCTGAATCTGTGGAATGTGAAACTATCATTGAAGAGATCCGTATCGTAAAAGAGCTTCAATGTTCTTTAAGATAAAATGATTAATTAATTTTATGACGATTTTATTTTATTACATTAATATTTCTATTCAATGATAAGATTAAACACTTGTTTCACATTAATTTCGCATTTGTAACAGTAATAGTATTGTAAAAGTGCACAACAAAAGGCGGTATAACAATTAAAACTAATGAAGGTCTGTTTAACCAAATATGTTTGGTAACAGTGAGTTATAATTCTGAGAGAAGAATTATTTTTTTTTTTAAAAAAATCATTGTTATGGAAGTTTCCATTATAATGGTCTACTGATAATTTCAATTCCATAGTCGCCTCTTAATCTAATTGTATTTCACTTATCATTTTAAAAATTATTTAAAGGATGTGCGGGATTTGATAATCAATTATGTACCCAAATTAAGTACAGATCAGAACTTATGTTAGAACAGAAACCTGAATACAAATCTTTGATTTTCCCTTTTTAATTTCTTACTATATTATATTAACAAAGTTGTATAAATTATGCAATATTAAATAAGACACACATTTCAACATACTTATTTCCCAATCAGCAAGGTGATATTTTGTCAAATATTAAGACATCTTCTCTTCTTATTTAAAAGGATATTACTATCCATAATTTCATACCAGAGTGCAATTATTTATTTCTGTAAGCAGAATTGTTTTTATATATCTTGTCATAAATCACTTTTTATTATATGATAACTTATACTTTAAAATATTCGGTAGAATTTATTTATATTTTATTTCAAAAACTACATTTTTTCGATATGTTAATCATAAATTTTCAAGGTATGCTAATTTTGATTTCTAAATTTTTTTAAATGAAACTGTAACTGTGAATCTTTTTTGCCAGACGAATCATTTAGAATGAAAGAATTCAATTCATAATTTTGTTCTAACTAATTTTAGTTTTAGTTTTAGTTTTTGTACATGGGAGTTAAAAGTTTAACTTTTAATACTTTACAAACTTTTGTTTCTATTGAAACAAAGGTTTGAATTATTAATAAGGATTAATAAGCCTTTGATTTTATTAATAAAACTTATTAAAAATATTCTTTATTTCAATAATTTTTAAAACTTTATATATTGTAAGAAACTGTATTCTTATTTCCCAAAAGAAATTTTTTTCAGTTTTACTAAAATTTTAAAAAAGTTTTTCACATTTAAGTGACATTGAAGTATTTTTGAAGGGACTTTTTAAAAATATCATTATAAAATCCGATGTGTCCATAGAAATGGGAAACAAGAAGTACATAAAACCTTATCATTTATTATAAACATTACGAAAAATATGATACATTTGAGATTAAATAAAAATCTTAAAGAGAAAAAAATTATTATATAGTATTATAAAGGTCTAATATTTAGAGCTGTGATAAAATTTCCGTCTTATTTTGAGAGCTACTTTTAATGTAGAACCGATTTCTTGTTTCTTCCTTTCAAAATACTTCAACAGCAAAATATAAACAAAATTTTGAATACAAAGATAAAATCGTCGAAAATTCAGTTCTTGAATTTCGTTCTACGAAATTCACTAATTGTTTCTACATTTAAAACTCAAGAAATATTCTTCTGTTATTGGCTTTTGTCTTTTCTCTTTGACAGAAACGAATGAAATATCTCTGAATTTTGTCAAGGAAACTACTGTAATTGATATAATAATTGAAATTCGAAGAAATATTTAAAAACAACTTATCATTGTTTGCTAACAATGAAATAAATTTGGAAATAAAATGTTTACTTATATAAAAAAATTTATTGTTCGTTTCAATAGAATTTTTTTTTCTGATTGCTTAGTTTTTGATCAACAATAATAGCAAAATACTTTGATGAAATATGATGAAGGTACTTAAATAAAAATTTTCATATCAAATTTAAACAAAACTTAATTATTTTTTTCTTTCTAACTGCTGAATTTTTTTTCATAGTTAATATCTTAGTCAAAGCATTCGATAACAACATTTTCTGTGCACAATTTATTTATTATTTCTTTTATGATTATTATTTTCTTTATTGACATGTATTAATCCTTAATTTTTTTCATAAACGAAGATTATGTTCCATTGAAGTTTTGTAGCTTTATTTTTTTTCTTAACTCCATAAATAATAGAAATTAGAGTAACGGAAAATTACTATGATTTTCAATTTGTAAATAAAGCCTGTTTTAAAATGTTTACAGGCTCAGCATCAAATTTAGTTTTATTTTTATTTTTATAACATTTTAATATAAATCTAGTTTGAAGAAAATAAATAGCATGTATTAATAAACGTAAAAGAAAAAAATTTGATATTATTCAATATTTTTTTATTAAAAAATATTATGCTGTTCTGAAATCTGTAAATAATTTGAAGAATAAAGATATGTTGCCATCGAAAAAATTCCAAAGTTTTTGAAAGAAATATTTTTTTATTTGCTTTGAGGGTTATGACTTTCAATCTTTCATTGTTTCTATTTGGCGATAAATTCTATTCAAACGCGATTGTATTTTCGAATTAAATTCGCATGAAAGATATGGTTACCATAAATAAGAAAGGGGAAAAAAAGAATTCTTTCATTATTTAGTATCAAAACCTTGAAACCTCAAATTCTTTTCTAGCAATTTCTTAACTTATTCGTAAGAAAGAAAAAAAAAGATATTACTTGAATGAAAAACTATTAAATTATAAATTAGAATAAAAATTCGTTTCATAACAAATTGTTCGGTTATATATTTAAATAAAATAAAATAAATAAATATAATTATTTATTTTTAATAAAATCAATCTGTTTGATTCTAATAAATATTTTGTTACATTTAACATATAATCTCTCGTACTTCCCTATTTCTTTAGTATTATAAAGATTTTTTTGTATGATAATAAGAAATTTTTAGAACGAAAGTATCAAAATCTTGAAACTGTAGATCTAACAATTTTTCTACTCATTCGTAAGAAGAAAAAGAAATATAAAATATTTCTTTAATAAAAAACTTCGATACTGAATATTCTAAATTAGAATAAAATTTTTTTTTTAATTATGAATTATTTAAATAAAACAAAGAAAAACATCAATTCCTTTTTTTAAAATAAATCAACCGATTTTATTCTCATATGTATTTTTCTATTATTAACATACAATCTCTCATACTTCCATATTTCCTCAGTATAATACTAGATATTTCTTTAGTAATAATTAAAATTCCTTAGAAAAAAATTTATCAAAATCCTGAAGACGTAGATTCTTTCTAGGAATTTCATTATCCATTCGTAGGAAGAAAAAGAATTATAAAATATTGATTGAATTCAGAAATGTTACAAATTAGAATGAAAACTTTGTTTAATAATAAATTGTTCTATTATATTTTTTATTAAAACAAAGATATAATTCTCTTTATCTAAAACAAATTAAGCTATTTGATTCTAATAAAATTTTTATGCAGTTAATATGTATCATACTTCAATGTTTTTTACTATGATAAATTTTTTACGCTTTCATTATTTGCTATTAGCAGCAATGAAGGGTTTTTGTAAATTCGAATATTATCAACTTCATTTTCAAAATAAATAATATATAAATAAAGTTATTATGGAACTATAGATTATGTGTCAATATAACTTTTAATGTTTTGAGTAGATACCTATAGAAAGATTACCTATTGTATTAGTTGTCATGGTGCAGTTAAAAAAAACTCTGTAGATATTCCCCGGTCATGGTCCCTAGAGTCACAAATGATTCTTCATTTATTTGATTTTGTCTTGTATATAATATGTTGTTAGAAATTTGGAAACCTTGAACAAGTTTGTAAATGAGTCCTCTGGTTCAAATAGGGTCAAAATGGTGGGAGTGGAAATTTTCATTTTGCTATAACTTTCTTAATACCGAAGAGAAAAAAAATGAAACAAATTGACGCTTCATCAAGAAGAACAACTTTTATATTTAAAGTGTTTCAATAGCTGCAATATCTTGAAAATTAGAGGAGAAAAAGAGATTTTCAAGCCCTAATTTTACCTAAAATTAGATTCATGAAATATTTGTGTAATGAAAAGGAATCTAACTTTGCCTTTCAGCTTGACAAGAGAAATTTATTAATTTTAGCTCTATTTTAAACATTAACTATATATATTAGATATATCTTAGTATTTTGCTGATCAAAGAATTGGGTAATGAATGTTTGTAAATGTAAGCAAACATGAAAGGTAAAGTATATTACAGCTGCGATTAGTTTTGTAGTTGAGTGATTCAAAACGAAAGCAGCTGATCAGCTGGTAAATTGAAGCCGATTTTCAAAACAAAAACATCCAACTCTCTGTTTTCACCCAAATAGCTCAAGCAAGCGAAACCTATTCAGCCTTCTTGCCTGTGGGTTTTTCCTGTGCCTACTCTTTGCTCAGCCCACCTGTCGCAGCTGAGGACCCGCAGGTTCTGCTGACCTCCTTATGTTCTGTACACTCTTCTGTCCACTTCTTTATTTCCTACAGTTCATTTTTAGATGTACCATTATAGACAGAAACCGCATTTAACGAATATCACTCGTTCTCGAATTTTGCATGCAATTTGAAATAGTCGTTAAAAGGGACAATTTTTTTCCTATAAGAATCCATATAAAATAAACATTTAGTTTCATTATGAGAAAAAAGATTCACATAAAATTATAATAATGTAATTTATTTTTATAAGATATATTTTTATTTAAAAGAAAATTGTCTACAGACATTTGTATCTGGCCAATTCAACATTTGGAGAAAATGAGACATGTCATTCTTCTTAAAAGAATTTATAACGCGATAACTACTACCTTAATAGAATGATGCTACTCAGCATGATTCCCCATGTTTTCAGAATCTCCTTTATTTCTCTGAAAAATTGTTGTTCTGTTGCATCTATTCCTTTTCTGAGCAAATCTCTTCCGTAGCTTTTTGTTGTGACATCGGATACAGTAGGAGCTTTTAATATACAAAATTTTTTCTCTCCTATGGTTATGCTCTTTCACTAACTTATCTATGATGTTCTTATATACCTCTAGTACCATAATAATGAGCAAAGGCAAACTATCATACATTAAGGACTCAGCACATTTCGGATCACATTCGACAATTCTACCCGACCGAAACTTCTTAAATTATATAAGGATTCTTCTCAAAAAGCATTCTTCACAGAATTGATTAAAGCTATTTTAGCTTGTGACGTCACAATATCTCCTCACTACTTGTTCTGCGAAACATTGTTCGTTAAACGAGTTACTTTTTATAGTTTGTTCTGCTCATTATACGAATAATTCGCTAAGTGATGTGCTGGTTAAGCAAGGTTTGTTTGAAATTCATTTGGACTATCAAGACAACAATAACAACTCTTTTATTAAGACAGAAAACTCTTTTCTCATAGACATAGGATTCGTTTTTTATAATATGGTAATGGTACGATTGTTTTTTGATTATATTTTTGATTAATAGAAATACAATAAAAATTTTAATTCTTAAATCTAACCTAGCTAATAATTTTCAATTTTAATTTTATATAAACTGAAGATTGAAATTTTATCTGACTATGCAAGGTTTATTTTAGATTATTTTGCAATTATTTGACAGTCATGAAATGGGAATGTAAATTTCAAATTCTTATTAATATGTATGGAGGAAAAATGAAGTTAACTTCAGATCTCAGAGTAAAAAGTAGGCATAGATTCTACATGACTTGCATCTTCACTTTTATGTACGATTGTGACGTCACAGAGATTGAAACTATCATGGAGCCACACCTCCTTGACCTACAGTATTTTAAAAAGCTTTTTTTATTATTCATATTGCTACCATAGGAAAGAGAAGCATTATTACTGAGTGACATCGCATTAAAATATTTTTAATGACGTCCGTTTGTGAATGGTAGATTCATATTTTAAAAAGGCTTCTTTCTTGTGTCAGTTATAATTTGTGTCCTTGTTTGTTGTACAACAATGTAGTTGTAGGAATTCGAATAACATTATAATAACAATTTTCCTGCCCAAAAGACCTGTTGAACCTCCAATTATAAGAATTTAATTTCGTTGGATAGTTGATCTAGTATTGATGTTAAATAAAATGTTTTTATTGTTCCGATGAACCAATTAGGATATGTCCGAATCAGCTTGCTTATAATGTCTACGAATTGTTAACGCATACGTAATATTATTTCGATTGTTGATGTTAAAAATAGATATTGGCACGCACGCTTGAAGATAAAAAAGGATCAATAAATGTATTTTCTTTATAGATTTGTCTATTACTACTAGTCATAAGTCTAAAAACAGATCGCACCAAGTAAATAGTATTGTTAAAAATATTTTAAGTTTATATTATATAATATATTAAGTTGAGCTAATATTATATTATATTAAATTAGTCTAGTTTATATTATATTAAATATTTCAAGTCCAGATAAGTATTAAACTGTCTCTTATATTTTATCGTAAAATCTAATATTTAAATCATTCATATAAAAAAATTAAGAAAATACTTTGTAGAAATTTAAAATACTCTTTTAGAAATGTGTTTTGTAGAAATCTATCCAAGATGGTCGAATTAGAATTGAAAGGCTTTTTACTCCTTTGTTTAACGTCCGGATATTCAACATGTTGTGTTTAACTAATATGGTGCCGACATCCTGATGCAGGGGTAACGTGTCTCCCCCATATTTGGGGCGTTTGAGGCTTCCCTGGGTTCGAGTTTCGGCTCGGGCATGGTTGTTCTGCTTTCTTTGTGAGATGCGTGAATGTCCCCCTCTCCGTTAAGAAGGGTCCGTGCAAGCAAATGTGATGAGTGTGTAGCTAAGACGTACGCTTAGTTGGCGCTACTTAAAACAAAAAACACACCCACGGCTTAAATTCGCTGACTGTGTTAGCGAGCTGTCCTTGACAAGTGCCATAGAAACAATAACAATAATAATATGGGATATTCTCATGTTTAGAAAAGATGTACCTAGTTATTCAATACTAAATATTAAAAAAATATTTTCTTTATTGATTTGTCTGTGTCAATTGTCATTAGTATAGAGACGCATCAAGCTAACTTAATAGAAATATCAAAAATAAATAATAAAGTATAAATCAAGGCAAGTGTTAAACTGCTATCTATATTTTATCGCAAAACCTGATAGTCAAATTATTCATTTAAAAGATTTCGATCAGAAAAGACTTTTTCAAAAACTAAAATTATTTTTTAGAAATGCTACTCAAAGAAATGTAATCAAGATGAATTCGAATTAAAATTTTATACACTTCTTCTCTTAATGTTTTGATATTTTAATCTTTCTGTGTTCAATCTGTTAGTTTTAGCAAAGGCAAGATTATTTACCGAATACTAAATGTTAAACAATAAACGTGTTTTCTTCATTGATTTGTTTATTGTTGAGTGTAAAAATTCCTATTGTAAGATAGGAAGATGTAGATTAACTTTTAGAGGAAATTCAATTTAAAACAATCATACATATTTAAATTTCAGGGCAACAAATAAGTAATCTTGATTAGGTGAATAGTTATGCATCATTATTTTCCAAGTTCAAAAGGTTAATAATTATTGAAATGAACTCAACAATGTTTTTTTGCTCTGGACGTTTCCCTCCCCCCTCCCACATACACGCATACTTCTCGGAACTGGGCATCAAATCCTTCCTCGTATTCCTTTACTATGCAGTATCCACATTCCTTTTAAAACAGCGATCAACTTTCAGTACATTTCCCGATATTTTAATATTACATAGAATCAAAAACAAGTTATCTTCCCTTGTGGTTGTGGAATTAACTAATCAAAATCCTAGAAGCAAGTCGACAAAATGTCTTTAGAAATTTTTTCTCTCGAATTTTTGCTTTGTTAAAAGGTATGTAGAATTCAATAAATCTACGAAATTTAATTTTATATCATAAAATATTTTGTAAGATAAATGCTAAACAAATTACATCTTAAAGCAATGATAACAAAATCATTTGTTAATAGAAATTGTGAAAATGTCACTTAAAATTTATTTGCGAAATCTTTTTAAATTTTTGAGTTGTTTATGTGTGTTGAAGTTATCACCATATAAATTTCAATAATAGCCAATTTGCAGTAATTTCAAAAATGAAAAAAAATATTATATTCATCTGAATCTTTATAATTTCTGAATCTTCTTCAGTTCCTTAGCTGTTTCTTCTGTTCACCAATATTTTCTTTCTGATTCGTTCATCAGAATTATATTTTCTATCAAGTTTTTGTTAAGATTTTTTTTTATCCGGCTTCAAATGTGTATTCACATAAAAAGGACATAACTAATAAAAAAATTCTTATCGAAAAACTAGAAAGCGAAGATTCCTTTGCACTTAAATTACTATCTGGTAACATAAATTATTGATGTTAGAAACTGTCGGAATGGGGATGTGAAACTGAATTTTTAGCCCCTCAATGCTTAGATATATCAGTTGCAGACTGCATTATACTGGTGCACAAAAACCATGAGGTGTAAATATTTTATTTTTCATGAATTTCCATTTTGATCTCAGTTATTCTTAAAATATCGTTTGAGGAAAAAATAGTTCTTTTTTGTATCAGAGAAATTCAGTTTTCTTACTATGTGATTATTATTTTTAAAAAATTCACTACATAAAAAAGAAATTGCGTCTAGACATATTTTCAATGAAAAAACGCACTCCTATTGAAGGCGGCTTTTTTTAAATGAATTATGTTGCGAAATTACGAAGTGTAATCTGGCAGTAAGTACTGCGGTTGTTTATTTTGCTTGTTCCGCTAAACCGGTTTCATATCCAGTGCGTGAAGGTTTCGAATGTAGCAATTTTGCTTTCTTCAAATCGGCCAAGCAAAACATGCAATAGTCATTTAAGTCTCTTAATTAAATATAAAAAAGCAAGATTTTTTTCCGTTAATTTACCGTTTGGCAGAAAAAATATCGATTGTCATTTCTCCCTAATACTTGCGTTGTTGAAAAAATATTTTTCGATAAGTGCTTACAAGAATTTATTTAATTAACATGTTCAAAAGAATAATTGCTCCTCTACAGATCCCATAAATTTTATTACCGTATAATCATTTTCTGTTGAGTGGATAGGAACGTAAATTTTATTTGTAATCTGAATTTTTTTATAAATTAATTAGCTCTACAATTTATTTCATTAATGGATAATTATTACGTAAATACGAGAGGTTAAAAGAAATCATACTTTTTCGTGATTTTTTTTCTGATCAATTTTTTTATTGCCAATCGATGTATTTTCTTTAAATTTTCAGTTTTAATAAACATTACATAGACTGTAATTTTATACAATTTTTTTAACATAATCTCCAAGACTGGAACCTACCAATTAAGCATTGAATCCTCAATTTAATTTTTTTAAGTGGGGTAATTGTAAAGCAAAAATTTGTAAACAAATTTTTCAATAAATTTTCCTATATTGTTGGTGATTTAATGATATACTTGTTTTTGAAAGTATATAAATACTCCCTGAACTTGCTTCATAAAAATCAGAAATTTTCGACCACGAAGTTACTATGTTTTCCTATATACTTTGTAAAATCCAAATACGTCAAATTAGTTCATTCAACTAATTTGACGAAAGCCAACTTATTTTATAATGTTTAATTAGTTTTACTCTTACATTTTTCACATATTTGTTGGTTAACATGTTAGTTGGCCAATTGGATAACAAAATCATATACTATTTAGATTTCATGTAAAATATAGCAAAAATATTGTGCACAGATATATTGTGCAGTAAATGTGTGTGTGTGTGTGTGTGTGTGTGTGTGTGTGTGTGTGTGTGTGTTAAATACAAAACAATTTAAGGAATAAAAAAATTGGAAAAGTTTTGTGAATATATTTAATTTTCTAGAATTTTATAGTTAAAACCTGAATGACTAATCGCAACACAATTTTTTTTTTTCAATTGAAAACCCCACAGCTTCCATAAATTCAAACAATAACATCCTTGTTTCGCAAACAGACCGTTTTATCACTCGCAACAAACCTCATCCTGCCTTTAATTTTTAATAAAAGCCAGAAGTTATGAAAAGGCGAGATTACCTATGTCAAAGACTATGAATGTCTCATTAACGTTTTTCATCTCTTCGCAAGGGTTGGCGGATAATATCTCAGCATACAACGAATCAAGAAGACCCTAATTGCATTTCTTTGGCTCAAACGCTCGCCTCCTCGCCAAACGTTTATTAGATTAACTTATTAATTATAGGGTTTTTTAGCGAGGAAGAGCTTCCGTATCCCACAACAAAAGGAGGAAAGAGTTCCCGAGAATAAGGGCGCTCCGATCACTCAAGCGAAAAGCCGTTTATTTTATTTTACTTTACTTTATTTGTTACTTTTTTTGTGTGTTGAAGTTAAATAAATTGCTCCTCAACAAATATACGATGTAGTATTTTGCAACTTTATTTATGCATCAGAGTACGGATTTCCTCTAAGATTATAGATAATCGAATTCTTGAAAAGGGATGTATTCATATGAAAGTCTTCCCTTAAAATTATTTTAAATTAAATCCATCGTTAATAAATTAGCAGAATCTAATTCATCAAGTCTGATTCGCCTGAAACATTTACACAGAAATATAATAAAAAATACAAAATATTTACAAATTTGTAACAATATTTTCCGTTTTGACACAACACAGAGCAAGTTTAAGAATGGATCTCATATTTTGATCAAAGGATGGAGAAGAAAACATCTGAGCTGGCATCTCCCTTTCTAAATTTCAATAACTCATCAACGGAAATATTTCTGATTTAACGTTCACCAGATCAACATGCATGATGGATTTGAACTCACGAAGGGAGGGCATGGGTTGAAAAATTGATTCCAAGAGAGTATTTGGCATAATAATAGCATGTCTTCACAATATTAATTCATTAAAGTTTTGAATTGGAATAACCAACAAATTTTGAGAAAATGACTCTCAAACTTTCAACCTAGCTTACGTACTGATAATGTATCCCCATTGCTGATCATTTTGACATCATAGTTAATAAGGAATCACAATAGGCACAATCATAAAAAATGAAAAACATGAATTAAAACCATTCTTTAAATTGTTAAGTTAATTTAATTAATTTCAAATGCTTTTTTTAAACGCACATACATATTTTTTCTAAGATTTAAATTATAGATTTAAAAATTAAGATAATAAGCTCTTATTTTTGCATAAAAATATATTAATTAAAACTATTTGCGAATTGTTAGATTAATCTAAAATAATGTGAAAAAAAATAAACACTGAATTAGAGCGAAACCAGGTCTGGAGAATGCTAACCTAACGCCTTACCGACTGCGCTGAACGGACGCTCAGCATTGGCCGCAGAGTATTAACATATAATGTACTCTCAAGTTATATATTGTTTAACGGCTGGCTATTGAGCTTTAAAACTTTAATAAATTAACGTTCTGAAGACATGCTACCAATACACTAAATCTCATCCCGAACTTAATTTTCCACTCCTCGTCTCCCCTTGTCAGTTTCTGAACTGTTCGATGTTTTAACAACATGCCATAAATTAGGGATGAATTTAGTTCGTGCAGTGAGCAAATATATCAAAATTTTAAAAATTATCAAGCTATTATTGAAATCCAAAATATGACGATTAAAATATAGATTTTTTCTATAATCTAAATTAATATTAATAAACCTAATCAAAAACAATCCTTTTTGAAGCTCAATATTTCGTGATTATGAAATGTTTCTCAATATAAATGGACGCATTTTGTTAGAGGTGACTTTCAAAAGTAACGGTTTGTAAGTTGACATTTGGGATACACTGTTTCCCACTCTTATTGTCTACTATTATTACCATTTAATGAATATTATATACATTTAAATGCCAAATTGAAAAGAGCTTAAATATTACTAAATTTCTACGCTTGTCTTCATTTGTATCCGTTGTATTCTGATGATAATTAGATGTGTGTCTAAAGTGGCGTTACACGGGTAAAAAGTTCATAAGATTAAAAAAATATAATTTAAATAGCTGTCAAAGGACTAGCTATTCAAAAAAACTTTTATATGTATATGTACTAGAAGCTAAAACAGCCAAAGAAAAAAAGGGGAAAAATGGAACAAGGCGAGAGGGAAAGGGGTAAAAAGAGGAGCCAGGCTAAAAAAGAAAAAGTGGAGATGAGAAGAAGAGCCTACATAATATTCCACAATAACAGTATCATTGTGTTATGATACAGTATCAACAGTATCATAACACAAACCTTTATCAAATGTTGACGTTAATTCCACCAGGGGTTTACCTTCTATTTGTCTGTACTTTCAGAAATATGTAAACGGGATTACTCAAAAAAAAGATGGAGATTTAATTATATCAAGTTTGCTATGAGATTATGTGGTTAAAAATGTAATTTTGAGTACTATTTAATGTTTTAACCAGTTGGGAAAAACATGTCAAAAACGGAAATTCGATATTCGAATACTAACAACAGTAAACGACAGATTAATCGGCAAGCAACTCATCAAGGTTGACTTGCGAACCGTCCTCTGGATAACACCTTTTTCAGAAGGTAAGCGATAAAGTTTTTAGGAGACTACTCCCCCTAGTTTTCCAAAACATTAGCTTTAAAAATTCGAGTTTAATTTTTCTCCCACGCTTTATCGGCAACAAGCAACCTGTTGGCATTTGATAATAGCACGGAACGGTATTGTTTATTGAATAACAAATACACTGACAGTTCTGCCGCCCACACGCGTCTTTGCTGTAAGTAAATAAAAAAATCAAACCTACACTTTTAATTTAATCTATTTTTCTTAATTTCCTCTTTTGATTTTCTTAAATAGACCTTCATTCATAATTTAGAAACATGAATGTACTATCATTTTGGATATTAATATGAAACGGAACCACTAAATAAAGGACTATGTCTTCCATTAATAATTTGTAATAGCTCTGATGTCCTCTTAAAAAAAAGAAAATTAAAGATCAAGCAATTATGGGAGTTCTGACAAAGCAAAAGGGTTAAAATTTCTCGAAGCTTTTCATAATGACCCATTTCCATGATCTGGGTCAAAGAATACATTAATAAAAAGCGATGTCATTGCTGCCCGAGTCAGCAAGCAAACAATAGCGACAACTTTCTTAAATTGAATATATGCATTATAGGATTTTTTTACGTTGAAAGGTTGTGCTGTTCGTAGAATTGATTAAGTGTCTATCTAGTTCAAAATAAATATTTCGCTGAAGCATTTAGAGATTATTTCATATAACCTGATTATTTTTAAATTTTTTATTTTTATTTTCGTAAATAAAAAGTATAAAAATTTTAAATAGTACAAACAAATTAGAAAAATTATTTTAAAAAAATTATGTTATGCAAATTATTTTATTACAATTTTGCAATAAAAATTGCAATCCGTTTATATAACATTCCACCAAATATATAAATTTGGTTGACTATGTGCTCAAATTAATATGAAAACGAATAGAAGCGTTTTTGATTTAGGTGATCAAATTTAATTAGCAATGGAATAAGTTAGTTGACTTATATTTTGAACAAAATGATTTTTTGGATTAAAATACCTCTTTTTAAATTTTTTTTGCATAAAAAACAACTAATAAATCCACGGATAATCGATGTTTTATTTTTTAAAAATAATATCATCAAAGTTAAGTGAATTTTCAATTTTAACTACATAAAAAATTTATTTATTTGCATACAAATAATAAGTTTATCAGTCGTAGTAGTATTACTTATAGAATGAGAAACTAAAATAGTTTATATAATTTTCTTTCCTTCAAATTTCTTTCATTTCACAATGATTTGTTTCTCTTTATATCCTTAAAAAATGATACAATATAGAAAAAATAATATTCAAAATATTATTATTATAAAAATGGCTATGCATTAAATTTTTGTAAATAAACTACGGCCTTAAAAATGACTTGCATACTTTTTCGAACAAATGTAGTCTCAAGCTCCCCCCCGCCCCTTTAACGATAAATCCCTTTCTAGCCTCGTCTAGTTGAATAAACCTTTAAAATATTACCTGTGGATATTGTTTCTGTTTTCTTTCGTACAAATGGAGCTGATAAATGCGAGCGAAACAATGCGTGCAAATGCTCATAAAGAATAAATTCCCGCATGAATTTGCAGGAAGAAAATGTTTCGGTAAATTAAAAAAAAACGATATTCTTTTTTTAAAAAATTAGGAAATTACATGTGAACTTCAAACTAAGTTAATTAGAAAGATGATTTTCTATGTCTTTACAAGCATTTAATATTTATTATTCTCATAGTTCTACAAAAAGAAAACAGCGATATATTTCTGAAAACATTTTCATAAATGCCTAGATATACCACTTAATTGATAAATAAAAAAAAGAAATTTGGAAGGATTTTTATATTATTTGTTATTACTGACATTAATACGTCGATGAGAAAAAAGAATTCTTTAAAAAAATACCCGTGAACTTCAAATTAAGCTAATTAAGTAAAAAATTTTTTGCCTTGAGAATCATTTAAAGTTTACAGTTCTCCGATGAGATTATCATGGGAAACTTCTGAAAATATTTTAATAAATACGTAGATGTCCAATTAACAAATATAAAGAAATTTAATTCGCATTTTGAATTAATTTTATGGCATTAGATCTTACTGACCCTAATATGTCGTTGTGTCAGATTTAATCATGATATATCTAATTGTTTGAGCACGCCAAACGATAATAAAAATGCGCGAAAATGCGTTGCTTTGTATAAAGAAATAACTTTTAAAATGTTATCATATTTATTTTAAAAAACACATTTATTTACTACGCGTTGGTATTTTGCAAAAATTGTAGAGTATATATCATTATAGTGTATACATCATAAACATTTATAGAATGCTTATATCAAGTAAATGCCAGAAGTTAATTAAGTAATAAATTTGATTGTAACCTTCTTTAATTTATGCAGTTGTATCTAAGGGAATTAATTCATTGTAAAATATTTCTTCATAGCAACTTCAAAGTATTTTAGAATGAATATTACTCTTTCTTTTTTTTTTCCGCAATAAATCATTATGTACGACCTGAAAATAAAAGTGCAATATTAATGAAAAATATCTATATAATTTTTTTTGCCTGAGATTTCCTAATTCAATCTGTTTCATTCTATGGTGAAAATGTTTCAGTGAAATTTCTTCAATAAATTTGAATCCACGTGCTTTAGTTTGAATTCCTCGATTATTGTTTCTGCGCACCAAAATGTTAAACGCGACTTAAAACCAAACGAAAAGTATTGTTGCCATTTTAGGTATTGTTAATAATTCATAAACTCTGAAGAACTCAGAGTTTAATTTTGTTACAAAAGTCTTCAATGCTAGAAAATTAGACTTTTCTTTATTTTTATCCTAGCACCACCTACACGTCTACACGGAATGGCATCTCGCCTCACCTCAGAAATAATAAACTGTAAATCCCTAAGCCAGGTCTTTAACCATTCAAACTACAACAAAACGAAGCATGTATGGCTGCGTGGGAAGCGGATTCAAGGAACAGAGCAACGGACTGGAGTGTAATGATCTTTTAGGCCTTAGAGTTATTTCCTCAGGAAATAATACTTTTCTAATACCGTTTGCAATAAGATTCTTCGGGTAGAATAGAGATGACTTTTAACAGAAGAAATTCCCAAACAACGTCCATGGAAAAGTCGCCATTTTCTATTGTGGGCCATTTTTGTCGCAGATGAAATGGGAGACTTAACTTCTTCGAAATAAATTCCGCCTACTTGCTCGGTAATTGCATGGAAAAGTTGTCTCTTTTTTACAGAAATATCCAGAAAATATTCATGGTTGATTTGATTTACAACATATAATATTTCTCGTATCAAATCCTGGTATCGAACACTTAGAATTGAATCAAATATCAAATTTTTTTTTCAATTTTGACTTATTTGTATTTGTTTTGTATTCTAATTTTAAAAGAACGAATTTGCATTACTTTACAAAAGAAGAAATAATAGGTATAATTCAGTTTAAATCTATGTTGTTAAGAAAGTTTTTTTTCTCAGAATAGATTTCCCATATATTTGATCATAATAAAATTATAAAACTTTAAAATAATTTTTGAATAAATTAACAACTTAATACTCCATTTTTTAAATGACTAAATGTGAAAACGCAGTTTTAAAAAACTTACAATTCGTTTATAAGTTTTCAGAATCAGTTATATAAAACTCAATAATAAGACATTCTATTTATTAGAAGAAAAGTTTTTTAAATGAAATGAACTAAATAATTAAATAATTAAAATTAATCACTTTCATAAATTAAAAATATGTGATGCGTCTGCTAATAATTTTCCAAGACCAAAAATTTAAACTTTATCTAAAGATCTGATTTTTTAATTCAATAGTTTATTCAGCTGAAACTGCATACAAAATTTATTTATTTCGAAAAAATTGAAAGCCAATAAGAATATATATTTTATTAATTTTGTTCATATCATTTAATGCAAAAACGTTATGAAAATCCACCTATTTTGTAAATCTTACTGTTTTTAATGAATTTTAATGAAAGCTTAATTTATAACTGCGGTTAATAATAATAAAAAACCGGCGGGTGAATTTCAAAATTAGTTTTTTCATATATTTGTAAATTTTGAAAACATAAAAACTGGAATTAAATTTTTTTTAAATTAATTTTGAATAATAGCAAAAATATTTATGATTTGTTTAAATGTTTTTATCTTCACTTATAAGAAATTATAAAATATATATTATAAAAATATTAATAGTAGAATTGAAATTCGCAATATTTATTCCAATTAATGACGTAAAAATAAAAAAATGAATATTTTTAAGGTGGATAAAGGAATTTAAGTTTTTCCATAAGAAATAAGCGACCAAATTTTTTTAGCTTCTTAAATAATAGTGATTTCTATTAAAAGAATATTATTTTCAGATCTTAATTATTGAATCGACTTATATTAATATTACTTACAATGACGCCGACTTAATTTTAAAATATACTTTTTATTTTCCTTGAAGAAATAGTGTGTGACTTCATCACACAGCTTACTAACCCTCGTGTGATCGGATGTAGATGCAAGTTACTGTTCACGATGTCGACCCGGAATTCGAGACCATTCGCATTAGCTGATTGCTGTCGATTCATGGCAAATTTAAATAGCATCTAAATAGCAAACAAATTCGCTAATACTTTTCAAATTCAATTCAATTTCATCTCAAAAAATGCTATAAAATTGTACAGAGTTTAATATAACTGCGCATTAAATGTGTGATAGTTCTAAATTTTAAAATTATAATTGATGCAAGATTGAAATGTAAATGCATTATGAGAACTCTTTACTCATAATACATTTTACATAAATAGCGTAATCATAAAAAATAAATTTTGTTTTTCATGTATTATTTAATGAAATAATTTAAAATGTTTTTAATGCTTTCTATGTCTTAACAAAGGAATATATAAGTTTCAATTATGGCCGCATTGCACGGAGACTTTGCAATGTCTTATTTCCAATTTCTCAGTATCTTCAAACAAACTTAATGCTGGGAGAAACTGTCATCCCTTCAAACATGGCATTTTATTTTGTTTGATTATTTATATTCAATTAAATATTCCTTATTTTCAACATTAATTAAAGTTAATTTTCATATTTATTTTAGTAAATCGTAATAATTTTTTTCAAGTGAAAATTATTTTCAACCAAAAAGTGGAACGAAAAGTTTTGAAACTAGGATTCCTAGTTTTCCTCGAATAGTTAATCTAATTCCATAGTTTTCAGGATTTAAATTCATTTAAAAACGAATAAAAATGCAAAATACACAAGAGATTGGGAATTAAAATTAAATTAATTCCCACCTTTTCAATGTCAGTCTTCAGAATACGCGTCTGAATCAGTGTTAATTAGCAAATGAGGAACAAAAAAAATTAACCTAAACTAAAGAATAACTCTCGTCTTTAAATTCTGTGGCCGCGTATTACATAAACGAGGATGAATTTCTGAAAGTTTATGCTACATGATAATAATATAGCGCCTAAGTAAACAGCCATCATCTTCTTAAATATTTGTTTCCGTTTTAAGAAATTTGGTTCAATGTTTAAGCGTTATAATTAATGTTAAGGCTTGTCAGTATTCTGAGCTGGGAATTTTCCATTAACCTTGATTTTTATTTTCAAATTCATAATAATAACAGAGCTGGTTAAAAATGAATTTATTATTCAGGGTGCTACTAGTGAATTTAAGTCGTTTGTAACAATCTTAAGCAAATTTTAGTAGTTACGTATTAGATACATGATAATAAGTTACTTCTCTAGTAATACTTAAATTGAATACTAGAATTATTTTTACTTTTCTAAAAAACCCTTGCTTTTCCATAAGATTTCTTGAGATCTATTGACGATAAGTATAACCTCGTTTGCCCTTCCGCAACTAATTGGGCACATTTCTAAAATTCATGTTAAATTAACCCTATAAGACAACATTTAGCCATTTGGTAAAAAGTTTTCATTTACATTTATAAATTTCATATGAGCCTAAGAAAGGGAGATTATGGAAATCCTTTTTTAAAATGCTTTTCTATAAACAGTCGTAGAAAAGATCGATATATGGCAATAGCTGTACTAGAATTAAATTTAAGCAGAAGACTTGAAAAAATGCCAACATGGTTTTTATATAAATAGTTCTTCCTTTTTTTGCATAGTAAAAGAAATGGCAAGTGCGAATTTTTATTTTTGCAAAGATGTTATAAGTGTCTCGATTGTGCCACTTGGATCTTGTTTAAATTTATAATGTAGTCGTTCGGCACATTTTAATTTGTTTTTTAATTTCAACAAAAAAGTTTTTAATAATAATAAATAAAGCTTTAATTTTAAACTTTAAACATTTTTAAACTAAAATTTTTAAATAATAAAGCTTTTAAAAATAATTTAACTAAATTACATTTACTATTCAAAATACGGGCTTTTTTCTTTCTTTTGGTCGCCAAAAGCGATTGGTATCCTGAAAAACTTTCCTTCTTTTTTAAATTCAATAACAATGACATTTCGATGCAAGAGCTCAATCTGATAAATACTATTAAGGTAAAAAACCCTCCTCAATTGTTTTCTCCTTTCTTTTCATAAAATGAAATGAATTGAGTGCCACACGTTATTATGTGCTGAATGAAATCTTCGATTGAAAGAAAACAACATCTAGAAAATAAGCTGCTTGGAAGCTTTACGTGGCTTTATATAGCGATGAATGGAATTTCTGGGAAGCATTTCAACCGCAACACATGAGGTGCTCCACCTAGAGAGACCTTGCGAATTCCTACCTCAAGGTTAGGCCATAATGTAGTCACCAAAAGATGGATGGTGCCGATAACACCGCCACTGCAGGCATCAAAGTTTCCGGAAACATGACGAAGTGTCAGGGAGGCACCTCGTGGCAGCATCAGGAAGCTGCAAGCTCTTCATAATGGCCTTTTGTTGAAGCCGAGGCGGAGGATATTTGTTGATTATTTAAAAGGAACGGAAGGTCAGCTGAATCTTTGTTGAATGCATCTGAAATCACAAATGCCTTTTTATTAATTAATTCCTCTAATTGGATAAGAGAAGCTATAAAGTAACTGCTTATTTAATACTTCTTTGTTGTTCAGGTTTACCAACCATGAGAGATTAAGAATTGATGTTTTAACGATACAAAAATTTTATAATGGGAATCGAATATCTTTGTAGTAGAGAGTTATGTGTTGAAAAATAATGAATGAAAAAATATCGTAACCCTCATTTTTACTTTTACTATACTCAAAAGAGAAAATACATTCCTTTGTGTAATTTTGATTATTTTAATTCATTTTCTGTCGAAAATATAAATATTTAGTATTCAGTAGTTTAAATTTAATATCATAATTCGCGTATCTAAATATTTGTAGAAGTGTATTCGAAATAGCATGAATATTTGTTTCATAATTAGAAAAACTATGTGATAATATTATAATAAATATTTGTTTTATAAGTAGATTGTTGGGGATAACTATCACTCTCTTTAATAAATTCTGTGAATTATAAAAATCAATGAGATAACTATTTAATTGCTAAGTTTTCAAAATATTGCAAAATGAAATGAAACTATTTGGAACTGAACGCTGATGCTAACATCATCTGGAATTTCTTTAGTTTATGCATTGTTTCATTTGCTTTCGAATGCTTAATAGCCATTACTATTAAAGCTCTATATGGAAATGAAAATTCCTCAATCAAGCTAGCGATTCAAATGATAACTTTCCGTAAAAAAGTTTTGAAAAAAGGAATTTAAAGATTTTCGAGAAAATTAAATTCTATTCTTACGTAAAAGGAGGAAAGATTTATTCCGAAATTTCTAACATATACCAAATACATTTACATAACATGAGCCTACAGACAGCACTCCCTTACTTAATAGTCTAAGATATTACCAGTGACAGTGGTCTCAAAACTTTCTCGCATATTCTCTAGTTAACTTGTCATGCCAGATATCGCCTTTATATGATTTTGTCGTAGTTATGAAATTTTAACTTTTGGCATGAATTTAACATTTTTAATGACCCTACCGTATCCTCCTTGGCGATATATTTGGCTATTAATCCGTGGCATTCGATAATATTATCCAAAACTCGAATTTGATTTGTAGAATAGTTTCTCGGAACCAATGGCAACGGAAATCTGATTCAAAATTGCACTTGTGGTCACAAAATCGCATAATAAATCTTATATATTTAAATCATTAAAAAAATTTTTAAATTATCGCGTTTATGATAGTTCTGAAAGCGCAAACCGACCATTGGTCAAACTCTTATTGAATCTGACACAAAATTTGATAAGTGTCTACATTATAGATGATGATTCTGTGTATCGAATTTCATCTACATCGCTTCGTTTTATAGTTATCTAGTTAATTAATATTCTAAAAGCCAGACACACGGACTTCCTCCGAACAGATTTTACTCACTATTTGATAGAAATCTGCAAATTTGGTGTGAAGACCATAAACTAAATTTCAAACGTCTAGCTCAAAGTATTTTTCAATTATCTTTGTTACAGACAGATATTTTCTAAAAATGTGTTTTTCGTGCTCAGCAGCATCTAAAACTTAGAAATGCATTACAATCTCTAGTTAGAGTTTTAGTACTGTTTTTTATGCTAGACGAGAAAGTAAAAAGGCCTCCATGCGATTAAACAGTTTTGTCAGATTGAAATAGCGCAAGCACACGTCCAGACTAAACTATGTGGCCGATAAAGAAAAACGCCTGCGATTCTTTCTCATATTTTATCAAATACTTATTATGCAAATATAGCATCTTTACGCCTTTTTAAAAACAAAAAATTTCTTTAATTAAAGACATCATTTTACTTGCTATATATTTTTTCTCTTCATTAATTAAACTCGATATATTTCGTATTAAAACATAAAACGAAAAATTTCGTTTCCGATTTATCACTCATTTTTGACAAGTCAGAATTCAGATATTTTTATTTTAGCAGATTTTCGATTTTATTATTTTAAAATTTAACTGTCATTTAACTAATTAATTTCATTTGCTTCAATATGCGCGACGCTATTTGAATGAATTTTTGATAAAAATAATGATTTCAATAAAGAATAATATTTATTATATATAATTAAATAAAGACTGAAAAGAAGAAAATTATTAAAATAAAAATACTTTCAATAAATTAATAAAATTGTGTTTAATTATTGCTTTTATTAAACGTATATTTCTCTGATTTCCTCGATCACAATGATTGATCTATATTTTTGTCACGATAAATTATTCGTTAATTAACACATTTAATATTTTTCATTCGTCTGAGTGGCATATTAGTTATAATCAATTAAAATAACTAATTATTGTATTTTATGAACTAAATTAAATTAGTACTTATTTAAACTAATTTGGTGAAAAGTGAAAAGTGCAGTTCGAACCTCAGTCTTTTGAATTATTTGGCCATTGTGATAACTAAAAATTCTAAGCCAAACTCATTAACTTAAAATGTTAAAAATATTTTCCTGGCGTTGGGTAGCAAAGATCCGAAAAATTAAATGGAATTAAAATATTCCATATTGAAATAATAAGGAATATTTTGATTTAATGTAAGTGGTATATGTATCTTTAAAATTATGACGTTTTCTTTATGCAGAGAACAGTAAAAAATATCGTAAATATATTTTTCAAAAAAATTCATTTTCAATTATTTCTGGAATTAATAAAATACATGTAAAAAAAATTAATCCCATTAACAAAACTCTCTCTCACTTGTGTGTGTGTGTGTGTGTGTGTGTGTGTGTGTGTGTGTGTGTGTGTGTGTGTGTGTGTGTGTGTGTGTGTGTGTGTGTGTGTGTGTGTGTGTGTGTGTGTGTGTGTGTGTGTGTGTGTGTGTGTGTGTGTGTGTGTGTGTGGGTGTGTGTAAGCAAAATGCATTAAAATGGCATTCAAGGAATTTAAAAATCTGTTAATTCATCAAAAACTGTAATTCATTATTTCTAAAGTTTATCCAGATACAGAGGAAGACGTGCCACCTCTGTGCCAAGACGCCGGAGAAGTTTAGAGTACTTTATAAATACTTCATTTCAACAAAATAATAACAGTATAAAGTTTTTAAATGTTTTCTTTTCATATTAATAATCACTGAATTCATAAAATGTTGATTATTAGATTAAACATTTGTGCATCCAAAGCATATCAAATTTCACTCTACATGTATATTATATTCTTTTCGCCATTAGGATTAATGTCATAGTTTTGTGAGTTTTATGTCAAATAAGATTTGCAAAGTAAAACTGAGCAACTACTGCTCGTCACGCATTTCAATTTCCGTTTACAGCGATCATCAACACCAAAAAAAAAAGGTACATTAAACGGCCCACGATATTTTCCAACCCAAACAACGACCTTGGAGTATAGTCTTTGTTAAGAGAAAGTGGAACACAGTGTAGGAGAATAGGGATTTATTTTACCTTTAATACTGTTTCTTCCCTTTCTTTCACCTTTCTTAAATACAGGACCGAATTCAGCGGTTTTATTACTCTTGTCGCTTTTTCCCTTTTGTTTTTTCCCCAGACGATAGAAATTCATTCACCTTCTACGAAAGAAACTTACCTTGCAGTTCCTAAAAAGGCAAGACAGTTTCGTGTCTTTATCGAAAATTTTAAGATCGCTGCTGCGAACAATGATGAATGGGCAGATGAACAATTTATGGGAATATAACCATATCAGAAGCTAAATAGAGAATGTTGAATTTGTATTAAGAATTGATGCAAATATGTAACATTATAAGCACATCCATTCGAATGAACAATTATAAAATATTAAAATGAAAAATGGTAAAAATATGGATAAATAGCATAAATTTGTAGAAATTAACTGAAATTCGGAGTATTATTTGTTCCCAATATAATGAAACTAAAATCGATGGTACTATTTTTTAAAAATCGCTGATATTATTAGACTAAAAAATTCCTGATATCATTAGATTAAAAAATCGCTAGATATAATTCTACAAATACAATATACTTCACAAAAACATGAGTAAAATGTTCAGATTTGGCACACATTTATTTATTTATTAGTGGAAGCAGTCTAAAAAAGAGGACTTTTTTTATTTTTAATTAGATTTTTAATAATAATGACATAATCGCTAATGATATATTAATAAGATATTTTAATTTATATTTACTCAATTTGTTATACATTAAAAAATCATAATATATTAATACTAATGCTATTTTTTTACTTTCTAGTGTACTAAGTATAGAGAAAATATTGTAATAGAAGTCTAGATTTTAGCAAGTCTTCACTTTCTCCTCAACGATTTCAAAAAACACATTTGCATTACTTTTTTCTGTCTGTAATGAAGTTAACTGGCAAAATCTTTAAACTGAACAGATAAAATTTAGTATACAGTCTTTACATTGAAACTCTGCCGGCTTCCTGACACAGAAGTAGCGCGTCTTTCTCATGATCCAGGTGTCCCAGGTTCGAGTCCCGGTTAGGGCATATATTCTATATGTGAGGCATGTTAATGTGCCCCCCCCCCATCTCCTGTTAAAAGAAGCTGTGCAAGCGAATGTGATGAGCGTATAGCTAAAGTCGTACTCTTTGGCGCTACTTCAAACAACAGACGCTTATTTCGGCTTAAATCCACTGATGCATCAGTGAGCTTGCCCATGGCAGTAACTCCAAAGCATGTTTTTGCGCAAAGGTAATTTTTACAATAGCATAAATTTGAAAAGAAACTTGTCTTTTATTGATATATTTATTTTATCGTAGCTTCTCTTGCAACCATCTAATCCTTCGATAGATTTGATTGAATATTTGATAGGGATCTATATTTTAGCTCTTAACCTGTATACTACTGTTTAGCTCTTTGTGTTTGAAAATTATGAAGTTCACTTGTATCCGAACAGACAGACAGACTTTCTCTGAATAAATTTCGTTCGAAATAGAGATCTACAAATTTGATCTAATATCCGTATACCAAATTTCATTCACCCAGCTCAAAAATATTCAGTTAAATTTGTATACCTTTTGAGTTATCCTGTTCACAGAGTGACATAATGTTAAAAATATGTTTTTATACTCGCAGTCAGAAACGTAATTGCTCTATATTATGTATATTAGAAAGTGAAGATAATTTATTGGACTCTGGAACGTTTAAATAGCGAAGTTAAAAATGGTTAGAGATTAAAATATTTTCTCTTTGTAAACTTCACAAAGGATAAAGCAGAAATTGCATTTGATCAGGCTAATGAGTGTTAGAAATTCTATCGTTGCCGATATTACAAGTTTCAGAATATAAACGGCCAACAATTATTTTACTTCTGATTTCTTATTAGATTCTATATATATGTGGAAAGAAACCATGTTGGCTATTATTAATAACTTATGTAATAGATATTGATTTATATTTGGGGAGCTTGTAAAGACCTCTTTCAGAATTTTAGGCATGTATCTATAAAATATGACGTGGAAGAATTAATATCACATATTATTTCTATGTTTATTAATAAAGCTTCTATTTGTCCCTTTCTTTAGGTCTCTACTTCCACATCGTTGGTGAAGGGGTGGTGAGGTTGAGCGACAGAGGAAGCGGAAGCAGCCATAATGACAAAGAAAATTATATTGACTTCAGGATGAAATTGCTGGGAGAAAGTAATGGCAGAGCTGGAGGTATGGTGGTTTTGATTTCTTAGGACATAGAATTTCGAATGACTCAAACATCCCTTGAAACTCTTTGTAAAATTCTATTAAATTTCAATATTTTTATTTAATTCCTCATTGACGAGAATATAAAAATACATTTTCCAGAAATTACTGGAAAAAATTTGAAAAATAATATTTTTTGGTAAATAAACAATTTATGGCGATCGTTCACAATCTCGTAGTCAAGTTTTGAACTATTTACCATGAAGTGTATAAAAAATTCAATGGTTTGAAATAAGTACTAATTTACTAATTCGTATATATAATCGTCCAAAGTCTTCTGTGAGCCTAAAAGGGGTTGAAAATCTCTCCACCCTTTTGGTCTACTTCACTATCGATTCCGAAATTCCAATTTCAATTTTGGCGTCTAGTAACTGAACAGATTTTTTTCTAATGTTTAAATTGATTGATTTGTCGGTTTCAAATAAAGCTAAGCTTGAAGAAACAGCAAAAGTCAATGAGCTGAGATCTGCAATTTTTATTACTGTTTTATTTATCATTCATTATACTCTTTCTTCATGGACCAATTTGAAATATTTTTAGGGGGATTTGTTATAATGTGTTTTCCCTGTTAGTGGATTATGATTTGTTTCAATAACATTTTAATGACTTGTTTTGATTTAAGTGTTTTGTTAACATAAGGGATAGCGAAAATCCGATTGCAAGGGCCAAAAATCTAATATTAGCATATCTTTATATCTAAAGTATGCTCCAAGTAATTTTTTTTCTTAATCTCTCTGTGAATGTGAATGACTTTTTTCTGCAATAACTTTCGTTAGTTGTTCTATGACAATAAGATCTGTGGTATTGTTAACTGAATAGCAGCAAGATAGGCACTTTTTTAAAGTAAAAAATTAAGTTGACATAAAAATTATATTATCTAAAAAAAGCTAAAATCATATTAGCCTTTTTGAAAAAGTCGAAAATTAGAAATCACAAAAGGACTATTAATTGTTAAACTAATAACTATGACTATCGTTGGATAGCCTATAAAGATGTTGATTTTACTGTCATGTTTACTAAATTTTCAAGCCACGGTATTAGTAGAAACTTTGTCATCTACATGAGTAACTTTGAATTACTAATTCTAGTTCCCAATGTTATACTTTAAGAATTTTAAAATTTTTAGGATTTAAAATAATTCTAGTTTAAAGTTTTTTTGGAGGTCTGCTATCATTCCCATCCATGCCATCTAAATTTTGAGAACAAATTTACAATTATTTACACTTGATTATATAATACGTGTAAATTATTTATAATTATTTACACGTATTACAATTATTTTTAAGTGATCCAACACATTAGACATAGTCAGAAGTTACATTATTCACAACTAAGTTTAGCTCGAGCTTAACTCTGATGATAAAGCTGAAGCGAAAAGTGTTTGGACTTCTCGTTTGTTAGTAAAAGCCGGGAAGATGACACATAAATCCTAAAGCCAAAAAACGTTTCTTCTGTCTTTATATTAAATTCTGTATAAAGCCTACAAAAGAAAAATTTGAAAATTTGTGAAATACCAAGGATACTCCAATTTTTAATGCAATCGAAGATTACATTGTACTGTTCCATTTAACTGGATAAAATCTTGTGAACACATATTGAACTAATTTTAAAATACATTATGCGATTAAAACTTCATATAATCAATTTTTGAATAAATTCCATCCTTATAAATAGTTCTTCTTTGTGCTGAAATAAAGAGGCTAACAAAAAGATAGCCGTAATTTTTAAATAAGGTTGTTGTTTTACTTAGAAATATCTGAAATATAGAGACATATTTAATTTTTATTGATTTTTTTAATGATTATAACATTTCTATTATGTACGTTTATAAATAAGAGTATAACTCATTGGCACAAACAGTCAACCCAATAAATTTTCAAATATTCAGAGAAATATTTAAAAATTAGAACTAACAAGCAATATACAACGATTGCCACAGACACCAATATAAAATCTTTGTGTATAATGTTAGAGAAATATTAAGTTTCTAACTAAAAGTTCACATCTATAATAGTGAATATTTTTTCATTCTAAACTGTATATAAAATTTCTTAAGCATTATGTTTTAGTCTTCAATAAATAAAAAATGGCCGCACCAATATAAAAAAATATTCACTTTGATTTATGGCGGTCATTTTGAATACGTGATCAAACTTCAATTGATCTTTGATGGGCATCACGGACTGAATCAGCAATTTTAAAAACTGCCTAACCGTAGTATATCTCTCTGCATGAGAATAAGCAGATTTCGTCACTTTAAAAATTCGATTTGTCTCCACGCGGACGCTCTCAAAGTTATCTAACTATTCTTCGCTTAGATAACATGGAAAAGGAGAGCCTAGTATGAAGCCTCAAAACAATTTATAATAGTTGGATTATCTCTCTTTTTTGGGGGGCGGGATACTTGACAAGAATAAACTATTTTCCATTGTTCCATAATTTTCTTGCTCCTCATTCTTCTTGCTCTAGTAGAAAAACTATTGTTTTCTCTCTCGTTTACGTAGTATAGAGAAAGTATAATAAGCGCAAAAAAATTTCGAACTCAAAGTTTCACGTTTTATTCCCTCCCTGAAACAAAAAAAAAAAACGTATTTTTAGAAAATTGACACGTCAGTTTCTCTGCGACAAAAGTTTCAAACTCGTTATGAGACAAACCCACCAAAATTACAGATTTCTATCAAATTTTGTGTAAATCCTTCCATAGATAATCTGTCTTGATATTCGAATATAAGTAACACGATAACTGCAAAATGATGAAAGCTCAATCGATAAAATTCTACATGCATATTTAATATTTATAATGAAGACACCTATCGAATTTTGAGTCAAATCCATTGAGGGATGGACCGTCTGTCGGCCTGTATATTTAGAAACAAGTTAATGCGATAATTGAAAGAAGTAATGACTTAAATATATCAAAATTGGTATACGAATTTGTAACTACAAGTGCAATTTTATGACAAATTTTAATTTCAATTGGTTGGGGATAAATACAGATTCGATTTTCGGATACTATAACTGCTCCCCAGGGATTCGTTGCCAAAACTTCGCCAAGGATGATACGATAGGTTCAGTAAAAATGCTAAATTTCAAGCCAAAATAGTTAATATTTCGTAGCTATTGTACGCTAATGCTATGAACGGAATTAAATGTTAATATAACGATTTATTCAGATTTAACTATTGCCATTCGTAAATAAAAGAAAAAGAAAATATTTCTTTAGCATCGTATATACAGAAATGTACTTACTTTGTTTTCTTACAACCGCCAAACCATTGCTAAGCTTTACCGCCAAAGGTTTTGAGAAATGTAAAGAAGAGAATATAGATTTATTATTTGACTTCCGGGTTAAAAAAAGGGGAATATTATATAGTATTTTACATCTAATTTAGATATTTTTGAAAATAGGAATATTAATGTTGATGATTCACTACCCATCGGTTTACTTTCTGTTATGAAAGGACGGGAGCTAATAAATACGTATTATTCGGAAGGCTATTTACAAAAAAGAATACTGTACAATATAATATACAGCGAATAATATATGATAAAATAATAAACAGCAATAAAAGAGCATCTACTCCTTTTACAATTGTATTCATAACTGAGGCCTTTGCATTAAATTTCATAACATATAAAATAAATTTTTGTACTTTCAAAATTATTTTAATAGGTTAAAAATAAACCTTGTGCAGCATTTTCATATATTCGTTAACGAAAATATTTTTAAAGTGCTTCTGGTAATTAGAATGACTCATAATTACAAGCATTATATATAAAGAAAGTTACTTGGATAAATAGTTTTTAATTGCTGAAATATAACACAATCTAATGAGATAATAGTTAGATTATGATTTTTAATAATAATAATAATTAAATAATGATCTAATAAGATGGTGAGTTTTAGATTATCCTGCACTAAAATAAGTTTTTTTTGTTACTAAGGTTGTTTAGATTATCTCTTAGTTGTCTAAGGTTGTTTGTTGTGGGAATGTTTGTTATTACAGATTTTTTTAATCCTGTTAAACTATGAAAATATTAAATTTTTGAAAGTTTTAGCATTTAAATTAGAATGGTAATTGCTAAGTTTAATTATTTTAAAGTTAAAATCATCCCTTTTGTCATAAATACCTATTAAAGTTTTTCCAATTGAAATTTATATATTTAAATCCAAATAGTTTGCTTTACGTTGATTATTGTTTGTTTCAGTTAAAATTAGATCTTTTGAATAACAATTAATAACTATATTAGTATTATCCAAGTTTAATAACAGTAGGTCGTCTATATATCTATAACCGTTTATTAAATTATCTTTAATTATTTTTTCTCGTAATAATGTAGAAAAATATTAGCCAAAGCACTTGAAAAAGCTGTACCCATTATAATTCACTTTAGTTGTTTATAAAAATTAATTTCGTTAAAAACGTAGTTTTCTTTAATATTAAAATTGCATAACACTATCCAATTATTTTTCCGTGTTTTTTGTATTTAATATGATGGTTAATACATAGTATGTCTCCCAGACGATGCAATACAGTCCGTACAATGTTCAAGCGCTAAATTTTAAGTTATTGATCTGATCTCGGGGAATATTTCAACACTCATAAATCAATGTTTTCCGGAGTTCTGGTAGACTGGTAGTCCGGTAGAATGAGTTGAAGGACTGCAAGTTGTTGGCCAAGCATGTATCACACATTCTCTTCTGGATGCAAGTCAGGTGAGAATACAGGCCAGTCCATACGAATGATGTCCTCCGATCGAAGGCATTTGTTTACGATATCTGTACAGTGAAAATGGGCGTTGTCATCTATAATCACGAATTCTGCACCCATTGCGCTCCGAAACTAACGTACATGTTGTTTTAGAATGACGTGGATTTGTTCTGTCATGATTCCAATTGGAGCATTCAGGTCAATTCTGGAACCCAGAATAATTCCTCCCCGAACGAGCAATCCTGCATAACCGTAGCAGTGTCGTTCAATGATGTTTTCTTGGTAGTAATGAATACCTGCCACTCTCCATATGAGAGCCCGGCGAGAATTACACTGCAGTCTAAACCTGGACTCATCAAGAAACACCACACTCCCACTGTTGCAGTGTCCAAAATGCATGCTCTCTACTCTGGGCTAACCGCAGGCGATAGCGAGCTGCAGTAAGTGGAACACATTCGAGGCCTACGCAAGTATAGACCAATCTGTTCTAAGGGTTTGTAAGTGGTCTGCCTTAAAACTGTCTTACCAGTGGCCGAAGAGACAGGTCTGATGCTGTGCTCCGTCTGTTTTGGCACTAACTGCCAGATGCCGGCGCTCTTTCGGCGTTGTAACTCGGGGGCGACCTCTGCTGTAGCGTCTATTCACATCGCCGTCCTCTCGGAGTCGTTGTCGAAGTCTGGAGAGGACACTACGTGTGACTGATTCCAAATTCCTCGGATACTTCCAGTTGGCCACGCCCACTTTCCAAACGATTGGTAATTCTACCTCGTAAAAAATAATTTAAATGCTTTCTTTGTGTCTTAACTATGCGGTTGTTGCACTGAAAGGCTTATAAAGCACTTATGAACATCTTTGCCTGCATTCCTAATAAATCACCCTTTTACTTTCTTGTCATTGAGAAGTACTGTCGGTGTCACCTGGCTTTCTGCAAGTTCCACATGATTTTTGAAGATGTGTGTAGAGTATTTAAGAGTTCAATTTCCACGTAACTCTGAATTATCTTTAATGTATTGACATAAGAGTATAAACATTTCATGAAAGGTTTTATATTTTCCCGAAAATAACCATCTATAAGTTACTGAAAAATATACATAAAATTCATAAATTGAATTTTAAAGAAAAAATTTGAATTAATCAGAAGATTTTATCCTGAAATCTGAAGGAAAAGACAAAAGAAAAAAATGTGAAATATAAATGGCAGTAAATATTTATGTTTCCTTCTAACAAAACAATTTATTTAAAACAAAATAACGCACAGTTAATGAAAAATAGTCAGCCATTTTAATAGTATGATGGAAATTATAATTATAGTTTAATAATTAATAAATTAGTTTCCATGCATATTAATCAATATTAAAAAAAAACTTTTAATTGAAATTATTTTTCATACAACATCTGTACAGTAAAAATTTCATATAGTTCAATTCAAGTTTGAACTACTAAAAAGTTTTGTATAAAATCAGAAAGTTTGTCTTCTTTTTAATTGAGTACAGTAATAAAGTCCTGGAGGAAATTAAGTGCCTTAAAATTTATTCACTGACACTTGAATGCAAATTATCAATTATAAAAGTTATATTAAATATTGAAATAAATACAACATATATTGTAAGTCTTATATAAATGGAATCAATTCATTAATCGCTATTCAATAAAACTTATCTTTGAAAAAAATGTTTAAAAAACGTTATTAATCTACTTCTAGTTACCAACTCTTGCATCAATTTAAATGGCAATAGTTCTTGAAAATCATTCTAGAAAACGTTCTATTTCCTGGTTATAGAAGCAAAAGAGAGCAATACGCAAAGTAATTACTGGCTGTTTTCAAATAACAAAAATAAAAAAAATTAGGAGGATATTTTAGGAGTGTATTTTAGAAGTAGCTAATTACAAATTATGTATAATAATAATGTGTGAGTGTTCGGCCCACAGACCAAACTTTTTGAATTACTGCTGCCAAACTTGGAACATCTATATTTTCCAAGATTAGAATGAGTTCCTCGAAGTAATTTTTTAAATTTATATTAGAAATTTAATTAATTAAAAATTAAGTTGAATTTCGGCGTTTTCACAAAAATTTTGAATTCATTACTGCCCAAAAATGAATTTTACACCATTTTAAAAATACAAAAGAATTTTTTAACATTGATATCTATTTAATCATGAAAATGTCATCTATATTTTGACTATCTTTTGAAAATATTTTTATGCATAAATTTTATTACATTGTTGCCTTATAGCTGTTAGATGCTTTCGTTGAAATTCAAACAGTTTTGATTATTCTCTCAAAAATTTAATCGTAGGTTTTTCTTTCATTGTTGAAACCTAAAGAAATAATTTCTGAACTGTATACAAAACAATTAAAGAAAGTACCAACGATTTGAAATTTTGAAGATAAATGAAACCTAAATTTATGTTTTCATCGCTCCTATGATGTAATGTCAAATCCTTTAGAAAAGTGGACTCAACAAGTAAAACTTATGTAAAATAATTAAAATAATACAACTTTAATGGCAAATAATTTGGTGGAATCATGCTCATTTTTATGTTTAAGCGATTTATCACAAAAATAAAGTTATATGCCCAAATAAATGTATATAAAGCATTTATGTAACTAATATTTCTTTCTATCCAGCTGGTCTCCTAAAGCGGCTAGTTTATGTATTTTAAAAAAACTGGAAATCAAATCTTTAATTTGTAGTGAATATTTAAAAATGTTTTCTTTTGGTATTCATTGAAGCTTACACATTATAATCATATCATTTTCAGCACGTCGCACCTTTTAGGTGTTTTTATCTGACACCTATAAAATAAGTATCTTTTTCTATAAAATAAATATCTTTTTCCAATTAACACATTAACAATAATATGTTTATAAAACATACTTCCACATTTTCATTTTTGCATCTTTGTACCGATTTAAAACGGATCCATACTTGAATTTTGGCAAAATTTTCAACAAATATCTAGCAAATAATTATAAATTTTATTCATGCATTTTATATTTGTTGACTTTAACATCATTAAATTACTATTTAACAATACAATCACTTTCTTTTTTAAAAATTAATTAAGTAGTAAATCAAAATTAAGTTAATTTAATAATGTTTCATATTGGAATTTAAAATTTTATTGAAATCGGATACCAAATCACATTACTACACAAGATATTAACTGAAAAGTCGAGACAGTTTTCTGAAATAATATCGATATCTTAATTGTTACTGATCTTTTTTTTTCTGTACTTCAATTAATCCTTCCGTCATTTCCTGGGGCTAAAGAATCTGGGACCTGAAATAAAAGAATTCAATCAATGTCTTAATTTGATATAAGCATTAATGGTGTAGCAATGAAGTATCCGAGGAGGTACCTATCAATGTAAGAAAAATTGCTTACTAGCACATATTTGATTTTTTTTTTCTGCTCGGTCTGTCTTTTTCCGTTCAGTCTATGGAGTCAGCATTTTCGATAAAAAGTAGAAGTAAATCGATTTGAGAGTAGCGAATCGATTTATGGCTGAAACTAGTAGTATTTGAGACAAAAAAAATTGCTTTAATTGTAATCCTATTTTGCATATCTTTTCCTTGAAAACATTATCGTACTCTCAATAATCAATTTTAAAAAGTCTGCTATAAAATAAATTTCACGACATTGTGAAATACGCAGAAGAGTACGTTAAACTGCAAGCTACATATATTTGGAATTTTCTACTTATATTTTTCTTCAATTTATATAAAAAGAAGACAAAACATTCAATTATAATTTTGAAATTCAAATAAATAATCGCAAACCAGAACTATATTCAATTTTATCCTTTTAAATAAAATATTATTTTTATAAACGAATGATTCATTAGATATCTAAACGAAATAAAGAGTTTCATTCCTTGAAAAATAATAAACTTCGAACTAAAATCTGTTTAGAATAATTTCTTTCAGCCTGAGAAAAAAATTTCTAAACGAAGATAAAGAAACAAATTTTTGTTATATAACATCATAAAAAGCGCGCCGACTTTGAAATTGCTCAACAAAATTCATTCAGATGTAATTTTATTCTTATTGAAATTTTTTGAATAAGGTTAAATTACATCTGAATAAATAATGCCATCCCAAGAATTAAATAACTAACCAAAACATTAAGCATTTATTTTCCGTATCTCAAGCAGACGATAATTAAAATAACTGAAGTCAAATTACAAAAAAAAGCAATTAAATGTGAGATAAAAAAAGCAATACAGAATAACATTTTACGAAAAAATATTTTTATGATTAAAAATATAAAAAAACGAATCAAAGGTTATAAAAGTATTAAAAATTATTTAAAAATCAAATAGAATGTGAGTCATTAGTATTAGAGTTTAAGCAAGTTTCTTAGAAACAAGATTTTTAAATGTTGAACTGCTCTATCCTAAAATATTACAAGTTTTTTTTAATTGTTGGTTTCTATAGTATTAACAGGGATAACAAAAGTCTTAACCTTTTCTAAACTGTACGGAAAAAAGATTAAAAGGAAATGGGAAAAAATAAATTCAATGAACTAAGTTCAAAGTTAGCATAGATATCTTTCTACAAGGGATGTAATATGCGATCTTTTTTTTTTTTTTTTCATTTTAATGGACAATACACAAGATGAGATTTTTTACTTCTTTGCCAGATTTTAAGAATGCTTTTATTTTAACTAATTCATAAAAGGTATCTCAAATTGTCGCTCAAATTTTTCTAGGCAAACGATTCAAATTAAAACAATAAAAAGATTAAAATATAATCTGCCATGCATATTTCAGTGTATTATGTCAGAACATCATTTCTTGAACGGCCAAGCACCACGTTCTTGTGCAAGTTATATTATATTTTTATTCATTTTAATTGTTTCATTCATTCATGAGACACTTTAGTATTACAAACGATTAAAAAAAACTTTGTCTCGCATTTATTGTTTAAAAAATATCACATTTTCTATTTATTTCATTTCACGTGCTCAAAATGACTTTTTTCTGGGTTTTATTAGCTGCAGTCATCAACTTATTTTTTTAAAAAATCAGAGCTTTTGTAAATGCAATGGCAACGTGTTATTAAAAGCCGAATTTTTACGATGCTCGTGCAAATAACAAAGATCTTATTTTTCGCTTTTTTTGTCGCCAAAAACCTCATCTCAAAAGCAACATCAGGTTCTGACAGGATAATTATTGCTAAGAATTTTTTTAAATACTAATAAGGTTAAATAAATAATTTTTTAAATAGATAAATGAATAAAATGAAAACTTTTAAACCATTTTATTTATAAATGTGAGATCTCAATCATTGTAAATTTAAAAACGCAGTCATTTGACATATAATAGCATATTTTCTTTATGGATTGTGTGCGCATGTGTATATGTGTCTATACGCATGCGTGCGAGCTCTACATTGAGGGACATAATTTTCCCCTTGAAGCTGGTTTGAAAATATAACTATCCAGTGGTCTTGTAATTTTCCAAGGGCCATGAGATGACATTACTTAAAAGAGATTGTGCTATGGTGTAACTGATCAAAATCTCCAAAATAGCCGTAAATATGCACATTTCCCTATTTGCTGTGCTGGCCAGCAATTCTTACTTCACCCGTAAAAAATAGTTTGTCCTGTATAAGCAATCAAAAGAGTGGTCTGTGTTGTTGTTACTTATGGCACTTGTCAATGACAAGCCCCGCTGATATATCAGCAGATTTTAAGCCGGAGATATTCGTCTCTTGTTTTAGAATTAGTGCCATCTAGGGTTAAGAGTACGACTTAGAAAAAGAGTGGTCTTCTTCACTTAATCTTCTTCATAATTTCTTGTTATTTCATTATAGTACGCACAATTTTTCAAGTGTTAAAAGTTGTCCGACAGCAGCTTCAGCTCTTGAGCATGTTTATAATAAAACTATTACAATCACTAGTTCCATTTCAAACTGCAATCACAGTTTTGGACTTCAAAGTGATGAAAAACACTTCTTTCATATCATATTCTTAGTAAAATAAATAAAATCAATATTTTCTGTGAAAAATATCTGTTTTGTATTGCTTAATAAATGTTAAGTAATCGCCAAATGCATTGTATTTCGAAGAAAAAAGATTTGTGGGATACGTTTTTCCGAGAAATACGCATATTCATTCATCATCTTTTTAACTCTCTTCAATAAAGATAAAGAAAACTTTTTTGTTCTGTTCTTTTGCAGTTATTTATGTTACCTAATATCATTCATCTTCCAGTTAAAGGAATCAATATATATTCAAAAATTTTATTTTTAGAAACTTGCTTTTATCAGTTTTATTTTTCATTTTTCTAATTAAACCTTTCATGAGCTAAAATATGAGCTAAAAATATGCATTTGCTTTATAATATATGTATTTTTATCATGTGAGAAAATGATGTTGTTTTGGTTAGGAGGTTTTGATGTCTCCGAAATTTACGAGCAAAAAAATATTTTTCCCGCTTTTACCAGAATTGCATTATTATTATGTATACTTCTTTGACAGCAAATGCGTTTTTAAAAGGTTGACCTGCTTTTACCAGGATTTCTTTATTTTAAATTTATTCCATATTTTGCATTGAATTTTTTTAAATTTAATCGTCAAAAGTTGATCATTGGTTATTTAAAGTGAATATGCCCTTTCATGCCAGCCAAAATTTGTTTAATAAAATATGTAAGAAAAAATTTAAAGTCTCAGAAAATTTTCATTAATCTAAACGTGTTTTGTCAACACATTGCTGTCGTAAAACTATAAAAGAATTTGTTAAAACTTCAGGACTGAGAAGAAAATTATCACAAATGAAGAAATATTAAATAGAGAGCATTCCTAATTTTACTAGGTCATTATTTAAAGCCAGTAGTCAGTTTTCCCTAATTAGAAGGAGACAAATGAGCTTATCATGCAAAATATATTCTTGACAGAAAAATTATGTAAAAAAA
>JAOUZG010028648.1:498941-519173 GCA_026289955.1 Argiope argentata | reverse complement strand
CACAAATAAAAGTTTTCAGAAATTAACCCAAGATTTAAATTTGTCCCCATTCGTGCAGTAAAGCACCTATGAAGTAAGTCTGCAGCTGTCGTCAGAGCCATGTTTGATGCGAATCTTCGATTCTTTTGTAAATTATCCCATATGATATTTGATCCAATATGAAACACAATTTGGGCATTTATTCCTTTTTGAATCATTGCTGTTACAGTCAAATGCATTTCTTATTCCAAAAATGTTACTTTTTCTTACTCTAGAGAATTTAGAATTTTTTTTCTTATTGTTTTTTTTATTATGATGATATTTTCTCTTTATGCGTATAACATACAAAAAAGTAAAAATTCTTGAACAACTCTTTTGACTGTTTTCCCATTATTCCATTATATATCAAGAATAGAAAAGTATTATTTGTTCTATTTCTTGCAGCTGATGGTTGATACTCCTATTTCAAGAATGAAACAGAGAACAATGGATTGAAATAGAATTCTTGATAATTTCATTTAATAGAAGGAGGCTTATGAGCATGTAAAAAAATTATTCTTCAGAATCCTGAAAAAATCCATTTCCCGCGAAAAGAATAAAATGCACATTTTTCTGAAAAATAGAATTTTCTAAATCACGGATGGCGTCATTTCTTTGTATTCTTCCTCCTGGTTTAAAATAACTTCCTATTCACTCATCAGCTTCCATTTCTTGAAAGATATTCAGTATAAACTGACGACGGCCAAATGTTGCAAAACAAAGAAAATTGAAAGAACTTTTACCTCAAAACGTATCAAAAAATTCGGTGTCTTCCCTATCTTATATCCGGTAAACTAATTTGTGCTTCTTTTTATTGTGCTTAGTTCTATAGAAGCGAAATTAAATGTCACATCAACAAATGCTATCTTCTTTTGGCTGTACTAATTATTTTAATGCTCTTTTTTTAATCTTATTTAGATGTCCGTGGATTCTATAAAAATAAGAATTAAAATTTAAAAAAGTTTTGATACTATTAAATAATTTTTAGAGAATTAAGTCTATAAGAAAGTTTATTGAAATTAATATTAATTTTTAAAAATGCCTTCCGAGAAGACTTTTAATTATTTTTGAATTTTTTTTATTTGAAAAGTAATCTTAATTTTATTTCTGCTTTTTTTTCATTCTATTTTTTTCTATGCTAAATGTAAAGTTATTGTTTATTAGGAGGCAACAATTTCCTTCTGTTTATTTGATTTAGTTTCATATTTATTAATTTTTCTTATTTTCGATTTCCATGATTTTTTTAATTTGATAGAAATAGATTTTAGTTTATCATAATAACAGCAATAATTTTGATAAAATAATTTGAGAAAAAACTAATTACTATTTCTTTGTACATCAATCAAATAATTTATAAAAATAAATATCCATAATTCTTTAGCGACAATCAAATTAAATCAAATTTTTCAAGGTTATTAATTTGTTATAGGTCAAAGTCTGTAAAGAATTTTTTTTCTCAAACGCATATTTTCTGATTGAGAATTAAATTCGATTAAGCAAGATCCATTCTGGGAAGGAGATTTAAATTAATAACTTCCAATAATAAAACCAGACAGAAGAACAACCATGCCCAAACCGGAACTCCCAGAACACGAGGAAGACGCGTTACCTCTGTGCCAGAAAGCCGGCAAGAAAAATATATATAAATACACATGACATAAACCATCTGTTAATTAATACTCAATTATAATTCGAGACTGAATATAATGAAATGAATTATGAAAATAAATTAAGCGATTATCAGTTTATCAAAATGATATATATTCCTAGTATGCACATCAATTACGGAGTAGGAAACTGTAACCATCAAATCTTTCAGTGTGCAAATCGGATTTGTGTTCCTTATTCAATGCCGCTTAATATGGTAGTTCCTAGTTTGTGTCATTATCAAACAGATAAAGTTTATAGAATTTATTTAATGCATTAACAATTATCAACAAATTACAAGGTCATGAAAAGGTTTAAAAAGAAGAATATTAGGTTAAAAAATTATTATGGATTAATAATGAATCTGGCTACTTTTCTTAGCAAATTTTGTTTATAAATTATTACTTCCTATAGTTACGTATTAGGTATTACAATATTTTGCTATAGACTAAGATTTCAGACTATTTATTTATAATTGTTAAAATCCTTTCCTTTTAATGCTTTATTAACTTTTCATGTTTTGCATACGCAAGCTAATGAAGTCTTGGAGCAAAGGGCCGAAAAAAATATAAAGTATTCTATTAATTTTAATGTTTAATACACCCATATTTCTATTTTGTCGTAAAACATGTATAAAAAGGAATAAATGTTATTATTGAAAATGGAATTAAAATAAATGTTATGATGTAAATTTTGTTTATATCTTAAAGCAGTATTCATTCAAAAAGAAATATCCATGATATTATAATTAATAGCATCAGCAAATTTAATAGCCTTTAATATCAAAGGTAACGCTTTTACATAACTATTGTATATAGACATAAACAACATTTTTTTCAAATTTCTGAGTTGTTGAAGGATCTTCATTGTTTCGATTGTTATTTTTTTATTCAGATATCTTTTTAATGAAGTAACATTAGATAAATATTGGTTAAAAAATTATTTAGATTGGGTATTAGTTTACGCGTAACTTTTTTTATTCAGCATCTGTTTCTTTTTAAAGCATATTTGTAGACGCATGTATAGAATAAAAATCTATATTCAACAGTTTAATCTTTATATTTATCTTTACTTATAATAAAGCACAGTGTGTGTGTGTGTGTGTGTGTGTGTGTGTGTGTGTGTGTGTGTGGGTGTGTGAGAGTGTGTGTGTGTGTGTGTGTGTGTGTGTGTGTGTGTGTGTGTGTGTGTGTGTGTGTGTGTGTGTGTGTGTGTGTGTGTGTGTGTGTGTGTGTGTGTGTGTGTGTGTGTGTGTGTGTGTGTGTGTGTGTAAGCAAAATGCATTAAAATTGCATTCCAGAAATGTAAACATCTGTTTATTCACCAAAAAATGTAATTCTTTATTTTTGTTTATAACATTTCATATTTATTGCACTTGCCAATGAAAGGCCTACTGATGCATCATCGGATTTAAGCTGAAATAAGAGTCCCTTGTTTGAAGTCGCACCAACGAGGGTCACTTGAGTGCCGAGAATGTGCACCTAGGAGCCCTTTTTTGAATTTTTAATTAAAATTTTAATTAATTAATCTTTACTTATAATAAAGCACAATGTGTGTGTGTGTTTGTTGGCGCTGTACAGGCCAGACCGTTCGACCTATAGCTACCAAATTTGGTATAAATATACCTTGTGTGCCGGGAATGTGCACCTCGGAGCCTTTTTTTGAATTTTTAATTAAAATTTGAATTAATTAAAAAATAAGCAAAAGTTTGATGTTTTTTCTCTATAACTTTCAAAAATATTACAGCACAAAATTTATTTTTGCATCAAGTTAAAGCTCAAAAAATTAGCTTTTCAACGATACTAATGTTTTGACCAATAAATTAAAATTCTGTTTTTAATGAATTTTTAAACATTTAATTTCTTTTTATTTTTCAACCATTTATTTCGCATAAAATAAAATTAAAAATTTATCTTCACGAGGATCTAAAAAAAATCAGCTTTTAATAAAATATTGCCATCACATTTTCAGAAGTTCTGATTTTTAAAAAAGTTAATTACTACCAAAAATAAAACAGAAAAATATAATTTTCATCACGTGATTATATGAAATGGCATAAATAGGAAATGTGACATTTTTTAAACAATAAATGCGAGATAAAAAAATTTCTTGATCGTTTGCAATATCAAAATTATTAATTCAATTAGAGAATTGAAATAAATAAAAATACAAAAAAAAAGAATTATTAGAAAAGCACCATAAGATAATCTTCTGAGAGCGAGATTAATTATTTAAAAGCAAGAAATCTTTAACGAACTTGAAGATGACGTCATATCAAAGAAACGACGAACAAAAAGCAATTGATAATCAGTAGTAGTAAAATATTTTTGCATTCTTTTTTTTTTAATTTTTAAAACATTAAGACATGTTTTGAATTGTTTCTTTTATTTATGTGAAGAAGATATTTTGTGCAAATCAAAGAATTCGCCTTCGTGATTGTAATTTATCTCCACATTTTAATGAATCATGCGAAATAAAAACGCATTGCTTTCAACGAAGCATACGTAATATTAAAGCTATACTGATAAAAGCAGGTCATCTATTTGAAAATGCATCTTGTTTCAAACAAAAATTAACAATGCAAAATATTTAAAAGCATATAAAACTATTTTTTCCCGCATATTTCTAACCAAAACAATATCATGTTCTCACATGAGAAAAAATGAATCAACTATCATTCCAAACTAAACATATGAAAATGTCATTTTCGGTACGTGTCTGCATAAAATGAAAAAAATATTAATCATGATATTTTTGGAATATAAATGGATGGAGACGTTTTCTATGATATTTTACTATACTATATTACTAATCTAATTAAACAGTTTTATTTAAGGCAAATATGGATTAACATCCACAAGGCATCTTCTGTAGTCGGAGCCCAACATCTAATTTCTTAATTTTTTTTGGAGAGACATAAATCTCTTAACAAATGGTCTAAGTGAAATATATAATTAGTAGATTGAGCGAAAAAATGCTGACGAATTAATTTTTTACATAAATCATCTGCTCTGTGAATCATATTCAACAAAATATTCAAGAGACAATAAGCCCTTAAAATAAAAAAAGTGACACTCCAATCAACCAAATCAATCATCAAAGCTGATCGTTCTATAAAATTTCAATATAACTATTCGTTAAACCTGGTGGTTTTAGATCACTCTATCAAAATCTCACTGAAGAATATCAGGGTTACTCTAGAATAATTGGCCTTGATTATGAAAATGATGATTTATGAAATGAAAATGATCAGCCAGATTTGAAGAAGAAGATATTTACAAGAATATTTTACAATATTAATATTTTACAAATGTATTTGTATATATATATATATATATATATATATTTGTAAATATGTAGAATATTTTACAAATATTAATCTATAAAACCAAAGGAATTTAAACCATAATTTTTGAGATATATTTATAAACCTAAAAAAATGTTATTAATGAGAGCATTTATATACATCTAAAAATAAAATTAAAAACTGAATGTTTCATTGAATGTGTAATTATATTTGCTGTATAATTCCTTGAGATATTATAAATTATAAAAAATATAAATAATGTTTCCATTTCTGTAGTGAACATAAAACTTCAGTGTCGGACTACTCTGTTTTCAGTTCTTAGTTTTATTTAAAGACATGCTTAGATTGAGTAAAGAGGTCTCTACTTTAATTAAAGTTCATCATTTCCACTTTAATTTAAAAATTAATTTTACGTTCACTCATAGAAAATCAGAGAGAGATGCGGAGTTTAAAGATCAGGACTGCTTAAGGTCTACATAATAGTATAAGTGAATTATATGACTATCGAAATTTGAAGCTTAAAATTATTTTGCCGAAAAACTTATTATGAGACCAAGTTATATAAAAAAAATTGATTGAATCCTTTAGTCGGAATTAATATTGGCGAACCGGCTGGTCGCCAAAGTCGGCTAGTGTATAATATATCAAAACGATACAGATTTGTAAACAGAATACCTTTTAACTTTATAAAGAATATTTGTTTGCACGTACATACGATTAAGATAAGAAATATCAATGTTATGCTGAAAATTAATTTCAATTTGAGAAAAATTTTATTCCTTTTTAATTTTAAAGCAACTAATAAATTAAAACGCATGAAGCTCGATTTATTAATGTAAAATAAAATCAGAACCAAGAAACCATGAACAGATGATGTTTAATTTTATTAATGAATTCTATGGAATTTATTCCAAGAAAAAATTAATATCAACGCAATTTTTTATTTTGTACTAAGCTGGTTATTTTAATAAAAGAAGTTTTTTAAAAAAAACTTGCCAACATTAAATATTTTAAAGAAAAATACATGGACTAGATTAATAATTGAATAACTATTTCTTTTTTCATATGTGACGAAGTTTTTAACTATTAGAAAATCGTTTCAGTATTTTTTTTCTTCTTATTTTTATTTTATTTTAAGTATTATTTTATTAATTAATTAATTTATTTATTTGCAAACGATTACTTTAGAAGTGCAATTGTTACTTGGGTAAATTTTATGTTAACGCTAACAATAACCACTTGAAAAAAAACACATTTTGTTAGTTCTTATAAATAAATTCTTTGTTTTTTTATTCGGCAACTATAACTACGCGTTTTCTGACTTTAAATTTAAAAATCCGATCTTCAGTGAGATTTTAAATTATATTCAAAACAATGTTTTAGTCATTAGTTCCCCATTTTTAATGCGTGCAAGAGCTCACATTATTAACTATTCATGGAAGAAAACGAATGAGGTGAAGTTGCTCAAGCGCAGAAACCCTTTCAAAAGGAACTAAACAAAGCACTTTTATTTTCTTATCTTCTAAATATATACATATATAGCTATCAACAAACATTTAAAAAAAATGTATCAGATGAAAATGGGAAGGGAGTTTTAATTTAATGTCTTTGCACTTTCTCGAATATGTTGTGTAGAGATAGTATAGAAATCGTCAAAAAACTCGGACTGGAGATTTTGGCGAATCTCCCTATTTTAGAGATCCCTGAGCTCGATAAGCAGTGTTTTGAAAGTGTTTGTCTGCTTGTGGCAAATATAACTTAAAAAGGCTCTGAAGTATAATGGTGAAATTTGGTATATCATATTTATTAAATTTGAAGACTTCTTTTATTATTTAAACTGAATCCACTCAGAGGAAATCTGTCTGCCCGGTTGCTCGAATACAATTGGACATCCCATCTAAACAACATAGAGAGCTGGATAGGCAAAACCCTCAGAATTAATATCTATAACCTACAATAATTATCCAATTTTGTGCCAAATCCTTCAAGGGACTTATCGTCTGTTAAGTCATAGTAGACTCTTCGATCTGCTTGTAGGAATAAACCCGAAATTTGAATGGCCAGATCGCCGCAATAGTAACACTGGAGGCAAGTGTGGTTGAGTCCTAAGAACCATCACCGGCCACGGTACAACCCTTCCAGTGGGGAGTACTTCCTATTCGACCAACCAGCATGCTGGTAGCATCTCATCCTGATTCGGAAGTTCATCCCGGGGGATTTTGTTATCTGATAATCTGTGATTTTAGAAATATGTAAACGCTTCCACTCAAAGGTACAATGACATAAATATATTTTTAAAAAATGTGGAATTTTCTGGCTACAGTTGTAGCTGTGTACGAAATTTTTGTTTCAATCGGCTGTAAAAAATTTGTCTAAAATAGAAATTAAATTTTTAAATACTTTTTATCGCACGTAGATGTTAATCGCCAAATAACTCGCCAAGGGTGACACGGCAGGTTCAGTAAAATTGCTAAACTCACGTCAAAGATTAATGTTTCGTAACTATTTTACGTTGATACGTTTTCTAGTATTGACCTCTATTAGAGAGCACGTGAAAAAATAGTAAAGTAAATGTCCGTCTGGTTTAATATACTTGGCAAACACGATGCCCAGAAATAGAGCGGGAATTCAGAAGAAGAAAAAAAACTCTTTCGGAATGGACTTCTAATATATCACACGACCCTAACAACAAACCATTGGTGGGCATTTCATACTCCTCTGCATTATAATTGTAATTCAAAAATAATATCATAACGCTTTTACTTTTTAAAATGACAAAACGTGTTAGATTTTGGGAAATGCATTTGCAAATGAGGAAGTGTTCGAACATTCACTGTTCAATGGTGTGTGCAAACTTATCGCATACCTCTTATTTAGTAGTTTTGCTTCATTTACGGCCATTTATATGCTGTACAAAGTCCTGGGTTCGAGTCCTGGTTTGGACATGGTTGTTCTTCAAGAGAGTTCTGTGAGATGGGAGAAAATGCCCCCCTGTAAAAAAGAGTTGTGCAAGTGAAAGTGATGCTTGAGTATCTAAGACTTACTCCTGGCTCTAATTGGTGCTACTTGAAACAAGAGACACATCCTCGGCTTAAAATCGTTGACTGCGTCAGAGAACTTATCCATCGCAAGTGACATTAGAAACAACAACTAACTGACGAAGTTTTAGTTGATAGCATTGGAACATTCACCATATCATTCCGATTTTTTTTTATCTAATAGCTTTGCCGTATTTGTTCCACTGGAAATGGCTCTGGAATAATGCTTTTTATAATCGGACAGCAAAAAACGTCTCTATCTCAGACAAGAAGCATCTAAGAATCAAGAATCTTCTAACATTCTCCTCTTGATGAACTTGTAGAATGTGTACTTGTATGACGTTGACGATTATTTTCGGAAAAAAACTCTATTTCATTCTGAGGCACTTGCTCCTTTTTATTTGACCATTTTTTATGTATTCAGGAACCACTGAATAACTCATATTCAATTTGAATAAGTCACATTTCTAACACCCTCTATAATAAAACTTAAAATGCGTTCAATAAAATTTCACAGATTGTATCTAATTTCTTCCAAAAATTCAAAGAGAGTAAAAGCGAATTGAAACTTCCTGGTAGAGGAATATCTAATTGAATAAAATAATTATATTTTAATATCGATATTAAAAATGTTTTTAAAGGTATAAAAGCAGCTATTCGAATCGTTAGGAAATACAATACCAGTTTTTGCTCATTAAAATCTCATTATAAAAATATCAGATTAAATTGCCATTCGACGGTACAAAATATTTTTTTACCTGCCAACTTCTAACCTTAATTTTAGAAATGTTATAAGATGATACTGCCTTTTCGAAACTCTATTTCATAAATGATAGGGACATTTGCGACCGCTTTGTTCTTTTTCAAAAGAAAACTTCTCAATTTTAATTTAAAATGCTAAGATATAAGATTTTTAAGGGCTGCCGAGGTAATTGTGTGAATATTATATTACATGCTAATTACCCTCGTTTGCAAGGTACGAGGTTTCGAAAGATCATTATATAAATAAGATATAATAGATGACGCATTTAAAAATTATTCTACCCATCTATATTACCATTTTTTCGTGTTTTCGAGATTAGCAGAGCATTCTGTTGCAATGATGCAATAGGAAAAGTATATGCAAATCGATATCACTGGCTAATTCATGTAGAGGAGCATTTTATTAATCGATATTTATTTTGCAAAGAAGATCGTGGCACAAAAAGCATAAATCAATATTTTATGTGAAAGTGAAAAAAATCGGTCTTTACTTTTGATCTTTCAACAGAATGACTTGAAAAAATATTTTATCATAAAGCGTTAATTTAATACCACTAAATACAATATTTACAACATTTACTTTAATAAATTTAACAGACATATTGATAGGTACTAATGTGTGTGTACATGTGTGTAAAAATGTTTTTGCATATGTTTAATAGAAATTTCGATTCAACTTCGGGTAGCATAATTGGTACATGAAACAAAAGATCATAAAAGAAGCGTCAGTCTACATCGAGGAACAAATGCAAAAGAAACAGAAACATTATTTCATTTCAGTGATTTTACTGTAAGAATTTGATTGGGATTTCTGTCCCTATTGACGTATAGATTTCGGAAAAGAAATCCGAGGTATCTTTGAAAGAATGTTGCAAGCATTAAAGATTTTGTCCCTTTGCTCGGAGCATGAAAAAAGGCTCTAAGTAGCATATATATATATATATATATATATATATATATATATATATATATATATTCAGTTGAGGAAATTTTTTAGCTATCTCATTCTCAAATACATGGATAGTCAGATAGATTTCCCTTTATTAGAATTTCGATGAAAATCTAATGTAACGCTATAACTCAACTACGATGCGATAAATCCTAAACGCCCAATTTCATTTGTCGATTTTCCCCCATTTATTAGTTGCTGCATTAACAACTGCAGAAATTACGTTGTTCCAAATGAAATATTTCAAATCTTTTACTCATAAAGGAAGGTGAATTTGAGTAGATTAACGTTTTGTGACAAAGGATTATGGATTTTATTTTCACATCAATTGAAAATGGAAAGCTTTTTACTTCTTTAAGTAATATGCTTTATAAAATATTTTTGGAAGTTCTATTCTTTTACCAATTTAAGGGTCAAATAAGACAAATTGTGTCTATGATATATTCAATAGATATAGTTATTTATAAGCCTGATATATCCATATAAGAATATCCATCGTTAAACCTTCCGCATCCTCATATTTGATCTTTTTTTCCAGGATCTGAAAGAACCGTCGAATCAGACAGAATGATCATCTTATCGCCGGGAGTTCATTCCTTCCCCTTCAAGCTTGGTCTCCCTCTGGGATTGCCCTCTACATTCTTGGGAAAGCACGGGTGGGTCCAGTACTACTGTAAAACTGCCCTTAAAGAGCCGTCTGGACTGACTCACAAAAATCAACAGGTCTTCATCGTTATGAATCCTATAGATTTGAATCTGGAGCCAGCCTTGCTGATGGTAAGAGAGTTATATTTCCACCTTTAAAAAGATGCGCACGTTGAAACAGTAATTTTTTTTCTTGATTGAACTTGTTGATAAGTATGTTCGTGGGTTTTTCCTTCTGCATTATATTATTCCTGTAGTTAGAACAACATGATTCAGAAGCATGGATTTGTAATCCTCCCGGGGGCACCTCAAAATGAGGATGAGATGCTTCCGGCCTGGTGGTTGGATCTCGCCACCTTTAAAGATCTTTAGGAGAAGTAGGCACCGTCGATGGATGACGGGAAGTACGTCCTACGGGATGAGTTAATCCGTGACCGATGATGGTTCTTAGGACTCAACACAGTTCCCGTCAGTGTTGCCGTCCGGTCCTTCTGTTTTATGGAATAAATCCGTGTGTCTTCATGAAGGATGGGGGAGCCTGGTATGACTTGTACAACTAAAGGATGTGCTCTTTCCAAATCTTTCCCGCATATACTCTACTAAACTTGTCATGACAGAGAATGCTTCAATAGGCTCTCCTTGTAATAGTCACGAAATGTTTACTTTTGGGCTAAAACTAGAATTTTTAATTAATCAATCGAGTGATTCTTGGAGAGCTATTTGTCAATTAATCTGTGGCGAGCATAAATTGTATCCAAAAATCGGATTTGTTCTTTAGATACGTTTTGCTCAACCAAATGAAAACAAGATTTGACACAAAACTGCATCTGTAGCACAAAATTCTAAACCAAATGTGATATATTAAGTCGATACTTATTTGAATAATTGTGTTCAATTCCTATTGAAAGTACAGACGAAAAAACAATCAACACGAATTTGAATTTGGTTCAAAACTTGATAATTCCGTACATGATAATTTTCAATTCTGTGTACAAAATTTTGTTTAGATATCTTCATTTTGTACGTATAGTGCTAACTTATATTCAAACAACCGGACAGACGAGCTTTCTCTACATATTTTTTACTCGTAATTTAATACAAATCTGAAAATGCGCTGTAAGGTCTGTATACCAAACTTGAAAAGTCTATTTCAATGCGCTTTTAGTTATCCTTGTCACAGAGATTGTCTCAAAATTTGACAAGTTTCTAATTTTGTGAATCGAATGTTCTCTATTTAACTCTCTTCATTTTGTAGATTTCGTGTTCAATTATATTCGAACAGCCGAGCAGACAGACTTCTTCTGTGTGGATTTTGCTCAAAAATATGAAATTAATCCACAAATTTGATATAAATAGCATATACCAAATTCCATCAATTTAGCTCAAAACTTTTTAGAAATATCTTTGTCATAGACAGACGGATATTAGTACAAAAGTAGGTTTTTTGAACTCAAGGAGATCTGAAACAAGGAAACTCGTCTAAATGTCGAGTTGAGAAGTTTTGAAAGTTTCTATACTTTCTTTATATTCGTTTGTGAAGAAGTAAAAAAGTCAGGCTTATGCCAGCTTTTACCTACATTTAAGAATCAGTCAAAGATATATAATCCATGGCTCATTGAAGTTGAATAGGTAGACCAAATTATAACTTACTCCACGAGATGACATTAAAGAGGGATTTTCAACTTTAAATCTGCAAGTCTATTAAAAACTTTATTTGTTAACTGCCAAATAAATAAACTTACAAAAATATAGAATGAATTAATCATAAAGTATTAATTCTCTTATATTTTATAAAATATTAGACCCCAATAAGATACATTACTCTCATTTAGTACTTATAGTATTTTTAAAGGTTGAATTTTAACAGTTATTTCAAACATAAAGGCCGCACACTTTAGAATTATAATGACAAAAGAAAACATTCAGTTTGGCTAAATAAAACGGTAAAAAATATATTCTCCTTTTCCTTATTTAATATTTGTAAATTTGTTTGTTTTATTCATTGATGATTTTAATAATTAATTATAAAAACGCATTGTAACTTTTTTATCATTCAATTATAAGTCGGATTTCTATTTCTTACAAATTTATTTGGTAAGATCGTAGTTTAATCCTCTGCTTGGCGCATTTTCTAAAAAGCCCCAACGAGCGGGCGCCGTTTCTTTCGGAGGAGTCCACACGCCAAGGCAAAAGATAAATTACCAGATTGGAGTTGCCAGCTTGGAAGAGATAACGCCATCTTAGAAAAGCAGGGGGTTGGTTAAACCCATTTTGGTAATTCATTTGGTAACTTATTTAATCAACTTGCCTGTAGTCCTCTCAATCCAACGTTCTTGGGCAAGCTGCCTAGTTCTGCCCAAACCGAAGCCTGCTATATATCTGTATAGATATCTGGGGTGGAAACAATTTCATTAAAAAATTATTGGCACTTTACCGCTAGCCGGGCGCAAGTGAAAATTCGCCAAGTAATGTAGAATTCCGCCAACTTTCTTTAGCGATTTTCTCTTGCGCCCGGCTAGCAGAAAAGAGCCAAATTATTAATATTTCTAAAAAGTTAAAAACAAGGCTGCTAGGGGGCTCCCCCCATACTAGCTTTAGTTTGTAAATCCCAATGTTGTCCGATACTGAACTGAGTATTAGTCTATTCCAATTAGCAACTTTTTAAACTCCGTTGTCCATTCCTTCAGTGCTGGAAGTTTAATTTTTAAAAATGGGAAAATACTTTTTTACGATCGACTTACTTCCGATTCAAAATCAAATCCCCAAAATGAGAACATTATTTGCTTGTATCTCCTATGTCTAAATATTGAATCACTTCTCACATTTTATAGATAGTTTAGCAACAACATTTATTTTCTGACAAATATTTGCTCGGTATTTCTTTGTATATTATCTTCTTTTGATGTAGCTGTGCACGCTATTACTAATTTCTTCAGAAAATGTTGGGTTAATGCACGCATTAATTAGATAATCAGAAGATTACTATCCGAAAGAAAGACTTGAAATAAGTTTGATATTGGGATTTGTAGCAGCTATGCCTGGTATCCCTTGTTTCTATATGTTGAGCTTGAACTTGAAAGATATAAGGTTTTGGGATTTATAGCTACAATGACTTTTATCCCCGGTTTCCAGAAATTAATATCTAAAAAATCTTGTCAATAAAGAAGCACAAAAAAAAACAAATTGGAGTTTCACTCAGTTAAAAGCAGTTCCGCTGGTGCACTTTAGTACATATTCGGGAGTTCTAATGAAGAGAAGATGTACTAGAAGATGGAGCATTCCCGCAACACAAAGTGAGGGAAAAAGGAAGAGTCTCAAAGCAAGGGCACAACTGGATTTGGTCGATAAACTTTGAAGATGTTGAAGCGCTTCATCACTTGAAGAGAAGTTTGTGAATTAGTCTTGTTAGCAGTTATTTTGCGCAACACGTTTTTGAAGGAGATATCTTGTTTATCTAACTGGAGAAAAGTCCACAATTTGTCTCTATAGTATGTATATTTTTTGTACGAGAGAAGTGTGTGTTCAATATCATTGATGCTATTACAGTCATGACAAAGGGGATCACTATGAAGATTTAAACGATTTAACAATCCTGGAGTTATAATTGTTTTACTGATAAAAACTGATTTACTGATTTACTGTCTGGCCAAAGCAACATCTTCCCTTCGATTTTTTGACCAGGGAGATAGTGCTGCAATGATAGGTATGTCTCCCAGCGAGAGGAAGCATTTACTATTTCTATAATAGTTGATTGTGATTTGATGCGATGCTTTTTTCAGGTTCGAAATTATATCTTCAGGAGAAATCCATTCAATCCATGGTGTATTGTTTGTAACTTCTTTGGCTAAGCGGTCTGCAAGTTCTTTCCAGATTATATTTGAATGACCAGGTACCCACAAGAAGCATATTTTTGGGTTAGCTTGGTTAGTTTCAAGTTTAGATGCTATACGGTGAATAATTTTGGGCGATTGCAGAGTAGTATTCTTCAATGATGTGAGCGCTGAGTAACTGTCTGTAAGAATCAAATAATCTTTCCTGGGACTACAAGAACATCTTATGCTTCAGCAATGGCTAAACTTTCTGCAGTAAAAAGGGAATTGGCAGGATGGACTCGAAACATAAATTTTTGTTTGGAAAAAAACCAGCAATTGAAGTGTGATGTCGGTTTCTCCTTGGTTAAACAAACTAACCAGAGTTTGCAATAATTTTTCCACTGTTTTTTGAAAAATTTCAATGATCACATTGGTTTTTTGCTCTAAATTCTCAGTGATGTTTTTGACTATTTTTTCAATTTTTTGGTTTAGAGTTTCCTCGGTTTCAATTGCAGATACGTTTGATTTGACTACGTTCGAATAGCTAGATTTCATGGACTGTTTAAAGAGGCGTCTGGCTTCTCCTGTAGTTAAATGATTCCGGCATTTGAATTCCAACATTTGTTTTTCCTAGATATTATGGGAACATGATGTTGATGTAGCTGAGTTGGAACCCTGGCAGTTTATACACTTCTCAGGACTTTTGCATTGCCCATCATGCGTTTCACCACATATATGACAAATATTTTTATTGCATACTTTTGTTTGATGCTGAAATCTATAGCATTTCATGCATTGTCGAGGTTTGTCTATCAATTTTTTGGATTTTTTGGTTCATAAACCAAATTTTTATGGACTCAGGTAACGAAGTGCCTATTATTGTAACGAGGACAGGGGAAACTTCTTGGGTAGAATGCGATTTGATGAATCGTCTCATTTCTATTATTTCGATATCATTTTTGTGGCTTAATTCGTCAGCCAGTTCATCGAGGGGAGTTTGAGTGGGAATGTCGAATAATGGAAATCTGTCAGTCATGTTTTCTCAAATAACGCCGGTAGAAACAGAGGTGTCAAGTATTTTTTCTAAATTTAGAATCTGCGCAGCGCATACGGGATCAGAAGTTGTGAAAATGATTTTTCCTTGTCTTGTGAATCTTAAATTAGAAATATTGCTGTGACGATTTATTTGCTGTTTGATGCAAGACTGGATAAGAAATGGGTTTAAACGAGGGAATTTTGAAGCAGCATCTTTGTTGGATACGATTATATTATATATATATATGATAAAACAAACTTCAAATGTCATGGGTCAGGTGACTCGCTATCTACCTATCACAAATTGAATAAAATGCAGAGTTTATATATTTTTTCTATATAATAGATAGATATTTTATTTATCTTAGTGTAACTCAGAGGGAAGGATATGTAAGTATTTTTTTCTCTGTGGTATAACTTCTTAGGAATTTGAAAAATTAAAATTCCTACTACCTGAATGTAATTGCTTTCGTTCTATTCCTTACACAACCAACACCGTGGTTCGGTTGCAACGGCAACCAAAAAGAGTCAAGAAAAAATTTCGCTAGATTGGCGATATTAATCGTCAAGATATATTACCTGTGCTTGGTGCATTCAAAATTCTTCATAATAAATAATAATACACTTTAGTATATTTCTATCATTCGGCATAATTTTTTCTTGGCTCTTTTTGGTTACCGTTGAAACCGAATTGTACCTCAACTACTATTTATAACAACCAGAGTATTGATATTTTTTATATTGTAATATATTCCTCTTATCTTCCTTTTAAACAAAAAAAGCCCCACATTATGATATTACGTTCGAGAATTCCTAAAAAGAAACTAAGAATGAAAAAGAAATAAATATCTAAGATTATCGGGAATCTTTGATTTATGAAAACAATATAATCAGGCTTTGTTGATCTTTTAAGGATTCATAAATCTCTTTTGGTTTTAGAAAAATCGGAACGAATATCATATTTTCTACATATTGATGGATGTAAAGTCTTTATGAGGCTTCTCAAGATTTTCTTCTTCTTTTTTTTCCTTCCATTTTTTTTCAAATATCCTGAAAAGGAACTTAACTTCTTATTATTGCTACAATTTTTCTATCACAGTAGAATTTGATTTATGTCGGATGGTTGAAAATTTGATTTTTCAGAATTTAGTTTAGACAATCCCTGGGAAAATTGAGGTTTGCCAAAATTTTTGAAAGAAATAATAAAACTTTGGAAAAAGAGATATGGTAGCCTAAATCATAAACCGCTTCAATTTGTTTAAGGAATGCTCATACAATATAACTTTTTTTTCTTTAAACAGAGACTATTCGGGTATGCTTTGATCTATTTTTATATAATCCCTCAGGATTTCTTTGCATTGTAAAGTCTAATTCTTTTATTACTATTATTATTTGTAATTCGTTACCTTGATTTCCAAAACAATAAAAAGACGTTTACTAATTCAGCAACAGTCACCGGAATTGAAAAATTTTATTTCAAATTTAGTGATCTTACTTTAAAACATTAACAAAAATAAGTTCTTTGTGCAATATTTATGTATTTTCAACTTTCTTATTAACATATATTTAGTTCCATATTTAGATTTATTGTCAAAACGATCTTTTAAAATAATAAAACAATTATTTTTCTTTTCTGAAAAAGGAAAACGTGGTCTTCTATTGATTATTTACAAATGTAATACGAAAATAATTTATTATCAAAGTTAAATTTGTATTTAAAAGACTTCAGAATATACCGTATTGTAATTTAAAATGCGAAAAAAATTATGCTTAAAAATGGCAATAGTGTTTTAAATAAATAATTGTTTTGTATATGTCTCTTCCATTAAAACAGTGTGTAAATCTGTATTATAATGTCATTAGCAAAAAAAGCTCTTTTGAATATCATTATTACACACTCAAAATTTGAAAAGTACCTAGGCTATAAATATTAAATCTGTTTACCGAATGTTATCTATCTGTTTCTCTTCGTTTTGTAATCAAAGCATTTTTGAGTTATATCTTTCCACGTGGTTCTTTAGAACTCAAGGACGTCTAAAACGTGGAGATTCGTCAAAATCTCGAGTTTTAATTTCTTTACAATTTCTATATTTTCTCTATATTACTTATACGAGAAAGTAAGAATGTTTTTTTTTTCTTTCTTAATCAAAATTTTGTACATAAATATTTTCCAGAGAAGAAAGGCTTCATTCGCAGTTTTTAGAAAACAATTACTTTTTCCAATTATTAACACGTTGTTACTTAAGATACCAGTAGCTAGTTCTATATTTTAACAACTAGCATATCTATTCAATTGCATGTCTACTCAAATATATATATATATATACATATATATAATGATTAAAACCTGAAACATTGTGCAGCCAGAAGTAACAAGAACTACAGATTTCCTTTTTTTTCCCCTCCAGCAACCTTTTCATTGTGAAATCGAAGACACTCTGGGCATTCCTTGTCTCAACTCTGGACCCGTCTCTTGTCGAGTTCGACTGGATCGCGGAGGCTACGTTCCGGGCGAAAGCATTTGCATATTCGCAACTATTGATAATGGAAGCAGAGTCACGATCAAGAAGACGAAAGCTATTCTCACCGAAGTAAGTTTTTCTAATCAAAAAATATATTTCTGGGATGTTTACATAGATTTTGTATAACCCAGTGATGGTGGTATCTCCACAGGCTTCTCGTTTATACTGCTATAAATATGTTAACTCAGTAAATGCCTGCAAAGCTCTGGCTTACAAAGCAAGAGTCTCGGTAGCCTGGTAGTAAGGTCTCGACTTAGAAGCTCGAAGGATTTCAGATTAGAGATCCATTTTCGCAAAACTGTCGTGTAAACGGGTCTGTTGCACTCTAAATCCTTCGAGCACAAACTTCCTCCCGCAGGTGAGGGAGGGGGGGTTAGAGAAGGGTGGGTGCTAGTTCAGATGTCATCGCCGTCATCTGACCGCGGTTCAAAAGCGTGAGGTCCGTTCCCAAATAGCTATAGTATTACGTTAAATCGGGGCGTTAATATAATCTAACTAAACAGGAGTACGATAGTTACAAAATATTAAACGTTGGCTAAAATGTGGCATTTTTCCAAAAATCTGTCATGCTATCTTTGGCGATTAATCCTAGGCATACCGTTAATGGTATCCGAAAACCGAATTTTCGTTAAAGACGCGTTTCCCACAACCGTTTAGGAAAAAATCACACAGAGTTATAATTGCAGTAAGAAATTCCCATTCCAAATTTGATATATTTAAGCCATCGCATTTTCGAATTATCGGGTTAACGGGTTTCAAAAAGTACGGACCGATCAACAAACGGCGAATGCCTTATAAGATTTGACTCAAAATTTGATGATATAAATGATAATTCTATGTACCGAATTTTATTTATCTATCTCCCTTCATTTTGTAGTCATAGTGTAAAATTATGTTTGAAAAGCCAGATAGGCGTACTTCAACCCAACGAATTTTGCTCAAAATTTGATAGGAATAAATAAATTTGACGTATAGACAATATACCAAATTTAACTGATCCAGATCATCTTTTTCAAAGATAGGCAGACAGACATTTTTTAAAAATATGTTTATTGAAATTAGTGACGCCCAAACTTTAATTTATCAAAAAATCGGGTTCGAATTTTTCGGAAATTAGTATGACTTCTATGCACTTTTCATATGATAAAATAAAAACTGATGCAATTTATTACAAAAATATTTGTGTATTGAATCTAAACACTTCTTGATACAAATAATTTAATGAGTTAGAATGATTTATTTTTTGGGCCAATACAAAGTATTGTTATTATTATTTGTTGTTCTTATTTCTTCAAATTTAATTTATAGTTTGCTTTCTGCAATTTACTTAAAATTTTAGCTATTATTTAAAACCATCGTCTGATACTGATGCGAGTAGTTAAATCTGATATAGAATGTATTATAAGAACTTGGATAGTTAAAGGACCTGCTAAGATTTGAAAAAGGACAGAATACCAAATTTTCTGTGTGAATATAGGTCGAATACCTTAATCATTAATGGTTTTAATATTGATTTGTACGCCTTATTTTAATAAACAGAAATATATCATAGTTTTGGAATGGGAAAGTATTTTAATGATAATATAAAATTATGTAGAAAAATTGCTTTCAGTAAAAAAAAGTAAATATCAAGAAAATATTCTAAACAGCAATTACAAAATTATCAAAAAAAAGTGACTTGCATTTAAAATGTAAGTATTGGGAATATATCCTAAGAAATAATTACAAAATTATCAGTAAAAAAGTGAATATCAAAAAAAAAATCTGAACAATAATTCCTAAAATATCCAAGAAAAAGATGCTTTTAGGGTTTTTGAATTGTAAAATTTGTTACCATAGAAAATAAATATTAGGCTCAGCTGAGATGTGAAATCATTCTAGAATATTATATAACATGTTACACAACTAAGATTTTAATTAGATTTGCCTTTTTGAGGAGTCAAGTTTTGAGCTCTAATGCTTTTAAATATGTAGAAGGCGACTGTGCTGCTCCCTTAAATTTTAGCATTTCTGACAGCGGGGTGGCTTTTTTCCTATTTACTGCTTTAAACTTTCCAACCAACAAATTAGCAGTGACAAATTTGAAGTCTGAAATTTGAGTTTGAATGCAAGTGGGGATTTCGTCAATTAACATCATTTCTTGAAACCCCATCACTTCATTCAGCATGTATTACAGGGATTTTGAAAACCCTTGTCGCTCAAATGGTTAAAGGGAAGTTTCTACAGTTAAAATTTTTTTTAAAAAAAACGGGAATAACATACCTTATTATTAATTAATTCTAATTATTAATTATTAGCAGGATTAATTCTTAAAATTGAATTTTACATTTAAAATAGGATACTTTATAAGAATATATGATTGATTTTTTTTAAACATATAAATAACTGGAAAAAAAGGTGATAGAAAAGTGAAAATTTCGTTTTTATCAATTTTAATATTGTATGCATTAACATAAAAAAAAGCCAGATACACCTTCGGCACATTGTTTGTACATTA
>JAOUZG010028648.1:484918-498841 GCA_026289955.1 Argiope argentata | reverse complement strand
TTTCAAACTTTTCCCATTCATTATCTTTACAACGAATAGAAGGACAAATATAAGAAAAACTAACCTATTTTATTGATGAAATAATAACTCCCGAACTAAAGCGCCAATTTCCGGTACTATATTTGGCTACTATAAATTCTTTATTGCGGCTTTGTCGCCAAATATAATAGATGTCTAAATATTGGACCACAAACAGCCGAGGTGACCACTAGTGCCGCACTAAAAGAAAATTACCCAAATTTATAAAATTATTAGGTGAATACTAATGAAATAAGGGTTTTTCTTCTCTATTTTTATTTAGTTTTTAACTGTTCGCTGAGCCTTAAAGAATCCGAAACTACTTAATATTCACTAAGCTATTTTAAGTAATATTAATTATCAACATTCATTAAGTTATTCATTAAGTTTAAAGGAGGATAGTTGAGCCTCCATTAAGTTCTGCGGTATTCCAACCCCAGATCTGATTTCGTAATCGGAATTAAAAAGAACTAATGTTTGGCAAGTGATATGGCTGGGCTGAATGCGTGATGGTCATCGATAAAAAGAGTTCGCCAATCACTTGACGAAATTGGCGACTTCAGAAATTATAGAAAATAATATTTTGGCACCCTATTCTTATGCAAAATTCAAAGTCGTTAAAGAATTTGCTATTGGTAGTGAGGTTGGAAAAAATACTACCATGGGATCAAGAACAAAGACCTGAGCTCACGCACGAATAGTAGACCCAAAGAGTTTTTTTTTACTATTTAACTGTTTATGTTCCATTTCCTTTAATTCATCTTCGTGCCCATGTGATTAATTCAATAATACTGACTATTAAACGTTCAAACGCCCCTTAACTAATGAGTTTCACTTGCAAAAAACCTACAGTACTAGTTTAAAAAATTAAATAAAGGCAGTGTATATATAAGTCTGAAGAAATTCTAAAGATTCTGTCAGTGTCTGTGTAACTGGCTGAACTTGATCTGCACAGATTATGCTTTTACTTTCTGTCGGCTGGACAGGTGCGGTTTTGATTCTTTTTAAGTGCCTTTGTTATTGCTTTGGGGTAGAATTAAAACTTCCCTTTGGGGTTTTGCTGTCCCGAACTGAATGGTCTGGTTGGATGGCTTCTCTTTCCTTCTTTTTCTCTTTCCTTCTTTTTCTCTTTAGAAATCTATAACGAGTTTTTTTTCTATATCTGTTGCCATTCTGGATTTGCTTTGATAGAATCCAATTTTATTATTTCGCAGATGTTTTGATTTATACTTATCTTATATTTATATTTAATACACTTTACAATACTTAATATGTCATATTTTTATACTCTACATTTTATACACTAGATTTTATATAAAGATAATAATTAACAATTCCATAATATTAATCTCTATACCAAGAGATCTTGTGTGTCTGATGTGTTGTATTTTTCGAGATGGTTTTGGGTTTAGCTGATTGTTAGTGGTTGGGGATTTTGGATAAGATTGGATGCTTGAATGTCGAATAATAGATCATTTTCAATGTTCTATAGGTGTTTTAACAAATTTAAACATTTTAAAACAATTTTATGACTAATATTGTGGCTTGTGTTTTTAGTTTGGCAACGTTTGATATTATACCCAAAATTGATTTAGTGGCGCATTCCACTTTTAAGTCGACTTTCAATTTTTAAATATTTACTCTTAGAGGCTCACAAATATTTGTATTTTGTACCAGGGTTTTATTAGTTTTTTTCCCTTTTCATGACGCTGAACAATGTGTAAAGAGAACAATTGCGCGTAAAATCAACGTATTTTAGTTATGAATGACAAAGGATTTGGCATTTTTCCATTGGCGAGTTACATAAGTGAACTTTTTCTAATCATGGCTTGCATTGTCTCACAAAATTAATCACCCTTACCCTTTTTCGGGAGATGCATGTACAGAATATATTTTTACCTTTGATTTCCCCATTGGCCCATTTTGTTCCTTACACCCAATCGGGTTTTCTGGTTTGGTGTAAATGTTAATAAAAAATGAAATAAGTTAAAAGATGTCAGCTTATTAACTAATTTAATAATAATTATCATATAAGTGATTTTGAAATTTTTTCTTTTTGTTATATTTTATTTCATTTTAAAATGCATGACTCATAATTGAAGAAGTCCTGCTCGAAGCCCATACAAACACTCTACTCTTTCTTTTGGTAACTTCAAAAGCATCAAAATCTTTAAATCCTAAGTCTTTGAAGGGGTGAACCATCTGCCAATTGTTTGAATCTGTATTCAAAAACAATTCTCCGAATGCAGATGAATGTTTAAATATTGCATTATAAACTAGCCGGAGTGGTCTAATGTAAAACTCACTATTTTCGTTTGTCTTCTGTAAAATAAAATTAAAATAGTAATTCTGAATTTAGTAAACTATAATGTTTGAATAAACTTAATAATATCAGAAATAACATTTCGTTTTTGCTGTTGAATAAAAATATTCTGTTTTGTTTCATACACATTTTTATAACAAAAACATTTATGAAAATATTTCAATATTCAGTCTTATAATAAACACTATGAATCAGAAAAATTTAAAAATTAACAATAAAGGAATGGTGGTGGAAACATCCTATTAATTCTACACGAAAAAAAATTCAAAGGAATATTTAGTTACAAAATCAGAATTTATTTGTTGAATAACCAACAGTTTAAATCAATAAACAACTATATAATTAAAGAGGAGGTGTATTAGAATTTAGTACGAATAAAGATTTATTAATGTTCAAAGTTTTATCTTCCAATCTAGAAAACATGTTTTTCAAGAGCTTCATTTTTGTAGAAACCCCAAACAATAATTTCAGTCATTTTCTGTCACACTAACATAAATAATATTTCCTAAATTACAGCATGCACACCCAAAGGTGAATGAAAATATCATAATTTTCATCAGAATTACCAAATGAATACAAAAATTCAGGAAAAAGAATTAATTGGATCTTTGTAAACGACAAAAAGAAATATGATAAAGCCTTCACAATCCAAAAACATAATAAAAGAAGACACTGTAGAGTAATTCCAAATTAAATTGCTACATATTTGTTTTAAAAAAAGAGGCAAATCCTATTCTCTATTAACGTAACAAAATTAGATACATAACTTTTTTCAAGTAGATACTTTTAAATTTTCTGGATACTTAATATATCTTTACTCTAAAGAAGCATCTTCCTCGACAGCTGCATATGAGATCAGTAAAGCATCCTTAAGTCCAGCTAAACTGTTCCTCAAAATTCAGCTTTTGTGACAGCTTTGACGTTCAACTTCATTTCGCATTCAAATTACGCAAAGTCCGCCGCTTCAAACCCATGCATATTCATTACTTTTACATGCGAATGTTTATTCAACTTTGACTTGTTTGGAAATCTATTGTTCAGAATTAATTATTAATTATTTTGTCGAAGTTGAAATAAACGCGTACTTATCATTATTTTCACAAATTCTGTTTATATTTTCTGTTTTTTTTTTCAATAAATCTTGTCCAATTAATTTTCAAAGTAAGAACCAACTGTGCGATTAGACGCCTTACTTAGATCCCGTATGTCACGTGAATTCCCAATCTGCAAGTCTTTAAAAAAAACTCTGCCGGCGATATGGCTTAGGGGTAGAATCTTCCCCGTGACTTGACCGTTCGGGGTTCGAGCCCTGGTTCGAGAATAGTACTTCACCCGGCGTCATCTCTCCGAGGGGTTGAGAGAGCTCACCTGTGAAAAGGAGTTGTGAAAACGAAAGCGTGTATCATCTTCATATGAGCTAGAAGTCAGACTTCCGTCCTTGGTTGCTTAGGAGTCCACACCCTTCAAGATACTGTGCACTCGGCTTAAATTACTCGTCGGCGTGAACTTGTAAAGTGCCATCTATACTACTGTTATAAATGTGAAAGTTTGGATGGATGGGTGATGTTAGTCAATCACGCCAGAACGGCTGAAGGAAATTGGATAAAATTTAGCACAGAGATAGATTATAGTCTACAGAAGGACATAGGTTGATTTTTATTCCGGTTAATTGAGTGGTTAATTTTTTATTAATTAAAAACTTTTACACCAAAATTTTTTAAAAAAATCTGAAAACATCTGCCTGAGCTTTTTCAAACGTTTGTTGTTATTTAACCGTTTTTCATTTTAACATTATTTTACCATTCCAATGGAATTCTTTGGGATTGATTTGTTCTTTCGTGGATTTCTCGGCAGAAAGAGGTTTTCATTGTTGAATTCAGCTGTTTTTGTACAAAATTTCTTAAATCGTTTCTTGCTCATAAGAAAAATTAGTTGAACCCAGTAAGTGTTTTTATTCTTTCCAAATACAATTTCTACGTAAGAAAAGCATCAGTCTGTAGTAGTGAGGCTATTGAGAACAAGTGTATTCATATTTTTTCTTACTCTGTTCTTGTGTTAATATAATTCGATCTTCCCTGTTCATTTCTCTTGATTTTTTTTCTCCAGCTGTACGAATTTCTTTTGCCTACTTTCATTATTTTGAATAAATTTTTTCAGTGTATTCCCTATTATTGCATTTATTTATTTTTCTATGTTTCCGCTAATTTGGTGCAAACTTCATCGAAACCTTATGACTGGAAATGCTATTGCTGCTGTTCATGCCACATTCAGCCATTTCGCTAAAATTTGATGACCAACTATTTTTAGGCGAAAATGACTGTATATTAAAGCTGTTTCATCATGTGTTTTTGAAATTAATTGTATTTGTTAGCTATCTATTTTTCATATATGCTTAAAGTGGTATATTTCCATTAGCAAATAATGTAGAATTCCGCCAGATTTTCTCAAATTTCTCTAGCGATTGTTCGTTTGCGTTCGGCAAACGGAAAAAGTACTCTTATAGTTTTAAGTACATATTTTTAAGTAGTTTTTTTTTTCATACGCTTATGAGGTAAGACGTAACATGTTTTCGACCGGTTATTTCAAACGATTCTATTTATTTTCGTACTGCGTGATAAATTTAAAATTAAACATTATTAAATAATAAATCTTTCGATTCTTTAAGAAGTGCTTTTGAATAAAAATAAAACAGATTAATTGAAATTAAAATCTTCTATTCTGCATTGCGTTAACCTCAACTGGTGATTAAAATTAACGCCTTTGCTTTGTTCCAATTGACGTAGAAAATTTATGCATGCATCCGGTTTTGATAACATTTTAGACTGTCAGTTTTCACATATACACATCAAAATTTCCACGCGTACAAGGTCTCGGGTAAAAGCTAATAAGTAATAAGAACAACAACATAAAATGGTAAATTTCTTTTAAAGCAACAAGTGTTTAATAAAAGCTTCTTTATTGGAATTTTTTTTCTTTGAGTTAAGTGACTATATTAGGAACGAATGTCGGAATAAAGTGATATTTTTGAATATATCTATACAAAACATTAAAGAAAATCCATGAAACCACGATATACCAGTTAAAAATTAAAACAATTTTAAAAATGACTTTTTTTGGCTAGAAAGAGGTGTAAAGTAAATATCTTCTAGTTTAGTGGTTTATCAAATGATCAATTATCCAGAATTTTACTGATAGCTTCGCAAATATATTGTCTAGTTCCTGAACTAAAAAAATAAGTTGTATTTCTATGTAATTATTGATAAATAACACTTTTTTCATATTGGAAAGCAATAAAATAACTTTAAAATATTTTTAATGAAATAGATTTTTTCTCTGCTTCCGAAATTGCAGATCGTATTGAAAAAGCACATTACCAAATTTGAGCAAAAAATGGACAATGGAATAAATTTAGGAGATTTTTTGTAGGAAAATTCTATCATATCACTTATTTGAAAAAATAGCATTTAAATATATAAAATACCATTAAATTATATGTAAATACCATTAAATTGTATGTAAATACAAGTAAAAATTAAAAATACAATAAAAATCAATGTAACTTCCAAAAAATTAAAATTCTATGGGTATTTTGAAAAAAAATTTGTTCAAACATAAGAAAATTAAATAAAACAAATTTCCTAGTTACGTGAAGAAAGAAATTATAATTTTTCAAAATATTTTATCGTTATTACATATCTTAACGATTCGCAAATACAAGTGGATCACGAGACTGCATTTTAACTTCAATTCTTCACTCTATGAACCCCTTTAAATAATTTTTTATGTCATGCAATAATAATCTTCGTTTAAATGCATCAATTCTCAACTTACTGGCGTTAAATGCAACTATATTTTTAAAATGTACAATTAAATACCCATGAAAACTACTTCTATTCTTTAAATTTTAACTAATTCACTATTAATTCATTCATAACTTTTTACAAATTTCACTTTTCATGATATTCTGTAAAGAGGAAAAGATAGAATGGAATCCATTTTTAAAGAACATCGAAAATTTCTATAAATCGGATACATTGAAGATTTCGTATACATCAAAAGGCGATTATGCGTTGTATATCCTGAATAGGTCGAAAGTACATCGAATATATGCGTATATACGTAATTTAAATCAATTATATACCGAATATACTTCGATACTTCTATTATATACATATGTATATTACACTTAAATCGATTATACATCTAAATTCTCTGTAATTGAAATTTTTTTAAGTATTATGTTTCAATATCATGATCTTACATGACACATATTTTACAACCATCAACATTTAGAAAAGCGATTATTTTTAACCGTGTCAAAACTACTCAAGTTTTTAAGTTTTCGCTGGAAAATCTGGTTTAAACTTGTTTGAAACAATCACGTGACTTAAATGACGTCTTTATTTTAAAAATGCTAGCTTTTTATTTATTTATTTTTCTCCTATCTCTAAATTTTTCAAGTTCCAAAACATCTTATCTGATATTTTTCGAAATCGGAAATCGGAATCATTTCGCAGAAATCAAATTTCCGCGAAAGGATTTAAATTGGTTTGGAATGATAACGTGACTATTCTCTTGCCCAATTCATTTTTTAGAAAAAACGCGTGTTTCTTTTTCTCCATCTCAAAATCGCTCGCATTGCAAAACTTTCTAGCGTATTATTATACACGTAACCTCCCCTCGCTGTGTTGCGTTGATTCCCAACTTCTTCTTTGTGCTTCTACAGGCGATAACTTCTCACGGCAATGCTCTTTATTTTATACCCGTGCATTTTGGGGCTTCAAAAACCCCAAACCAAAACAACATCAGGTTCTCGCGTGATAATTATAAGGAAGAAACAAAAAAAAGTATATAATTTTCACCTGCCCTATAATCGTTTTGAAATGCCGTATCTATTTTAAAGGAAAATAATAAATTTCTTCGGTGCCTTAATTTTTTAGCTCTAAAAAATTAACTGTATATAGTCTTTGTTAACAAGAAAATTTTAAATAATTCCCCGTATGTTTTTTGTGTATTGCAATTTCTATTTATCGCTTTTTTTATCCCAGGAATTCTCAAATTCAATATATATAGGTTTGATTGCATAGAACACTTAAGACATTTGCTAAATCATGCATTTTGGTGTGGTACGAACAATTGCAAAGGGCCGGAGCTCTATGTTACTTTGCAGATCTTGTTAAATGTTAAATATTGCTGTTCTATTCATTACTATAAGATGACATAAAATGTTTCATTTTTGCTAACAAAAGTTTTCACCTCAAGGCCAGTAATTTAAAAAAAAAATATTTTGTTTCTTGGTAATACTCATGAAATATAAAGTATCACTCACATTGATGTAAAGTTTGATAAAACTCATTTATTTTTCAATTTCTTTTTTTAAAAGCAAATAAATTCTACTTCCAAATATTTTTGTTTTACATTCTGTATTTCTTCGACAAAATAAAACTTTTGTTTCTTTCGTTTTATACTTAAGTAGTTTTTTGTCTCTGAAAATTTCATCTTTGTTAAGTAAAAGAAAAGACAAAATTTTCTAGTCCAGAAAAAAAAAGTAGCTTTCAAAAATCCAAATAAATGGCTAAAATGTAAAACATGATATCACATAATGACTAGTCAATTTATAAATAGGAGCAACGATAGAGAGAAGAGAAAAAAGCTCCATTTTTACGCTCTTTTAGTAATCAAAATTTTTATTAGCAAGAAATTTACATCCATAGAATGGCGAACTAACAAAAAGTTTAATCATTAATCTCTTAACTTATTTTTTGATTGTGGAAAAATTCCAAAAGTTCTACATTTTTGGAAGATAATGGTAGCTCATGAGAAATCGATAAATATTATTCTTCACTTCAATTATCATTAAAGGAGAAAATACAAAGGGCCGGAGCTTTTTTATTCATTTTTTCCGGTTTAATTTAATTTATCAATGCTATGCGCGAAAAAGCACGATAATACTACTCATCGTGAAATTTCAATTGTCCGATTTACCATACATTAAAAAATCAGTGGAAGTGGTCTCCATAAAACTTTATAGCTTATTCTCTAATGATTCTTCTTGCAAAGTATGCCTTATATGGTATTGAACTAAATAGTTGCGAAGTATTAATTTTTGGCGTGATATTAAGCAATTTTACGGGTCCTATCTTGTGATCCTTGGCGAGTTGACTGACGATGAATTCCTAGTGATATTCCTTAATCTGATAATATTCATATGACATCTTTTAAAAAGTTTTTTGATGGTATTATTTCCAATATTATCAAGTTCCAAAATTTCGTTTTGGAAAATAACATCGTCGAATCGGCATCAATCTCAATTGAGCAGATAGTGAATTTATCATTTTCAGTTTTCCTCTCATTCATGTGGTGTAGAAAATTGAAAAGCGTATTAACTCAAATGTCATCCGTTGATCACATTTCAAAATTACTACGTTTGTTCAAAAAAAGCGTGTTTGCTTTTTCAAAAAAATAAATATTTCGTGAGAAGAAACTATACAAGATTTAAAATATAGTATGAGCTGCGGTAGACAATTTTTTGTTGAATAAGTAGATTATTAATTGAAATATCTTCTTGTCCACGACTCAGTTTTGTGTCATAGGTATTCAACAGATTTTTTAAAGCAAGATTTATTTTGAAGTAATCTAGGTTATTTGGGATAATCCTCGTAACTCTGAGTGATATTTTAGCAAAAATTCGTTATTACTGAACTAGATAAATAGAAATGGGAACACTGACCATTAATGGAGAGATTTTGAATTGAGTTTCGAACTCGTAATCCTTCAATCCTAAGGACAATTACTCCATCAGAACCTTAAAACTCAATATTATCAAAGATTTATCTACCTCTGTTTGTAGATTAAATTTGTTTTGCTGTTGCAAAGATTGTGGTATGTTTATGGATTTCAATCATTCCATGGCAGAGTTTTGAGCTTTTGTACAGTTGCTTTCAAAATGCTATTTTTAACTAATTGATTATTCTAATAAAATTTTGAATCCCTACATGTGGTGTCTTCTGGTAGAGAATTTAAAAAAATTATTTACAAAATTTCCTAAAATTTTTAAACATGAGTTTTTAATTAAAGGATGCAATTTTTTTAATGAATTCTATACTTTTGTGCATTAATGAAAGCATGTTTTTAAGCTCTATTTTTATAAAATTAATTTTTTTATTTATGTTGAATTAGACTTATATTTTACTTTGGAATTACACGAGGACAATTTTAGGTAGTGATTTGTATTTCTGGGTGGGCTTTTCTACCCCGAAATTACCTCTCTCTCCAAATGAACAGTCATTCATCCTTAATGTATTTAACATGCAAGGGGCCTCTATAGAAGATATTTCTTGGAAGACCCGGTGTTTCGAGTCCTATAAATTTGGTTAGGAAACCAGATTCTATAAATCATCACTCAGTTAGATTCTTTGCAGTAAACGTATATGCCGAACTGTAAATCTTTACTAACAATAAAGATGAATGCATATCCTCATCTTGCGCACTACGAACAGATCATTCAGCCCAGAGCTACTAATTTTGGCGCACGCATGTTATAGAGTCTAGAAAAGACACCGTAATGAAACATTTTTTTAATTTCCATTTAAAATTCTAATTAATTTAAAAATTAGGAGTTATCATGCCAGAACATGATATTGTTTTGGGAATGAGGTCTTTAGCTTCAACAAAAATTCGTAGGTGAAAAATAAACATTTTATTATATGCATCTTAAACAGTTCAGCTTTTAATAATGCGCTTTCATTGCATTTACAAAAGCTCTGATTAAAAAAAATAAGTTAATTGCTACAACAAATAAAACCTAGAAAAATGTCATTTTGAGTACGTGATTATATGAAATGAAATAAATAGAAAATGGGATATTTTTTTAAACAATAAATGCGAGACAAAGTTTTTTGGATCATTTGCAATACTAAAGTGACTCATTCAATGAATAAAAATATAATTTAACTCGCACGATCACGTGATGCTTGGCCTTTCAAGAAATGATGTTCTGACATGATACATTGAAGCATGCATAGCAAATTTCATTTTAATCTTTTTTTTCCTCTGCATGAAATACCACTCCACAAAATCTTCGTGCTAAATGTAAACATTTTAAGAAATAATAATAAATATAAGTTTATCAATAAAATATAATAATATGTAATATAATTATGATACGCAATAAAAAATATAATATTAATTGCAAGTACAAGGAAGTTTCTGAAATTCTATTGAACATATAATTAAGGTGTTTAGCTTCAGAACTAAGTAGAGGAAAAGCTTTAACATCCGTTTGTTTTTAAAATTCTTTTGCTCTTTTCTGTGATCTAGTTGATATTAAGATAGGAACAGAAAACAGGTAAATACAACGGACGGCGGAGAATGGTTTGAGGCTTTTACATCCTATAAGTTACATGCTTATCTATAGCTAATGTTATAAATGCTTTGATAAGGAAGCAATAAAAGTCACATGGTTCAATTGAATATACGCGGCATGTGATAATTAATAAAAAAAAGGAGTAGCCATCTGTCCTATCTAAATAAATTATCGCCAATTTCGGCTAGATTTGCATCAAAATCATAAATTAGAGTGTGAATGCTCTCAAATTAAAATATAATTTGTGAGTAATAAATACACTAATGCCGAATGAAATTATCAACTCGCTGTTTTGTCTTTAAACAGTTTTACGAAAAGTGGATTAAATTTAGCAATTATATACTTTTGTTTTAATCATTAAAGTTTCAACGACTTTTTAAAATTTCGCAAGAACTTTTTAAACACCAGCTCGTTGCTTTTTTGCCCTTTTTCTATTTCATCATTTTAACACCAACTAAGTTTTCTTTTATTGTTTTATCAATGAAAAAAAGGAGAGGAAAAAACTGTTTAATAATGAGAGGTTTTGAAATAGTGGCCAGTTTAATTTCATAATTATCTGCGGTAAAATGACATTCTTGGTCATTATCAGGATTTATCTCTCCGTTGAAATGAAAGATATTTCGAAAGACTAATAAGCTGGATCCCTTTTTTTTCAGAAAGGTTTTTTTAACGAAACAAAATGAAAACAAAGCCTTCGAAAGATAAACGTCTCGACTGTACTTTTTTTTCCAACTTTCATTTTGGTGAAAAGTTTCGAAATAACTGAAAGATAATGTGGGTTTTTTTTTTCATTTTTAAGCTCTTTTAGTAGAAGAACAATACTTTATTCAATAATAATTTTAATTGTTATTTTATTTTTAATCAGTCTTTATTTTAAAGAACCTTTTTCTTATTAAAAGAAAAAGGAAGAAGGATATGTTTTAACAAAAACCATTAGTTGGAAATATTTTCAAAATTTATATTTTATTGTATGAATTTTTGAATCTCCATTTTAATGTTTTCAACACTATACAACCCTCCAAAGTCAGGAAAATTTTAACTTTTCTTTCAAAAAAGCACAAACATTTCTTATTACTGTTTAGAAGTATCACTTGTGAATAAGCTCAATTTCATTTGAAACGAAGTAATTGTTAAGCTAAGAGAGCATTAGAAACTTTAATTCATGATCCTATGATGACTACAACACTTGAGTCAGCAACCCAATCTTCAGACTTCCCTACCACATCAATCATGCAAATTTAATTTCTTATCATTGTTTAAAAGCAGCACTTGAAAATATGTCCATTTGCAATAAAGTAACTGCTAATTAGGAGAGCATAAGAAACTTCACTCTTGGTGCTGTGATGATCGCAACACTTGTCAACATCCCACTTTCTAATTTTCCTTACCCAACCAGTGTTGGGCTATTTCTTTCAGCATATACCCAATCAATGGTCATTAAATCCTAGATATTCCAAATTCAGAGATAATCTGATGAAAATGAAAAATTTGTGCGAGAATATTTTGGGAGATTGTAAATACAATAAATCTAATACACAAAATAATTATTTGTAGAATTAAATTCAAATCAGTGGACAATACATAAGATGATTAGAGGTCACATAAAATTACAAGTAAACATACCTAACTAATTGACCTAATGACTTACCTAATAAAATTAAACCTAATAATCCTAATACATAAAATAGCCTGCCTAATAATGCATGAAATAAATAACATAATTAATATTCGAGTAATTCTATAAATATAGGATTTTTTGTTTTAAAATTTAATCATTTTTTTCAGTATTATACCTTAATATACTAATAAGACCTTCTACATTATTACTTTTAAAATAATTAGATTTAATATCATAAAATTTGTTATGTGTTTTTATTCTTTTTAGACCAATTATTTATTGTTTTATATTATTCCCATAGAAGATGTATTAAATGATACTTTATTGAGTGTGTATGTGTTAGGGAAGGGACAGTTTCTATAATTTAGCAAACTAATTCAATAATTTAGCAAACTAATTATTTTTAAAAAATGCAATAATCTCAAAACTGAAATAAGCAAGCAACGAGTAGTTTGATTCGAACTACAAAAATTTCTCTCGGCATGCCGATTAGATTGGACGAATCAATGAGATAGTCGAAAATTACAAAGAAAGGTTGACTTTTCTTATTTTGCAATAATCAGCAACAGATTTTCAGCCTAATAGAGTGTACAATTCTCTAAAGGTTCTACTCTAAAAGAAGCATCAAGCATACCGATAAATAAATGTTTTTACCTTAAAGTCTAAATTAATACAAAAAAAATATATTCATTATAAAGCATTATAATTGCAATGTGTAATTATTAGAGAATTCACTTTAGAATCATAAACTTTGTTATATGTTCCTTTTCATTTGTTACTTGTGTATAAAAAAGCTGCCAGATCACTAGAGCATGTTGTTTAAAGTTAGAATTTTTTGGTATAAATTCTGTTTGAATTGTTATTTTGGCGGTTGATTTTATTATTACAAACATTTAGGTTAAAGATAGTCCGATCAGCATACATTTTTGCTAAAGAGAAAACATATGAAATAAACACTGCAAGTGATAAGAGTAGTGCAAATTATAATATTAAATTTTAAGATTATATTTTTTTAAGTTTAGTTTATAATTTTGTCTGTCTAAATATCAAATTCCTTTGTTAATAAACTATGAAAACTTTAGTAAATAATTATGACTGACTTTTCGAGGATTTTATTACTTAAATTATTTTTTCCTTTATATACATATTTTAAAAAGTAAATAAGTTTCTAAAATAAGAAGAAAAAAATTGAAAAAAACCATAAATATTTTGATGAGATTACAAATGGGTTGGAATATGGCCAGTTATTTAAAGAGGGGCATCATAATATACATTGTGAGAGATTATAAAATATCTAAATTCGCCATTAATGATAATTTCTTGCACTCAAAACTTTAAGTATCATAATAATCATTTGGAATACAGCCAGGACGTTGTAATTAATCGTTAAATGTAAGGATAAGTATTTTACAAAGTATGAATCACTTGGATAAAAACAAAATTACTTCGAAGCAGTAAAGAAATGAATAAAAATCTTTAATAGAAATCTGTTAAAAGCATTGGGCAAAATCGCAAGCTCATCACATTATCACATGGTCGGAAAAGTTGAGCCCCCTTATGCAGAATATATATATATATATATATATATTCTGCATAAGG
>JAOUZG010028648.1:460142-484518 GCA_026289955.1 Argiope argentata | reverse complement strand
TATATATATATAATCAAATGTATCTCATACTGGTTAGAGTTTCAGAGATTACAATACGTCCGGCAAAACCCACGGAACATCACACTGACAGACTTCAAAACATTGGCAGCAGACTTCAATGTTCGAGTTCTTAATATTTAGCATTCTAGAATGCTAATGATATTTATCTGTGAGGAGATAAAATTTGAGTAATATTTGAACATAAGCTAAAAAAATTATTTATCTTGTTTCGTTTATCATTTCAATCTTACCTAATTTCTCAAGTTCAACTTTTCTAAATTCAAAATAAAACAAGACACGGCAAATCAAGTATTGATTTAAATAGCAAAATAACAACTTTTTTTTATTGAAAACTATAATTTAACTGCCTTTAAAGATATTCTTAAAACCATTTTAGTTTTTTTGAAAAATCAGTATTTGTAATCATCCACTGCAGTCTATAATGGTGGGCAGAGTTAAAAATATTATCGCCCTATGATTTTCAACAATATCAGGTAGAAAAATTCCAAGTTGTATTTTGGAATCTAGTTACTGAAATAGCTTTCATTTAATATGTAAATTAATTTATTTATCGGCATATGAATAAACCTAAACATGAATACATAGCAATCATTCAGAGCTGCGGTCTGCAATTTATATTATTCATTATATTCTCACTGTGTGTGTGTGTGGTGTTATTGGATCAATATTTGTTTCAATTTCAGTATGATGATAGTGCATAATGAATATTCCATTGCAAATAAATACACCTTTTTATATATCTATATCAAAATAAATATTACTTTCATTTTCTTAAGATTTTACTAATGTGCATGAAATTTTCTTCTATAACTTTTGTTAACTAACCTCTGACAATCATATATGAAATATTATTAACAAGAATAATAATCACCATCCCCTGTAAAATAATGTTCCTCATAATAATATAAAAATATGCAAATTCAATAAAATTATTAAAAATTTAAATAATCATTTTATTATTTAGAGCAAGTATTATCTTTTTAACTCAGCACCCACTTACCCAGGAAACCCTTGCAATTCAAATTCTTTCTAAACTCAACTTTTATTTTGTAAATCAAGATAAATTTTCATTTTTAAATCAAGTATGTAGTTACAAGGGTAGGGGGCAACCTTTTTCTTACGAACTTAAATCTTCAAATTTACCCACTTTCATATTTGTAATGCAAACCTTTAAAAAGCACAAAAAAGGCTGTTTACCGCTTCAAAATGGATTTTGCTTCCGCAATGTGGGCAGATGCAATTAAGTCAAAAAAGATTGGCGAAGCTTCCACGGAAATCCGCTATTTACAGTTCTGTGCCATGTTTTAAGAGCAATATATCTGCAGCTGAAAATTTCGAAAGATAAGATAAACAATTTTAGGTGTCATGTTACTAGAGCGAACTTGGAAATCTTACAAATGAAATTTCAATAAGAGAGAAATAAATTGTTTGGAGTTTAAATGAGAAAAATTTTTTTTCATGCATTTTCTGAAATTACTTTTCCCAATTTCTTGTAAACTTATTGGTTTGTATATTTTGGTTTTCTGTTAATCTATAGATATGAATGCATCGGTATCGATATTTTGTTTTTTATGAGATAGAAAATAGAGTTTAAACTCATTTTGTTTTTACTAGAATTGTCATTTGTATTTAATAAAAAAACAACCTAGAATTAAAATTTGAATGCGAAAGATGTTTATAAAGCATTTGTTGAAATATAAAATAAACTGTTGTAGATATTTCGAAAATTAAAGTGTCATTATCAAATTTCTATAATGACTTTTTGGATATCATAATTTGACATTCTGAATATCGAATGACACGTTCTACACAGCAGATTTCGCTTAGAAGAGAAAGGAATATATAGAGAATTGTATACTTCTTCCTGAAAGATTTTCAGCTACAGAATAGTGGAATAAATCTATAACTCTCTACATAAATAACGAATAATATATAAAAGAAATTGTCGATTCCCACTGAGGTCAAAAAAGAAAAATTTTATTTTAGTTACTTTTTATTATATATATATATATATATATATATATATATATAATGACACAATATTAAATGGCAAAATAGTACTTGGACTTCCTCACAAATTTCTATTCTCCTTCTGGGCACGTAGCTTAATCTTAAGGTCGGGTTGGAGAAGTTACCACCAGTTCATGTCTAATAGTCTAAGAAGAGAAATCGAAATTGAAAATTTTCTTCTTTCTCTCCACATTAATGTTCAGTAGATTTTTACCTCACCAACACCCAAATTAATACGATACACTACTTCTAATGCTAAGGATTTCGTTATTGTAAAAAAGAAATTTATAAATATATAATCACAAATTCACAGTAACTCTCGTCGGAGGAAATAAAAATTCTCTATTTAAAGTGCAAAAAAAAATGTTTAAGGCTAAAAATCCCCAAATTTTGAAATATTTGGGTTTTTTTTTTAACTAAATCTATTGTTCTCCCCTTTATAAGCGATGTATTGATTTTTTTTTCAGAATTGAGTCATACACAGCCTTCACAAGGAATTTTTATGGGTCAAAATAAAAATTTTGAAAAATCAAATGTATATATAAATTGTCATTAAATATGATTTTGAACCAAAATGATATTTTTGAATATTGTGTAAAGATACATATACATTTGAGATCTCTTAAATTGTAACACACAGTTTGAGAAGACCAAATCTAAATTGTTTCTCTTAATTCTAAATGATATTTAAACGCGTATCTCTTAAGTGATGGTTGAGAAACTGAAGAAAAGTAAAATATATAAATTGCTTTTTTGGATCTTTAGTATGGAGAAAGTATAGTAATCGTCAGTAAATTTAAACTCGAAATTTTGACAAATCTCCACTTTTTACACGTCCTAGAATTCGAAAAACTTATTTTTAGAAAAAGTCTCAAAAATAACTCAAAAAAGCTTTGATTGGGCAGTTTAAATTTGATATAAATGTCGTTACACTGGATTTATAGATTTCTATGATTTTTTGACCCAAATCCAAAATTTCTGATTGACAGTCAGAAATTTCAGAATTATTTGTTTGCGATAGCTCAAAAAAGTAATGACTTTATTATATAAAACGTGTTACAAAATTCTTGATTATGAATGTACTTTTTGTGTAAAATTTTAATTTCAATGAGTTAGAAAAAATTGTCTAAAATACAAAATTGATTTCCGAATATTATTATAGTATGCCCGATATTAAGCCAAATAACTCGCCAAGAATTACACGATACCTTCAGTAAAAAGGCTAAATACAAGACAAAAACTATTTTGCAACTATTGTGCTCCAAAGCCACGGAAGGCATTCTCTGTGATAACATCTGTTGTTGTGTTGTTATTACTAATGGCATTTGCCATGGACTAATGCATTGACGGCCGTCAGCGATTTTAAGTCAAATGAGCGTCTCTTGTTTTCGAAATAGCGCCAACTAGGGCCAAGAATGCGACTCATCACATTCGCTTGCACAGCCACTTTTTACAAGGGGTGGGGATTAACATTCCTCACAGATAGTATGCAGAACAATCATCTGTTTAACATAATCCGTTTGGTGTAATCTTTAAAGCAATTTACTTATTGTAATTTTAAAATTTCATAAGTTAAACTATCTTGAATCAAGTAGTGTTTAAAGTTGTAAGAAGCTTTTTCTTATTAGTCGATACCTGCCTTTACTGCTCTTGTGCAAGTAGTTTTAAAGCAGTTACTTTGTGGCACTCATATCGCGTTGCCAGAACTTGGATTGGTAATTTCCTGAATTTCTATTTTTAAAAACAGAAGGCTTACTGAATTGCTCCGAGTACAAATTTATCTTGCATTCCTAAATATATTCTTAATTGAAAGATGCCCCATCTAGAATTGCTATTAGCCCGTTAATGATATTTTAAATTTTTGTAAAGATTATTTCGCTCTGATTCTCCAATATATATATTTCCTCTTTTGCTAAAATATATTTCCATTGGATTGGATCTTCTCTGTTCATAATGTCCACAAACACTGAAATTAAAACTAGTCACTGAAATAGAATTGAAACTAACATTGGTAAATTAACAAAAAAAGACACTCTGCAGATAAATGCAAAATAAGGAAAAAATGCTGGATAAAATATTAGCAATAATTAACTAGTCTTAAAATGAGATTACAGTGAATCAGAATAGATATAAAATAATAAAAATTACACATTTTCTCTCATTAACCTTTGTTTAAATCCACCATAAAAATGTAAATAAATTCCATAACTATTTTCATTTGTGCTTCGCTTTATTCGTTCTCAAATAAATAAATCGAATTATAAGTTAAGAAAACTTTCGGTTTCTCTTTACGTCAAGACAGGTGTTTGTATTTATGCTTCCGGAAATGATGCAAACAAAATGGGCGGAGGATATTTTTAATTCCTTGCAGCATTACAGACGGCGGTGAAGGATTATATATGCTTATATTTTAACAAACCGTGAGAAATAAAGGCAGTTGATATTTATTTTTAGAGCAGGAAATTCATCTGGCGAACAATGATTTTGATTCTACTCGTAGTTTAAAATTGTTCTTAACTATTACTCGTTACTTTACTATTCGATTATCTAACATTTTTTTCTGTTTTATTTCGAAATGAAATCATAATTTCTATTATAAAATCATCTTTGAATTTATATAAGCTGAAACTTTTTATCGGTTGAAATTTTTAAAGTTGCAAAACTGATACTTTCTTTTTATCATCGAAAATTGCTTTCAGCTTTTTTTATCGTAAACAGATACAATAAACGAAAAAAGATCGATAAAGCTGTTCGAGAGATCTGGCTATCATAAAGCTTCGCGATTTGTTTTATACGTCATTTGTCTTCAGCTGAAAACTTAAAGTCAATTTTAGGCATCATTTCAGACAAAGTGAAGTTGGAAATTTGAGTGCGGAAAATTTCGAATTCTAAGAAATGGATAATCTAGAAACAAAAATTTCACCCTTTAGACGATATTGTAATACTATCATTCGCTTAAAGGAATTTATCATTTTGTATATTTATTTCTATTTCTATTTTGTATTGTAAGCTGTTATTCATTCCCCCAACCCTATTTTTCGCTCTTTAAAGAGAGCAATTTTTAATACAACTAAACGAATAAGAATATTCACATAAAAGACTACTTTTAATATGATATAAATATGTGTAGTATAAAATATAATTTTCAATTTATTTTGTTACATTTATATACTTAATATATTTGTACCCAACAGAGATTCGATTTTTTCTAAACTTTTGAACTAAAAGGAATTTTGGAAGACCCTGAAAGATTTTATTTGTAAATAAAACTCAACTAGATAAAAAAAAATTAAGTTTTAGAATAGAAAAATTACATTTCCACTGTATTTCCATTGAAAAATATAGTTAAATCAAGTCTGAAATATGAGATTTTAGAAAATTTAAAATCATCAAGAAATCAACAATTTAAGTCCTTTTAATTTTTTCTTCTGCCTGTTGTTGTGTCAAATGGCACTTGTCATGGACAAGCCCGCTGCTGAGCCCAGCAGCAGATTTAAGCCGAAAGAAGCGTCTCTTGTATTTGAGTAGCGCCAACTAGGGCCAAGAGTACGACTTTGCAACACACTCACCACATTTGCTTGCACAACCCCTTTTTACAGGGGGGCACATTCACACATCTCACAGATATCACACAGAATAACAACCATGCCCGAACCGGGACTCGAACCCGGGACTTCCAGAACCCGAGGAAGACGCGCTACGTCTGTGCCAGCAAGCCGGCTCTTCTGCCTGTAGTACAGTAATGTAAATCTCAGAAAAACAAATTCTTTTTTTTTTGTTATTATTTTAAGATTGCATATAAGGTTGTATTTAACAGCATCTGTGTTTTTGAATTTGTCGTGATTTTGTGATTATTTTTCATCAAATATATATTTTTATATCCTAATAAATATGATAATGCATGTTTATTAGGATATAAAATGAGATGCTGTATCTTTAATATGAAATAGAATAACATCTTGTAAATATTTCCAAGTTCCACATTTTACATGATAAACCAACACGAACACGAAAAAGCCCGACATTCATTTAGAATACCCCAAGAAGGATCATGGAAAATATACCTTGATGTAGGCAAGGTGGTACCATCTGTTGCATCAAAAGGGAAAGTGATAAAATTATGTAACCTTTACATTTTATTATTGCTCATTATTTTAATACTATACACGTTATTTTAATAAAATATGCGAATTTTAGAACAATTTATATTAATATTCGCATTTATGCTTAAAGAATTCATAAGAAACAGAGCTTTTAATCCTTATTCCCCAAATTGCTGTCAAAATCACATTCAAGGTATTATACTACTTATTGCAAAAAAAAACATCATAAGATGGAAAGCCACCAAAAGAAATTTTCAAAAAAAATGTGTGTGTGCGTTTAAAGTAAACTAGTTGAACTAAACAAAAACGTTATCGCTTCGTATTTAATGGTTGCATTAAATGAATATTCACAATTTTCAGTAAAACCATCCTTTTTATATTTACTATTACGAAACTTTCTTAATCCTGTAGTACTTCGCTCAGTAATGCGGCTACAAGTTTTTAATTCCATTTATAAGTCTCACATGAGTGTTTTAAAGGATAGCAATGAATGTCTAGAAATCTTTTTTAATGCTTTTTGATAAATATTTGTAGAAAAGACAAATATATGACAACAGCGATATTACACTTAAACTTAAGCTGAAAACTTGAGAAAATATCAAGCTGGCTGTTGTATAAATAGTTCTACCATCAAAAATATTATAAAAAAATTTTAATTATAAACAATACATCGGCAAAGTGATACGCTTATTTTTATTGCGAAATTGTTTTAAGGAGATTTATGTCACTGGGGTATTGTTTAATTATAAATATACTCATTTAGAGCACTTAATTTTATTTTTAATTTCACAGAAAATAATTTAAATAGTTTATATAATTTTCCTAAATTATACGTAATTACACAAAATATATATTTATTATTAAAAAAGGGGGAGGCATACATTTTAAGATTAAGTGTGCTGAATTTCTCCCTTTTTTCCTAAAATTCACACATAAATTTTTGTTCAAGTTTATACTGTTGTAACAAATATCAGTCTGTCATAACTGTAACTGTTTTGATAATAAACAGCCGATTTGTGTTATTGGGGTATTGTTTTAATCATAACATAACTTTTAGAAAAAAATTAAATTTTATTTAAAAATCATTACATTTTTTTAATAAATTTTCTAAATTGCATGCATTATTAAAAACGCATGCACTTTTTTTGTAAAAAATAACAAGTCATGTATTTTATGGTTAAGTGCTCTTAATTCTTCCACACGCTCCTAAAATGTGTTCATAACCTTAAATTTTCGTTTACTTTATCCAATTAGAACGATTCTCAGACTGTCATAAACCGCAACTATTTTGATAATTAAGTGGCGCGGAAGGGACTGAGGTGGCATGTTGGTAAGATCTCGGGTTCGAAACCAGAGGGTCTCTGGCCCGGTGGGCGCCAAATTCGTCGGACCAAACCTCTTCTCACAATAATGGAGTGAAAGCTTGGAGATGAGAAGCACCAGCTCACACGTAGCCCTCATCATCTGACCGAGGTTCAAAATTACAAAAAACTATTCCAAATTAGCCCTGGTGTTACTTTAAAAATGGGACGTTAATGTAACTACCTTTTAAATATCCTAATTAATTACGTGTAATTAATTTATTAGGATATTTAATTTTAGGTAGTTAATAATCAATTTGTGTAACTGGGAAAATGTTATCTTATAACTTAACATTTGAGACAGCTTATAATTTAAAATATCACTGAAAATCATTTGAAATTCCTTTAATAATTATCTTAAATTATATGCAGACATTCAAAACGTATAGTTTTTGTAAAAAATAAAAAGTCATGCGTTCTAGGATTAAGTGCTCTGATTTCTTGCACACTCCCCAAAATTTCGTTTAGGATCATTTCATAATTTTCATTCAAGTTTATCCTCATGTAACTAATCCCAATCTGTCATAACGGTAACTATTTAACAAATTATTTAATCTTTTAGAAGTAATGTAACTTTTGCAATACGTAAAGAGTTTTAATTTTAAGGGGCAGTTAATCAATATCATCAAGGTTTTGGTAACCCAAGATTCATTATTTTACACAATGTTCGAAAACTTTTCAGTTATGTCAAAAGTATGATGAATTGCGCCAAGTTAAAAACTAAAAATGCAAAATATCTCTTTTTCAAGAACGTAAGAGACGTCACTTTCCTTGTGACCGTGACCTCTCATTCCGAAATACGAATATGAAGATACAAAAAAAAAGAATAATTATTAAAAGGAATGATTCTGGTTCTTTAATATTTCAACTGTTTTTATTAGAAAGAAAGGACTTATTTAATGATTAAAATTCTGACGGGGGGGGGGTACGTTCTATATTTTTATGTCCCCATTACTTTTAATTTTGGAACTATTTAAAAAGTGTCTGAAATGTTTCCTAAAGAATGAAAAGAAAAAAAATAATAAAAAGAAAAGAGGCCATTAAAAATTTTGAGTGAGACAATAAATTCTGTACTAATAAAAAATTACGTAACAATTATTATCATAAAGAAAGAAAATTCTAAACATTCATTTAATAATCAAAAATTAATAGTTATTAAAATTCGATTATGATTAGAATATTTTTGATATCTTAGATTTTTATGATTTTGTATTTGACATCCTTTTTACTTTCTTTTAAACGGAGAGAAAACATTACAATTGGCATTTGTTGTTTTAATTAATTTTCACTTTTCAAATCCTTTCACTTACAAAAGCTCTGATTTTAAAAAAACGTTAATGACTACAGCAAATAAAACCTAGAAAAATGTCATTTTAAGAACGTGATTATATGAAATGAAATAAATAGGAAATGTTATATTTTTTAAAACAATAAATGTGAGACAAAGTTTTTTGGATTGTTTGCCATATTAAGGTGACTGATTCAATGAAACAATTAAAATGAACAAAAATATAATTTAACTAGCACGAGCACGTGGTGTTTGGCCGCTCAAGAAATCATTTACTGACACGATACATTGAAACATGCGTAGCAGATTTCATTTTGATCTTTTTTTAAATTTTTGTTCAATTTTTTTTCCTTAAAGAATGTTTAGATTTCTTTAAGCTATCTATTATTCAATGCATCTCATTCTATTCTTATCATTTCATATTTTATAGCCATCATGATATCACTTCAAAATGAAATTTCAAAATATCAATGTATGAATGGCAGATATCAAGAAAAAAAACTTATTCTATTAATAAAAATCTCAAGAAGAACGCGAACCACATTCCGTCCGTCTTATAGAGAGCGGAGCTTTTAATCTCAAAATGCCAAAGACAAGCGACAGCTTTGGGATGTTTTGCTCATGAATGCGCCTCTCAATTGCTCTCGCTTTCATTAAAGGGCAGACTCATTTGCATATTAATGCACTTATCGGAAGGCTTAACTTTCAACCCCTATTGTTCTCCCTTCATGACTGAGGCTCCGTGGAAGACCTTTTCAAAAAGGGGTCGAGGAAAACGCTCTAGGGTTCATCAAATCAAATCCTAAATGGAAAAGGAGAAGGCGTTTATTACCTGTTAAGAGTCAAGCACAAAGGTCGTTGAATAAGTCAATCAAAATCGTTTGTCGAAATGCTCCCTGACATATATTGAAATACTTGAAATGTTCAGCTTAGTAATGAAATTTGAAGGGAAATCGTCTGAGATTTCCAATCTAGAATGCAAATATTCCAATGATAAAATAATTTGGTTGAATTGAAATAGTTTCCTAACAATGTTATGCTTATGATGATTTTTTATCTGCTGATTTTACCTGAATGAATTTTAACAGTTATATGATTTTTTAATAATATTTTAAAGTCCATTCAGTAAAAATTAATTATAATATTTTTAAGATATGAAAAACATTGAAAAAAGTCATTACAATTGTTTGTCGAAATGCTCTCTGATATATATTGAAGTACTTTTTCTGTTATATATTGAAATAGTAAATTTTCGGTTTAGAATTGAAATTTGACGAGAAACCGTTTGAGGTTTTTAATTTAGAATCCTGATATTTCGGTAATAAGACAGTTTAATTGAATAGAATAGTTCCATAACAATATTATATCTAAGATAAATAATTTTAATAATTATATTATGTCTTAATAATCATTTAAAAATAATTCAGAAAAAATCAATATAATATTTTTAGGAAATTATAAACATTTAATAAGCCATCAAAAGTGTTTGGATCTCTGACATATATTGAAATATATAAAATGTTCAGCTTATAAATGAAATTATCTGTGATTTTCAATTTACGGTTGAAATATTTTGGTGATAAAACAGTTTGATTGATTGGTATAGCACCGCAGCAATATTATTTTTACAATCAATATTTTTAACAGTTATATGATTTTTTTAATAAACTTTGAAAACCAATTCAGTAAAAATAAATTATAATATTTTCAGAAAATTCGTTCTTCAGTCGTTGAATAAGTCATCAAAATTATTTATCGAAATATATTTATCGAAATTAAATATATTGAAATACTTGAAATTTTCAGTTCTGAAACGAAATTTGGTGAGAAATCGTCTGAGAATTCTAATTTAGAATGCAAATATTTTGGTAATAAAACAAGTTGATTCATCGGAATTGTTCCGTAGCAATTTTATTTCCACATCCAATGATTTTTTAACGATCTTTTAAAATCAGTTCAATAAAAATTAGTTATAACATTTTCAGAATATTAAAAACATACTCTAAAGAATTTTTTAATACATTTTTTTATTTCGCTTTTCTTTTTTAAAATTTATATATTAGAGCGATTTAGGTGTGGTATTGAGGAATGTGTGAGAATTCTGAAATTTGCAATGCTCTGTTTTCGATGCCAATACGATGCTATTCATTTTACTTTCAGATTTTAAATTATTTTTAGCAATGATAAATTATATTCAATAATAAATAGTGTTTGTTTGTTTGTTTACAAAATTTTCTTTCCAGCCAAAAAAAATTTCAGAAAAGTACTTTTAATGTGTATTTCTGCACAATTAAATGCCGTAGATCTAGATGGTTACTATTGAATAGATTTTTAAAAAGTCAGTTAAAATATTAAAAATTCGAAATCGGATCTGATCTATAACTTTTAGCCAGAAGGATTGATCTGCCCAAAACTTTCTGGCTTTCCCTCTAATGCCAGAGAGATCCTTGCTTGTCATCGGCCTACAATTGTTATGAAATATTAATTTTTGGCTTGAATTTAGCATTTTTTGCCATCCTTGGAGAGTTATTTGGTGATTAATCTCTGATCACTTATTAATAGTGTCTCCAAAAAACAAATTTTTTCAAATGCATTTTTCACAACCTATTTAAAACAAAAATCTGACACCAAATTACATTTATAGTCACCAAAGGACATACCAAATTTGATATATTTAAGTAATTGTGTTTTTGAATTACCACGTTTACATGTTATTGAAAGTATAGTTCGACAAATGATCAAGCACATGTTGCATTAGGCTCCGAATTTAATAGTGTCTAGTCTATTGATTATTGCTATAAATTCTGTATACCAAATATCATCTACATAATTCTTCCCGTTTCGAAGTTATCGTATAAACTGATATTCGAATAATTGGACAGGCTTAATTTCTCAGAAGAGATTTTGTTTAAAATTCGTTAGAAATCTGCAAATTTGTTTAAAGAACGTGTATCAGGTTTGAATCGTCTACTCAAAGTGTTTTTGAGCTATCATTGTCATAGACAGATAGATGGACAAACATTTTCTTCTTTTTTGCGAACTCAGGGAGGTATGAAACGTAGCGATTCTTCAAAATCTTGAGTTCGAATCTTTTGGCGATGAATTTACTTTATCTGTACTATGTATGCGAAAAAGCAAAAAGTAAAAACTGAGAATTAAAAGACCTGACCGGTTTTTTTTTTTCAATTTGGTTTTAAGCTCCATGCTTATTTTTTATTTAAAACAATTTTAAATTTTTTTTAATACTCGTATAAAAAGAACATCATTCGTGTATAAATTATATAATTTGTTTCTGATTTTATATATTTTTTAAAAACTTATTTTCATATATAAATAAGAATAAAAAAAAGAAAAGAAGGGCCCACGGGAGAAGAAGAAACTAAATCAAAACCCGGAACGATAAAAGAAGAGCGAAAGAGAAAGAAAATCCCAGTAGGCAAATGGGATGTCGAGAAATTACAGAAAGTTTCCCGGCGTTGATTTGTCAAAATGTCCCCGATATTCGAGATACGGCGGAGAAAATAAATCTCTCCAGCTCACCATCATTAGGAATAAAGGAGATAACACGGATAGGAAGAGATATCCGTGTCCTGCTTTGATCGTGCCCTGTTCTCTTGAGATAGTCAAGTCTTTGTGCCCCATGGATTTTTCTAAAACTACACCGATCCGTTGAAACATTTGGCTTACGACTTTAACCAACGAATTGTAATTTTTTTTTATTTTATCCAATACATATATAGATAAAGTTTTGTAATCCTCAAAAAATTTGAACTCAAGATTAGGACGAATCACCACGTTTTAGACCTCCATGAATTCGAAAAACACCATGTTTTGTAAATATCCGTCTGTCAATATGTCTGTGACAAAGATAACTGAGAAACGCTTTGAGCTAGATGGGTGAAATTTGGAGCAGATGCTTTACACCAAATTTGTAGATTTTAACAAATTTTGAGCAAACTCCATCTAGAAGAAGTCTGGCTGGATGGCTGTTTGAAAAGAAATTAATATGATAATTACGAAATAAAGATAGCACTATAGATAAAATACGGTATACAGATTTAACATTTCTAGTGCAAACAACAATTAATTGTTGACCCAAACGTAAAAAGGGAGTGACTGCTTGCCTATCTGTATTCCCATAAACTTGCAAACTCGATCATTCAAAAAACACAATAAACTCAAACATATCAAACTTGGAATGTTATTTTGTGACTACAAGTGTAGCTCAGAGACAATTTTTCTGAGTCTATAGGTTGGGAAAAACGTGTTTAAAACACAAATTCTCTTTTCGGAGACTATTAACATCATGCCAGGCAGTTCTTCGCCAAATAATCGTCAATAATAATCGTCATCAAAAATTCAATGGTACATTTAAGAGCATTGCTAAATGCAAGCCACAAGTTAATATTTCGTAACGTTGTGCGCCAATATCTTGCAAGACCTTTTCTGCGATAAAACTTTCATTAAAGAATATGAGATCGTAATATTATCGTAGATGCGGAAGACGATACGGTTCTTTTTGTGAGGTCATTTCGTCTCAATAGCAGCTTGAAGTCTGTCGAGTTGAACCGGATAGATATCGCTGTTGATGTTGAATTTCCGCTTGCCGTTCCTAGTTCTCAGTTGATTCTCATCATTGTCGTTCCTTCATTAGTTCACCGTCATTAAGAATAGACCCATCGCCGTTAAAGATGATTTCGTAGTAGATGATTCCTCTTTTGTCCAACTAAACAACACTTTGCCTTCTTACAGTGCATGTTCTTCGTCATTCCTTTTGGTGAAACCCATGGCAAAACACAGACTTCTTTCTTTTGAGACTTCGAAGAAAAGCCATTATTCATCCCAAGCGACAAGATCCTTTAGAAACGGACCCCGCTTGTTTTGTTGGAGAAAATAATAGAAAATTCGGACACGTTCACGTTTATTGTTGTCACTGAGCTAGTGGGGAACTTATCCGTACTTTTACAAACTTTTTGAAACGAAGAGGAATTGGTGAATGGTCCATATTGAAGTTGACGACCAGCATTTCTGTTGTCAGACTTTCGTCTCCTTCCATGGCTAATAATATCTAAATCCTATATCGCTTTCCGTTTATTATATTCTAGAAAAATGTTGAAATTATTAGAAATTTCAAAATGTTATTCTAATCCACAGACTATCCAGTACACTGCCAAAAGCAAAATCGTACAGTCCGAAACGAGGGAGCTGGCTTCCCTCCAGAAAGGCCGGATAGATCCGGGAACGACAGACCACTGGAAGAACGAACTGCTCTACATACCACCCCTCCCACCCACCAATTTAAGGGGATGCCATCTGATCAAGATACAATATGATGTTTACGTAAGTACCAGCAAATTCGACAAGTTCTTTCTTGAATCTTTTATTATTTGTGTATATTAGGAACTTTCTATGAATAGAGGGTATATTGAAATGAAAGAGTATATTGAAAGACTACCCATATATATACAGTCATATCTCGATTTAATGAATTCATTGTGGCCGAAACTTTTATTCGTTAAATTGGGTTTATTCGTAATATCGGGGTCCGAAACAAATATAAAAAAATTCTGCCATCACATTTATGGAACAGTCGTAATAAGCAACTACACAAAAATATCTATAATTAGTAATTGTACAATTTTTATCCACCAATTAGAAATACAGTGCATCATTTCTTATTAAATTTAAAAAATTTTATAACTTCTGAGTTAAGTTACAATCTTGACTATTCGTTTCAGTACCCCGAGATGACCATTTTTCGACGATTCCATCTCACTGAAAGGTGAGACTCAGAAGGATGTGCTCATTTCTAGGTTGGTTGGTTGGTTTTACTGGCACAAGAGCCATATTTGGCTATACTGCGCCAAACATATGATAGATCAACATGATCATGGTATATTCATTCTAGAATTTCTAGAATTTACCTTTAGAGCTAAATGTAAATATCTCTTCTTTCCATCCTTCCTCTAACCCCTATTCTGTCGAATATTTATTGTTTTTAAATAAAGGGTTCTTCTTTCATTTTAATCAGAGGATAAAAAAAAATCGTGGAATTCACCAAATGGGGTTCGTTAAATAGAGGTCAGTCTGTATTTCCATTTAAGAAGTATAGAATATCGATAATGCTCTTCCTCTGTGAAGTTACTTCTCGATTAATTCATCTAATGATTATGATAATATAATTTAATCAAACAATTATTAATTTTATTATTACGTTATTCATAGCATGCTTCTTTCCTTTTGCTTATATATTTTTTCATCTGAAATGGCCCTGACTATGAATTATATCTAAGCTAATTATTCAAATGGAGCAAAAAAATCTCATTCGGTTTCCCTTCGGCTGGTTCTGAAACATTGTACACTCTTCTCCGGATTTTTATGGGTGAACAAGTGATTTGCATACTATCATAATGTTCCTTCATGCTAAGTAAATTCATCAAACAAATATCTCAAAAAATAATTGTTTCTTGTGAAAAAAGTTAAGGAAAGGGGAAAAAATTCGTAAACATTGTTTTACAACTCGAAATTAATCAGAGGTTATTCAGAAATACAGGCAAATATTCTACGTTTCTTCGGGTGACATAGTAATTAAACTAAATCATAAATTATAACCAAATCAGAAAGAAACATTAAATTTAAATGCAAAAGAAGAAGAGAAGAATTAAACTGAATTTAAAAAATGAAGGAAATGATAAATTCAGCCTAAACACTTTGTTAAACGTCGCCTTCAGACAAGGATCCAAACCAGAAATTTTTTTATGTAAAGGATCTGACTTTCGCCCGAGTATTGGCCCCTCATGGCTCGAAAATCCCAAGAGATTGAAACTTTTGAAAACAAGACACAGTGCCCTAAAAGTTCTATATAATATTGATTGCCCGAAGAAGACATTTTTAAAAAATTATTTTTAACGTTGGCAAAAGAACGCGGCTGGATGTTTTGATAGATGACTTTGAATATTATAACATTAAAAATCTTTACAAACTACTCAACCCAGTATTTAAAAAATTTATTGAAAATAAAGGAAACATTGTATGAAAATGAATTTAATATCATTGTGAAGATAATTTTTTTGAATTTTAAAATGATACAAAAATCTTTTTTCGTGGTATTGTAATTTTAGAAGATAAAGGCATCAATATCATAAGTAAGTCATAATGATTACCCTTCTGAAAATGGTAAAGCTTGGTTTCGTGTTCGTTAAAACTTGGTTTGACTGCTTTTTCTCAATTTCTTTTACATCTTTTTTTTTTCAATCACTTTGAATAGAATTTTTATTGAATCTTTACTAATATTTTTCAGCTTCGTTAATTAGCAAAGCGTTGAATTAAATGCAGTTATAACAACCTTCAATAAAATGGTTAGAAATGTTCGTATAATGATTTGCTTAAGTTTGACGGTTGCCATTCCCCAGTGTGTAATAAGGGAGTGTTCTGTGCAATGTAAATAGTGTTATAGATAGATAGACAGAATATTGTTAAAAAGATTCTCTCAAGAATGCTGCGAAGGTGCAGAAAAATTGCAGACTTTACTGTCTACGAAAAGTGTGTTAAGCACACACAACGCAATACAAATACACGGCGAATTAACACTATCCAATCCACTAATTACTGGTAATAGCAAAGCTCTTGTTAGAACGCACGACAAAAAGAAAAGACGTACTCTCCAGCTAACTCCAATATCTCAGCTCTCGGACTATTTTACTCCTCCTACGCTACGCCTTATATAGCGTCCCTCTAAAAGGGGCGGGAGAAAGCAAAAACTGCGCGGACATTCCAGTAAAGAGTGGAAATTTCTACAACGTTCTCTAGGAAAAAATCTTTGTTTCTCAGCTTCCACGGCACAGTTTAGCGTGTTGCAAAATCCGTTAGCGACTTCATTATCTCAACACCACACCCACGTCTCCAAGTTAGTCAAACACAGCGATCTTCTGTTGGGAATGCCCCTAGAACTGTCTTTTACTCACCGACGCACGATTCCATTAAAAATATTTTTTATACATTTAAACAATTTAAAAATATTTACAAAATTTACATCTAATTATTCATAACATTATAGATATAGATATATTCTGCATCCTAAAATGAATCATTTATGAATTCTAAAGTTCATTTATACTATATGCAGCACATAAGACAGCGCATAAAATTCATTTGCATTAGATGCAGCACATTATCTTGATATAAATAAAGTTCGTTGCAGCGATGAATATGCATTCTATATATTCTACTATAAAATCTGAATTCAACCAAAATTTACACATTTTGTTACTAAAGACAAGTGATAAATCACTATCAACCTTTGAAAGAGTTGAAATTAAATATTCAATAATTAAAATTAACCATAATAGTTTTATTTTACCGTCAGAAAATATTTTATACCATTTTAAAATTCCAATTTTATTTTTTCTACGTTAACAATTTTATTTCGTGCGACGTTTTCATCAAAATGCATTTTTCTTTCAAAATTTGACAATAATTGGCTCGAGGCAAGTAATTTTTATAGTAAAGAGAGTAATGTATATTCCTTGTCTAGACAACATTGAGACTATGAACAATTTTTGAGAGATGCGTTTGATTGCTAAAATATTTCTTCATGATATGTTTAATTGTCTTTAAAAAAATTCTAAAATGCATTTAATTTGATTAAATTAAAGTTTGTTTAATTAGATTTCATTTTTTCATCTAATTAGATCAAATAATAGCGTTACATTCTCGTATCAATTTTATTTGCAGAAATTAGAAAAATTTACAGTTTTTATTCAATCTGTAATTCGCATATTTCTTCTATACAATGGAAAAATCATTGATATTGATTCAAAGCCCAAAAGTTCTTTAAAACTTTTGTTAATTAAAAATTAAGCTAATGAGACATATATTTCCGACTGTTTAGCAAATGAAGTGCTCGATTATATAAAAATGCATTGGCTTCTGTATAAAGTAAAGATTAAAAAAAGATTAAAATGAAAACAGTTAAAAAATATTAACCTTTGGCTTGAATTTAGCATTTTTACTGATCTATCATGTCATCCGTGATTTTTTGTTGTTGTTATTAATCCCTGATATGCAGTAAATAGTACTAGAAAATAAATTTCTATTTTTATTTTCATTTTTCTTTATCGATTAAAAGAAAATTTATATAATAAAAATTGAAATCTGCTCTGCTTATTTCAATGTATCATGTCCGAACGTAATTTCTTGAACTGCCAGCACCACGTGCTCGTGCAAGTTAAAATATATTTTTATTCATTTTAACTGCTTCATTGAATGAGTCCCTTTAGTTTTGCAAACGATTCAAAAAACTTTGTCCCTCATTTATTGTTTAAAGAATATCCCATTTTCTATTTATTTCATTTCATACAATCACATGCTCAAAAGGAAATTTTTATGGGTATTATTTGCTGTAGTCATTTACTTATTTTTTTTTAATCAGAGCTTTTGTAAAAGCTAATTTTTTGAGCTGCTCGTGCAGATAATAACATTTTTATTTTTCGCCTACGGATTTTTGCTGACGCCAAAAAACCTCAACCCTAAAACAACTTCACGTTCTGACATGATAAAAGTTACAAACGTTACAGTTTTATAGGGTCCCCCCTAGAGAGAAAATGTAAAGAAGGAAATATTTCTATCCCACTTCTCTTTAAGGACACAAATTTCCATACTTCTATCTGTAAAATTTGATGAGACATGAAACGTAAAATTTATATTTACTTAAATTATTTTTCCCATGCAGTTTCAGAATAGAGAGATAATGTCATGCAAAAGACACATTACATATGAACTCATACTGAAACCAAAAATTATAAATAGAATATTTCAACCAATACTAGTACAATTATATCAGGATATGGAAGATTTCTCGAACAGTTTTACAGATTCTGGAAGATGAGGGACATTACTTTTATGTTCGGGGAAATAAGTTGGCAATAAGTAATAGAATGTGTCGAACTCAAAGAAATTAGAGGAAATACTCATTAGGAATAATAGTTTTAACTCAATATTACAAATACTAAAAAGAAATGATGGAAAAGATATCTAGCAATTTTTTAAGTTTCAAGATTGTTTGAACTTTTTTTCTTAAGCAAAAATCGGATAGTTAATGAGCATAGCCATCAATCAATAATTCCTTTTTATAAATAAAAACAACGTATTTACAGAGATAATGAAATAAAAAAATATATTAGGTTAATATATTAACATGTTATAAATGGGCTAAAATGTAAAATTAGATTGCCCATCTTATAAAAAGAAATTATCCTTATAACGTTCACTCCATATAGCTGAAAAATATCTAAATCCGTCACCGAATTTTTATGCAGAACTTTTTAAATAACTTTTACTTAACTGTTAAAAAATCGCCGGCTTCTATAAACCGCTTTTAAATATAATTTTGTAAAATATATGTTTCAATTGCAAATTTTTTAATGAATATTTTTACATTTCGTAAAAAATATAAATTTATATTTCTAAGATTCTGTTGCCTGCTAAAATTTATTTAATATCTTAGAATGCGAAAGTCCATATCAATATGCTGAACGTTTCATTCTTAAATTACAATTCTTCAGCACGAGATATAATTCTTCGGGCTGCCATCTATTGAAAATATCTTACTAAGTAAATAATCGTGATTAATTATATAATATATTTTTGGATAAATAATAATCAGGCTATACTTATGTAATTCTTTAGTTTTTCTATATATATCATAAGTTCTACTAAAAATTCTATGATATTATTTTTAGAAAAACAGAAAGATTATCTCTCTTAAAAGTGCACATTGGAAACAATTTGTTAATCCAACCATAAAATATAAACTATTGCAAAGCAAAGTTATTTTTTAAAGAAATATGTAGCAGGAAAGTTTTAAAAAATAAATATTTTAAAGGCAGAGAATTGTTAAAAACTATAAAAAAATGAATAAGAAAACTTCATAACACGATAAGAATGACTATCCAAAAAATAAAATTAATAAAAGTCTATTTTGATAGCATCTTATTGCAAAACTGCGTTAGAGTTGAGGAATGAACAACGAGTTGCATACGCATTTGCCATATCTTACTTCTAATGGGTTCCTTTTTGCTGACATACAAGCCCTAATAATTAAATATGAAAACCTGCAACCATCGATGAGATGAGAGAGAGCATTGAAGAAGAATCCATCGTCTGGGATATGTCATACAGGCGGATTCTATATTCTTGAAAGTTCTTTTCATTCTATTAATAGCCATAATCAGCATTTCTAACACTTCCAATAATTAAAGAAATTCCATGTTTAATTTAAATTAACTGGGACGTTTTGAGGGAAGTTGCCGAAATTTCTGTACAAATAAAAAGGAATTATTTTTTACAAGTAAAATTTAATAGCTGATAAAAATTTAAGAGCAAAAAGAATAATAAATAATTTTTATTATAAAACATTAGGAAAGTTTTTTAAAATATTTGTTTTTTTAAGGGAAAGTCGAATATGTGCCATGATTGAATACGTGCTTTCCTACAAATTGTTCCTCAAAAAAAAAAAAAAAAAAAAAACATAATTCTTGTTAAAATTACCCCAAAAATTAACATAATATATGAACATAGATTTAATAATTACAATGAACTTATTTTCATTTAAATATGCTAATAAAAGCAATTTCAAATAAAAATTTATAAATGTCGTATAATTTGGAAAATTAAAAAATATATATATTACATGATAAATTACCTTTAAAGACTAAAATTATAGTATAGAAAAAGTAAAAATATTTTTAGTATATACATAATTGCACATACTATTTTATAAAATTTTACGTAATTGTAATAAATGGAATGTGTAAAAAAATCGCGGGGAAAAAATGTATTTCGAGAAATAGACAAAAATCTCAATCATAGGAGCATTGTTAAAGGGTAGTTATAATCTTTCAACTTTTCTAATTTATACAAATTATACATTCCTGCAATTAGTGAAATGACCCTTAATTTATTAGACTAAGACTAAAATATGCATTTTTTTTTAAATACAAATGTTTTCCAACTCTCAAAATTTAAGTGATTTCTGAAATTTTGATATACTTGTAATTATTTGTCTCTATGTAATCGATCTATATTTTCCTTATTAGCACTAGTTAATGTACGATATTCGTACGATATTATTCGATGTTTTGAATGTCGGCCAATGTCGGAGAGATATCGTAAGAATGTTGTTCAGCGTTTTGTTTTAATAAGGTTGTATTACTTATTTTAAAATTGTATCTGAAAAAGCAATATTTCGATTATGCAGCATTAATTAACATTTAAATCAACTTCATTAACGTAATCACAAAAGAATATTTTGTTTGTAATCAATATTTATACCCATTGTTTTTTTCCTCAAGGGATGCTTTAGGGAAGGTTATTTAATTTAATTAGTTGAATTCAAGTGCAAATAAAGGGGACACTAATAATGCTGATTATAGTATATAGACTATGTTGCTCGATATTCTGAATGCCGACCAATATCGTGAAGATATTGTAACAATGTTATTGGGTATTTTGTGAAAATAGAAATTTTAATCGATTTATTTATCTCATTTTCTATTTCCATGATGGTGTTTGATGTTCTGAATGCGACCAATATCGTGGATTTATTGAAGCAATGTTATTGGACATTCCGGGCTAATTAGGGAATTTAATCGATTAATTTATCCCATTTTGTCCCGACGATATATTTCAAAAATGTTATTGGACATTTCATGCTATTATGGAATGTAATCGATTAATACATTTCATTTTATCATGTCATAACATGATGTCGTTTTTAGGATGAGGTTTTTGGCGCCAACAAAAATCCGTTGGCGAAAAAATTGAAATTTTATTATCTGCACGAGCATCTCAAAAAAATAAACTTTTAACAACGTGTTGCCATTGAAATTACAAAAGCTCTGATTTTTAAAAAATAAGTTAATTACTACTGCAAATAAAACCTAGAAAGATGCCATTTTGACCACGTGATTATATGGAATGAAATAAATAGGAAAGGTAATATTTTTTAAAACCATAAACGCGAGACATAGTTTTTTACGATCGTTTGCAATGCTAAAGTGACTCATTCAGTGAAACAATTAAAATGAGTATAAATATTATTTAACTTGCACGAGCACGTAGTGCTTGGCCGTTCAAGAAATGATGCTCTGACATGATATATTGAAATATGCATGGCAGGTTTCATTTCATCTTTATCTTTCTATTCCTTTTCTTTTAGTTTATGCTCGAGCCTAAAGGGGTGGACAAAGTTCTCAAACTGCAGTTGCCAATCATGATAGCCACCTACCCGATCAGAAATAGCGACGGCACACTACAAAGAAGAAAAGGGACCAGTTACCCCTCGACACTCCCCATTTTCAGACCTTGGCTAAACGCTGGCAAAATCAAATGAGCTTCGAGTCATTTTTCAGTCAATTCAGTGCTCAATAATAAGCAGCTATATTGTCATTACTAACGCTTCTTGGGTGTAAAATAACAGCGTGTGCTGAAATGCTACAAAAAAAATTGTTTTGTTTTGTGTTTGTGTCCTAATATATATTTTTTAAGAAATTGTAAAATTTTTGTTGTTTTAATAGCTTTCAGCATAATTTGGAATACAAACTACTTGTTTGAAGTACTTCGATTCTTGTACTATAGATGTATATAGAATTTTTCACTAATGATTCATGGTTTTCTTTTTTTTTAAAAAAAAAAAGAAGAAGAAGAAAACAATTGTTTGACATCCTCCCACATTAGCACAAGATATTGCGTGCATTCTCCACGATGTCGTCAACATGTATTAGCAGTGCTGTTGAGAAATTCGTGCTGATAGGGTATAATATCTATTTATTTTGATTCAAAATAATTCCCGCTTCTCTTTTCCATGAAAACTATGATTCTTTATTGCTTCAAATGATTCGAAAAAATTTCAATAACGCTATGTATTCTTTACTGTCATCATTTAAGTTTTGCCATTTTCAAAATAACACGAACCAATTACATGTTTTCATTTTTGTTATAAATTAAGTTAAAATCCTTTTTATTAGAATGTGGTTTCGAAATTAAGCACAAATACGATATTTATAATGAATGACAACAGTACCTTTCTTCTTTATTTTTGTAACGACAGAATTATGATATTATTTACCTTTATTTTTATAATTCAATATCATCTTAAGTTTCATTAAATTTATTCTCCTTATTGATATTTAGTAATTTAATTAGAAAGTTAAATTATAACAAATATGTAATAAAAATAAGGCTTTTTACCTTAGACTTTTTAATTTTGATAGTCTTAAGTTAAAATTTTGACAATAACTGACTGTAATTAAAACGCATGTGATTCCACCAATGAGACAGCATTTCTAAGAGCCTTTTACTAAGACTGATTAGGATTGGTCCGAGCAAAGTCCTGTTTTCTCATTTATAGTTTGAATGTCAACTTAAATGAAAAAAAAAATGCTCTAACTTCTGCTGGGCCAAATGCAGGTTTTATTTTTATTAGTAGTAACTGTGAGTAAACAAACAAAGGTGGAGCAAACAAAGGTTTGTTATTTATTTAGATATGTTGAATGTTACTATTAAGAAAAAGATTATTTAAACTGAATGAATTCAGAATATTGTCTTGAGATTCCGCTTCATATGTTGAAATTCATTGATAATTTCGTTCGAAATATTCTGATTTTTTTCATCATTTTATTCAGCTTTCTAATTAAGACAGTTTTTTTTATACAGCAGAGGAATACAATAAAATGTATTTACGTTTGTAAAAAAAATTTTTAATCTTGCTTAATTGCTGTGATTTGTTGTATTAAAGTGTCTAAGGTATATTGTGTGTGTATAAATAAAAAAAATTAACTACCTTTTTGTCATTTTATTTCATATATTTTATTCTTTATTCAGCTATGATATCAATATAGAGAAAAGTGAAAATCTGAAGTAAAAAAATCTGATTCCAGATAGAAAAAAACAGTTTAATTTATAATTAATGATTAAATTTTATTAATGTATATATGAACTAGAATAACTTCATACTCTACATTTATATATTTTTGGAGATGGTGAATAATAATTAAATTAATATTTTAAATAGCATATATTTTCATCAGAAAACTTTCAAAACTATCTTTTTGGCAGTTTTTTTGCTCCCAATTATGCAATAGAAAACTTAAAACAACATGCACAAAATAGACAGAAAAATTCTTGTAATTCAGTACGAATTAATTACTACGTTGTATGTGGAGGAATTCTAGAAGGAATTAAAATTTATTTACACTTGCATGCTAACCATGCATACATTTAATTTACAATAATGATTGTTGGTTCCTTTCACTATATGTGAGATCACAAAACGTGAGTGTTTATAGCCCTCATAAATTATCCTGACTTTCAAGTATTTATTTGTTTAAGTAGAAAATGATACCATTAAATACACATAATAGAGAAGTATCAAGCGCATTTTAAATCATTTCATTTATATAGCTGCCACTAGATCTTTTCTTCGTTACAAAGTATTAAAATGAGATATTGAAGTGGTATTCCCATCCTTATTTTTGCTTATAATTAAAGTGTGTGTGTGTGTGTGTGTGTGTGTGTGTGTGTGTGTGTGTGTGTGT
>JAOUZG010028648.1:431032-458744 GCA_026289955.1 Argiope argentata | reverse complement strand
ATATATAATAACTGACATTTAATTGATATCTTCCACTGTTTGTAAATAATTTTAAAAATACGGCATGACACTACAAAGTTTATAAGAATATACTTTGGCTTTTAATTTTCAAATCGCAGTGTTGCACAAGACATTACTCACTAAGTACCTTTCCTAATATTTGATACTATCCCATTAATTCTGTCAATGCGGAAAGTCCGTCCAACGAAACTACAGAGTCCATCCGAATTGCCTAGATATATAATTGTTTCCTTTTCCTTTATAATCGTCGTAATTCTCTTTTTATTATGTTTCTTCTCACGCTACATTCAGTTTTATAACTATGTTATTGGTAAACGTATTCTTTTAAAATTTTCTATTTCATATTTTTGAAATACTCTTTGCTGCAAAAACTCTATAAATTCAGGTGCTTTGAAATTTCAATAGACTGGATAACAATGTCTTCATAAAAACTTTGATTGAATTAGCCATTTACTGAGTACTTGTATATAGCACATTAACGGCTTGGCATAATGACTTTTTTAACTTCTAATTAAATGATACGTCTTGGCAATTTTGTGATAATTACTATTCTTATAATCCCTATAATAATATAAAAGAATTTGTACTAACAATGTTTTTTTCAAATTATTTTTGCATTTTAAATTACGTAATATTTTCACTTAATTTAAATTTTAAAATTAAAAATTGAATTATTCAGTTAGAGAGTCGTCATTGCATGCGAAGGAATTAAGAAAAACTAATGCGTGTGATTAAAAGAAAAAACTCATAATAAATTCATTAGTTTTTTAAAACTAACCCAATTAGCACCTCCTGTAGCATAATATTGTACAATATTGAGCGAATTACATGTTAATAAACAATATTCTACAATATTAAACAATATTGCGAATATTTATAAATATAGTACAATATCTGTGTAGGACTAGGGAAATATCAATAAAATTAACGGTGAATCAAAGGTTTAAGTAGTCTACTTTTCACAAATACATTTTTCTGGAAGTTCTGTAATTACTTGATCCTGCTCGATCGATTAAACTGGTAACGTTTAAACACAAATGTTTTATTTGCAGCTTTATACAATAACAAAAAAACACGCTTTCTATTTTAATATGATGGGAAATATGTTCATCTGGGATAGTAGTTCCACTATTACTATCCCAGGGATAGTAGTTCCACTACTATCACAAGGGGAAAACTACAGGCTGTTCGCTTTTCCAGCTACTGCAGTAGCTCAAGGGGATCTACAGATTACTTCTGGTAGATATTTAATCAATAAACTCGAGATCACGTGGTATTTCTTCAACCAATCCTTTAGTTTAGCTCACAGCTCGTTGTATCAGCTCTCGTCCAGTCTCTAGCCAGATCAGCTGGTCTCCCTTTTCTTCCCTTCAACCTTCCATTTTAACCTCAGTCAAACTCAGCCTCTCAGGTTCGCATTGGTACGCTGGAGATGCAGATCATCCAATAATTCTTCAGAAATATCCTCAATGGTCGATTACCCGTGGGAATATTGTCGATCCATCCACGCTGTTACAAGAACCTTCACAATACACAAATATTCGCATTTGGAGGTTTTAGCACTTCTTTCTTCAAAGGGTCTTAAACGCATGTGTTGTTCATTATCGGAATTTTATCCCTGTTTGGGTGGTCCATAGAGTAAATAGCTACATCTGGTGTTTTCACACGAGCTTCTTTTTTAAATAGCTTCAAGCACATGTGTGCTCCATTATCTGACTCCATTCAAGTCCGGGTGGTCCCATAGGAGAATAGTTACATCTGGGGATTTGACACAGTTCCACTCTTCAAAGGGCCACAAACGCATGTGTGCTCCCTTATCTGACTCCATTAAAGTCTAAAGGGTAACGTCACAGTGGTAGAAACACAATGCACAACAAAGGAAGGATCGTCTCACCACTAGCCAGAAGTAAGAATGTTCGAACATGTGTCTCTTAAAATGGGCGATGCTTTACGACTTCTTTACAGCTAACAATGTTCGAACATGTGTCCCTTAAAAAAAAGGCGATCAGCTTTACGACTTCTTTACAGTACATAAAATAGTAGGTTTGTACATTCTCCTACCTTTTTAAGAAACAACAATATCATACTATATTATTTTCGGCATTAATATTTTATTCGTATCCATCACGAATTCGAAATACTTCTGAATTTGTGCTCCTTGTTGCAATCTTTATGCAAAAAATAATTTATTTAAAAGTGAGGGATTAACAAAAAAAAAAAGATTTTTTATGAAAATATAGATTTTTTTTTATTCTTTATTTTTCGATTTCCAAAAAGAGATTCTATTATAAATATTTTGAATTTAGCTTATTTATTGTAGTCTCCATGATAAGAGCAGGCATTTTTTTCTTGTAATTCTCATCATTTGTGCCTTTGGATTATTATGTTTACATGTTTTCATAGAAGATACCGACAAATGGTCAATCCCTTTTTGGATTTGGTACAACATCTGATAAGTGTCTGTACTATATATGTTGTCTATGTACGAAATTTTATTCAAAGGGCTCTCTTATTTTTGTTATTATGGTCTTAGTATATATTCGAACAGTTGGACTGACAAATTTTCTCTGAAAGATTTTGTTCAGGAAATTTGATACAATATTTACAAATGTAGTGTAAAGGCCCCCACGAAAAATGCCACTCACCTCTTACGTATTAGACCGTCGATCTTTATCACTAAATTTGAAGGCGTCGCCAATGCCGTGCTATGCCGCCAATAATGGCAAAAGAAACCGCCATTATTTTAAAAATTGTTCAAACTATTCAACTTCTGTCGTCAGCTATTTTGCTGGTTTGGTTGGCGTCGACAGTATATCGTAAAATTTGAACCCATTGCCAATGAGTTGCTAAACCATTGGTGACCTTTGCCATCGACGGTTGAATACGTAAGTACCTACCACCCATCTATCGTGTGGTAATTTCTATATAAGCCAATTAATATCCTTCGAGCTGAAGGGTCCCGTTTGCTTGATCGGTATGATACTCGGCTACTAACCATTAGATTGATAGTTCGTGCTTAGCGCTATCCGCTATCCATCCTACAATGATGACCCGGCGACCGACTTTGGATAAACGCAAATTGTTGATTTAAGTACTTTATTAACTGGCAACAACTTCATCGATCCGAAAGCAAATTAGAAGTAAATACAACCGGTCGTAGAAGCTATCTCTAGTATCGTTTTTCGTGAAGAAAATTTTGTTTTGGTAATATTCGGCCAAAATAATGCTAACTCGGATCGTTGGAAAGCACAATATTAACCTCGCCCGAACTTGGTAAGCTTGTGCTTTTTTTTCGGAATTTTATACTTGTTTATAAAGGTCAATGTAATTGTGTATTGCAAGGTCATATTTTGTACATTTTAATATCAAAAATTCTATAAATAAGTAAATGTTTTAGTGTTCATGTATTTGTTTTCTTCTTTTGTTAAAGGGTGAAAACAGCAGCATGCTTTGGAGCATCTGGTGGATTAGCATTTTTATATTTCTCTGACTGGAAGTTAGTTCTTCAATACATGCCTGTTTATAATACAAAATTTAAAGATGAGGAATAGTTTAGCTATATAGGTAATTGGAACTTTCTATAGCCTTATATTTTTGTCTTAGTCTCACTCTTTTAATATGAAGCAAACATTTTTTTTTAATTGTGTATCTTATAGCTGAATATATTCTGTAGCGCGCAATGCTGTGTGATGTTCTAATTGCTAGATTATATTTTGAAGATACCGTAACAACGCTTTTCAACATTATATATGAGGGTATTCATTTATGTTTTTATATTTTGATTTGATCCTTATAATGAACTTGTATCTGAAATTTATTTTTACTTTTAAATTTGAACTATATATTCTTAATGGTTTATTTAAATTTACATGTAAAAAATAAATAATGCTCTTTTTATTTATTTAAAAGCTTTAGAAGAATATTATTTTCATGTTCTATTGCTTTCAATTATTTTTAGCATGCATCTACACATTAATGGATTATAACTAATATATGTCATTGCCTTTTTTTCCTCTTCATCTTTTTTAAAAAATGAAAAAGTATTTTATGGTCATAATTAAGAGAATGTATTGCATTTGTTCAAATTTAATATTTAATTAGCATGTATTGTAATTATGAGATGGAATGTTAATTGTTTCTATTAAAGGTTTAGTCAAGGGCAATTTGATTTAGTCCATATATGGAATGCCCCTACTTTAATATTCATATTTCTAGTTAATATATTTTAATTAGTGGCATAATTTCTACATAACTTTTTTATTTATTATTTTGAAATATTCTGTAAGATTTTTTCAACTTTTGTTGGTTTAGAGAGGTTTATTTATTATATTTTTGGATCCTGCATTTATGTGAATGTTTTAAATTTATAGGTAAACAATGTACTTAATTATTAAGCTGTCTTGTTTCAATTTCCTTATGAATTGATGATTAGTTAACAGAAGCAGGACAATTCAAATAATAAATATTAATAACAGGTGTTTGTGTAGTAGGCATATTATTGATGAACTTTCAATTTAACTGCATTGTGTTAATGAATTTGAAATTTAATTGCATATCATAGACTAACATAGTTAACAGATTAAAAAATTTTTAGTGTTTAGTTGCTAATATGACATTTCTGATAATTATTCACTGGAAAGAAATAGATTACTAGGATATAGATACTACTACCCTTTTGTCAACTTTTGTCGAATAGTGTGTACAAAGCTCATCTTAAGTATCAAGTGATTTATAGAATGCTCTTTTTTAAACCTCATAAAAATTTTAACTATAATATATATAAAAGAACTAATAAATCTGAAAATTGTGCAGTTCAGGCTATTAAACTAATCCATTCAATATATAAAAGAGTATAAGATAATCTATTTCTTTCAAGTTTTTAAAATTACTATATATATTTTTATGATTAATTGGAATATTTTTATGGGTTAAATTTTTTATAATTCAGTTCTTAATTATTTTACCAGAACTTATAAGGGGGAGGGGGTATACCGTAGGTGAAAGGAAATTGAGTCATATTTAAATTAATATTCTTTTAATTGAATAGTAGAATTATTTGAAAGTATTGTCTTTATAAAGTTTTTCATGTCTTAAAATTGTTGATAAATATGTTATACAATCAAATTAACAAAGGAATAATGGACTTATGTTGCATATATCCCATACTCTTTATATTCAAGTCAAGCCTTTCAAATTTTTTAGTTTATTTGCAAACATTGAATAAGATTGTTAGGTTCCCTTCCTTTTCTACTTTTTTGTCTTAAGTCTGGGCTGAGAATGAATGGAGAGAATCAATTGTGATATTATTTTATACCTTCATTATTTCAGGTTTTAAATAAACAGTTTTTATGGCTATATAGGTTAGTTATTTTATTGCAGTAATCATCCAACATTTCACCCATATTCAACACAAATGTTACTGGTTTATAACCCAAGTACCACCTTAATACTAAAGATGTATTTACACAAAATATACTCATGTGCACATTTTTTTTCTTGTTGTTATCTTGATATTGTCCTAATTTGATTTGAGATAATATGATCAGATTAATGGCAAACAGTTGTTCCAATCAGGCAATTATTTACCATTGTCCTATTGAATTACGTGAAATTGCAGAGCTAAACATGGAATTTTGTTATGCTGTAGCAATAACCCTGCAGGAATTCTATGGTTCTAAACTTTGAAAAGTAAAGCGATCTTCGATTTTAATTTCATTGATATGTGGCTTTATATAAATAGTGTATTATTATATAGTTTTAAATGCTTAAATTGTATTAAATAATTAAAAATTTGCACAATGGTTGCAACAGCAGAGATGGATTTATTCATAGTATGTTTTATTATGATCTCTACTTTGATCAATATAATGTTTTATCATTAATCCTGCTTTATTTTCATTCCTACTTGTATTATTATTTTTATAATATAATAAATTCTTATTTAAACTGTTTCACTGCAATACAGTCTTAAGATATATTTCTTTTTTTATTTCAGGTAGAGTAATATAATTGTTATCTGCAGGAAGCATTACCATTTTAAGCAAGATTTATCATTTTGATAATTCAACTTCAATCAGTTGCTTTGTAATCTTCTTGAAACTATAAAAATAAAAATTTTCATGTAGAATTGGCATTTTCCTTCAACAGACCTACATTCTTTTTTCCTTATGTGGAAGTTAAGTTTCAAAGGTGTCTGTAAAATTCATATTATGCACAAAAAAAATTAGACTTTTGCCATTTGTAATTTTTTTTTTATCATATAAGAAATTTTATATGAATCCGTATTCAAATCATTTTGTGACAGATAAAATTTTTGTCATTGCAAAATGAAATGAAGTAAGCCATTACTTTGTGTGAAACTTATATTTCAATGAAATAAAAAAAAAATGTGTATACTTCTATATAATTTACAGTTAAAAACTTTCTTAAAGATTAGGTGTCTTTTCATTAAAATTTAACAATAAATATTATATCCTGTATGGCTTAAAAAACATTATACAATAATATTTTATCATAAATCTTTAAGGTATATTCCACCCAAACTTCAGAGAATATGTTTGATGTAAATGTAAATTCATTAGCCATATTCAAGGCTTGATTATGCACAACAGATGCACATTAAATCCATTATTTTACGTGCCCAGCTAAAAGAAAAAGAAAAATCAATGTTAATTTGTATTTTAAAATATAATTAAAATGTATGCTCTACCCTTTTAAATGTTAAATTCACTTGATTATTAATAAACATCACTTCCAATTTGGGAAAATTAAGTATTTTAAACTATAGGTAAACTTTCATATAAAAGAAAACTTCATCAAATCACATTTCCTAATTTCAAAGAAATTACTTTTAATTTAACATATTAGCGATCAAATCATAGCTTTATAGTGACATTTTTGCATTAGAATTTGAAGTTTAAGAAAAAAATTTAAGCTTTAGTTGCTTTTCTGTTGCTATTATTCTAGTGCTATATTAGTAAAATCAGAAATTGGTTATTCATACATCAAAATGTGTTTTTTCCCCCATGGTATATGAGGCTAAAGTAACCAGGCAGTAATGTTTCAGCTTCAAAAATGAGTTAATGACTCTCATTTCTTCTGTCTGTATCAGATTAGAGCATTTTAAATCTGTTTGTGTGCATCAAACATCCTGATGTAAAAAGGGATGAAAATTAAGATTGTAATGCTGGTTTTGGAATTATCTTTATTTTCCGGCTATGGCTCATAAATATAAATATCATTAAATAGCCTGCTTGCAGCCTCAAAAAGAACATTTTTTATGAATGTAGATTTATTTAAATAGTTTATTAGCTAAGAAATGCAATTAAAATGCTTGTACATTTTATAAAATTCCTTCACACATTTGAGTATTAATTTTATAATACTTAATAAATACATATTAATTACATCCATTAAAAATTTCAAAACATATATTGTTTTAAAATGTTTATAGAAGCTTTTTCTACTTGTAGATACTTTAGTTAAAAGAATTTTTTTACTGGGCATGCAAAAGTGAAAGGAAGGAATGAAGGTGTGTTCTCCAGAAATGCAGTTCTTAGCTTTTGCCAGGTTAAACAGAAACGAGGATCATGAATATCACAAAAGTAAAAACCATATTTTATAAAATGGGGGAAAAAAAGATGCTCATTCCTTAAACAACTAATCATGTTTGTGTAATATAGCAGTTAAATTTCAGCATCCTAAAATTAATTATGTGATTGAAAAATAAAGTTACAAGAATTTGGAACAATGATAGAAAAAAATATATGAATAAATCTTATTCAAGAATGCTAAGATATTTTTTTAATTCAATAAAAGAATTTAAAAGAAAACATTCAGTATATTTCATTATGAAATTTATTTGCTGAAGTTATTTTGTAACAATGCTTTATCATTCATTTGTAGATGTAATTTTTTTTACAATCTTTTTGTGTACAACAAAATTTTGAATTATCTATCAATACATATATATTATATTTAACAATATGAATAATTTCAGTATAAATTATTTATACTAACTATATATTCTGTAACAGTAGATGTATCCTATAATTTTAATTCAGTGGAAAATTATGGGTCAAATGGGTTTTATTTTTAAATTTATACATAAATCAACCTTTTTATCTATAGCTTTCTTTATTTTTCTACTATTAAAAATTTCTTCATATTACAAGGGTTGTATTATGTATCCAAAAAGCATGGATAATCTTATGTGTAAGGGCATTTCTCTGAATTAAAAGTCATCACATCAAGATGACTGATTTTTTTAAAAAAAACTTTAAATATAACAAGTAATGAATATATAGGAAATGTTCTTGTTACTAATGGTACTTGTCATGGACAAGCTGGCTAGTACACAGAAAAACTATGCCCTGACCGGGACTTGTACCTGGGACAGTCAGATCACGGGGAAGATGTGCTACCTCTGTGCCAGGATGTCGACATATAGGAAAGATGAGAACGCTAATTAAATATAACAGGTTAAAGAATTTTGTTTCAAATGCTTGGTAACATTTGGTAAAACTATTTAACATGTGATTATGCATTGAATGTTCTTCTACTTTAGTAAAAGTTCGGAGTTAGAAGTTGATGTATATTACTTCTAAACTGTTGGATTTCATTTCAATCATGATGCTCTGGTTTTAAGCTGTAACACCACAGGATATTTTTTTTCTTCAATTTTCAACTTATATTATAAAAATTCCCTAATACCAATTATAATTGTAAATCTGAAAACTTCACTTTAAACATTATATTTTAGTGCTTTCCAGTTTCGGTATTTCGCTATTTTTAATAGGTTACATTATATGATCTACTAACATAACAAGGATTTTTTCTTGATATCTTAGTCAAATATAACTTCCAATTAAAAATGGAATTATCTAACTATTTAACATACATTTTCAGATATTCTTTATGATTTACAAGAATGATATAAAAGAAAATATTTATTTTCTTGCTTATGAAAGCATTAAATAAATATTTTAAAACATTTATAAAGAGTATAAATAATGTTCAGACATCAGTTATTTTGATAAAAACACTCTTTATCTGTCAAATTTATTTTTAAGAAATAGTATTGATTGTAAAATAACTTTTAAATCCTTTAATAATCAAGGAAATTTATATTTTATAGCTATTTTATATTTTTAATAATCATCATGTGATGGAAGAAAGATGATACAGAATTATTATATTAGCTCTTATTCTCTATGATTAAAGATTTTATATGGCAAATAAATTTCTTTTTCACAGAATATACATTCATAATATGAAATTATTACTAAAAAAACATGTAAGTCTGGAATATTTTTATTTATTTAAACAAATGTATTTTTTATCTTAAAAATGTTTATATGTACATTGACAAAAATCAACAAAATCATAACAATAAACACTCTGCAAAAATAATACTTTCAATAAGCATATTATATTTTAATTCATAATAAAATGTAATATGTGCTATAAAATTTGACTAGAGATCATAAATTGCTCACTTGATTTAAAGAAAGCAAATTATCTAAATAAAATATCTATATTCTCTATTTGAATAAAATGTTTTAAAATTAACTTGTATGTACATAGATTCTAACAATAAAGCTAAAATATGCCTGTAAAATCATAGTACAAATACCTTATTCCCATAGCATATAAACAAAATTATGCATATGCATGACACTTATACATTCTATAATATAAAATGCATATAACATTATAAAAGCTTACAAAAGTACAGGTAATAAAAAGAACATTTTGGCAATTTTATTTTTCAAATAAAGTAATTTTTCTTATTACACAACATAATATCAATGATGATCTATTTAAAAAAGCATTAAATAAATTGTATTTTACTTAATTTATTTTTTATTTAATAATTTATTGTAATAAAAAATATAACTCATTCTTCAATGAATATAATGATTTAATATCATTTGAAATTAGAGATATAAATCATTTTAAAATTAATATAAAGTAAAATGCACATTTATTTAATTTATTCTCTTATATATGAAAAAAATGTATAGATCTACTCTTAATTGGGATTAATGGACATGAGGTAATCATCTTGAAAATAGTAATATTAAATACAAGTATAGTATTTTTTAATTTTAATCATTCATGTATAGCTCTTTTTTAAAAAAAATTATAACAGATTAAATAAAAATCAATAAAACAAAAATTCAATGAAATATAACACTACTTAATTTACAAATATGGCAATCTTTTTCATAAAAGGAATGATCAACTTGATTTCTCAATTACAGATTTTTTTAGAGGCATATTCTCATACAATAGTCAATCTGAAAATATTAGCAAAAATTATAATTTAACAGCACATTTAAAACAGTGAACAAAATACAATAATTTTCCTTATGTTATAATTTGTACAATTGATCTTAGATAATCTTAGTAATTATGTTTTTTCCACACTAATATACATTACTTAATAACATACAACAGTCAACAGCACTCAGTTATAGAACATCTTAAACAAATGTATTTGTTATGATGAGTTACACAACAATGCCAATAATAGCAAAGCAAAAATAAAAAGTTACCCTTTAATATAAAATTCCATGTTTTAATAAAAACATTTATTGATAGGAGTAGGATCAGAGCCATAAAATTGCAGTTTTAAGGATAACTTTCTTTTTGTTGATGATAAATATCACAGTAAAATAACCAAATGAATTGTATACACGCTATTGAAATTTTACTAACCTTTAGTAAATTTTTTTTTCTAATATTGAACAGTTACTTCTTCTTTGGATATATATATAATTCAGAATTTACACAAGTGCATTTGAGATGCACTTTAGTATTCATTATTTGATTTATTTAGAATAACTTGTAATTAAGTTCCACTGCAACTTGCATTTTAAAGAATTCAACACACCCTTTCCTTACAACTTAGAATATTTTTCTGCATAGACACAAAGATAATAAAAATTCAATAGTATTATATCTAGACATTCCAACAGAAATTTATATACTAATTAAACTTTTGATTTAACTTTAAAAATACAATCTAGATCTTAAAGGGATATTTGTTATATATACATGCTCACAATAGAAAAAGTCAACTCTGATAGTCATTTAAATTTTCAACATATAAAGTATAAATATTTACATATAAATACTGCCATCTCCTTTTCTTCAATTTATAAAAAGGAACCATAAATTATTATATCAAGATAATGATGAATGCATATAAGGCACAAATGTTTTACATGCCTTTTAAAAATTATCGGAATTAACTGTTATCTCATTTAAAAGGGTAATAATTGAAAATTTTAGTTTTGTCTGATGTATGTATAATTTTGATTTAACCTTTTCAAAAAACACTCTATAAGTAGCTACATTAAATTTAAAAAATTAAAACCAAAATACAATCAATACTTATATTAAATTTAATTTAAATACAACCAATTCTAAAGACCAATCAAAACAACCAGCAGCAGTTCCACAATATAAAAAAGCAGGTGAAATATATATATATATATATAAAAAAAAACTGGATCTTTTTTGTACTAAAACATGAGATTAAGTTTATTGAATTAATATTTATTCATTTTTATTTTTCTATTATTTTTTTATATAAAGCAAATACCTCAAGGTATTTTAAAAACAGTTATTTTTTAAAATGTCTATGATTTAAAAATAAACTATATACTGGAAATAAACAAATGTAAGAGAGATTGAAGATGATATTTAGAGTAATGGTTTAGTTTGAACTATAGTTCCGTAGTAAATCCTACATTTTTTAAAAATAATTATAATAATACTATAAGGTAGTGGATTGGTTCAAAATTATTCCACTAAAATAAGGATAATTTCCTAGTTTGAAATCACAGGGATGATATTTTAGAAGAAACCTTGGTAATTCTGAACTGTGAATAGATGATGAGGATGATACACAAGTATGCAATTACTCTCAACCTCCACATCATACTAATGGGAGGATGTTTGATCTCAATATACATTTAGCCCAAATACATAGAATTTTTTTGATTTAATTAAGATTTTTACTTATTTAAAAAGTTGAGATTTTTACACTAGGTCATCATGATACACAAAATTATTCTGACTCTCTAATTAATCTTATTAAATTAGAATTAAATGGTATATCCCAATAAATTGATATATGATAATGTAGACATTGTTTATATATAAATTGAAGTAATTAATCTAGGAAAGAAGTTGAAATTGTATTTGGTAGGATAAAATCATTTATAATTATAAAGTTACTCTACCAAACATAATATTTTAGGACAATTTAAGATTATTTTAATAATAAAAGCAAAGTTTGGTATAAATTGATTTGATTTAACACAAAGATCCTGCTTGATGTTTTTCTGAAAAAGCCACTGGTGTTTGTACTTATAATGCTTCTTATTTCAATAAATTTGTATTAAAAGAAGAGTTTTAAAGTCTTGAAATAAATGTATAAACTAGAAAGAAATTAACATAAAAACAATTGTAAAAGGTACGAAACAAATAAAACTCATTATTTTAGCTCAAATATAAAAAAATGGCAACAAAGTTTTTTTTTACTACACAGATGTAACAGTCCAGTAATGTCTAGCTGGTGGTGGCGGTGGAGGTATTTCATCTTTCAATGTTGATTTATTTTCTTGGCAGTTTATATTACTGTCAGTTAAATCCAACTTCACAGCATTTGTTTTATCTGTACTGGGTGGATGCAAAGTAGAATATGCTTTCAAAGAACGATCAAATGGACGGTGTGAAGCAATTGTTCTTCGATCCAAGGATGCTGTTTTACCTATGAAAATATATTATATTTATTAGATTATTGAATATTATTGAAAATATATTATATTATTAGATTAATTCATAAGCATTTCTTAATATCTTTTAATTACATAATAAATATTCTCATTGCATCTAGTCAGCTATTAATCTCTTTGGTTCAGTATAATAGTTTAACTTGTGGAGAAAGTCAAAATAATCAGACATATATTTATTCTTAACATTCAACATTTATTCTTCTAAAATTAAGAGTAAACAAAAAGTTAAACTTTGTTTCTCTTAATAGAACTACAAATTGTAATCTTCTTTCTCTAGGGACCCTAATAGCAGAATTATTTAGCATCCAGCTTTATAAGATTTTTCTTCTAAAATAAATAAATAAATATTTATATCACTATTTAAAAATATTTCTTTAGAATGTAGACACCAAGGTATTACAAAAGAATCATAAATTCATCAAATTTTATTCTAACCTGCATCGTATAAACTATCTTGACTTTTACTAGTAATAGGCACATCTCGAAAAAACGCAGCCATGTGGAATGCCCAATGTTCAGGTCCCACAGAGTAAGTCGAAGAGGCACTACTGTATCCCGATGAGGAAGATGAGGCACAAGAATGTGAGATTAAACTACTTCGTTGGTAAAATAAAATATATGCATCTGCAGAAATTACTTCGCTTGCTTGAACTTCCTGCACTTTAGTATCATCAAAATGATACCAATGACCATTTACTGGATTCCTGCAATAAGCTAATTCGAAATTTTAATAATTATTTTTTTCATAATAAAATTTTTTCCACTGAAATATAAATATTATCAAAAAGAAGTTACATCATTTCAAATAACAACTTCTGTGCATTTTCTTGACAGAAATAATCAAAAATTAAGAATTACAGGCTATTATTATTGCCAGTTTTCACAAAAAGTTGGCTTTATCAATCAATTTATTATATTCTAAATTAAAGGACTTTCCTATTTAAAAAAAATTATAAAAAGTCACTAAACATTCTCCTTCAAAGGACTTAACATTTATTAGAGAAATGTATGACATAATGTTCTACATTTTAATATGGTCATGGATTAGAATCATTTCATAATATTAATCAATGAAATACAATTATAGTTGATCCTTCTTATCAATCAAAAATTTCATGAAGACTAAATAAATTTTAAAATTTTAAATGATATTTTGGAACAGCAGCAATTCTTTCAAAAAACATTTGACTACATTATAATATAAAGCTTTTTAAAATTTAATTTCCTTTTAAATGTAGCTATTGAAATAGATAAAGGCAAAAAGAAAATCCAAACAATAAAACCACTCAAGACAGCTTTGCAGACAGTGGTTGATAATAATCCATATATTTAAAATAATTTGCAAGACCGAAAATCAATCCTCTAGTTGCAGCCAGAATATCGATTTTCAGTTCATATGAAAATCAATGACATACAAACATCATGAATAGTCCAGAATTCTCAGCTACAGCCACTTTCTGAAGTAAATACCAAAAACATAATTTTATCAAACATTTTTTGTGGGACTTACAACAATTACAAAAAATATTTAACACTTTCTAGTTCACAGAAAGTATGCCTCCCACAAAATTAATCAAACCTTGTATTTCTGAGTCTTTGTATTTGTCATTCTATGCATTTAATCAGATAGAAATTTAGAACTTTCAGCTCCTTATCTCTCATAAAGTGATTGCCTTGATTTTTTAATTATTAATTACCCAAATTAATTAATTAAGCAAATTAAATTTATCTAATAAGCTAAATAAAACACCTTTCTTAAACTATCTCAATCCTAGAAATATTCCAATACATCATGATTCTTGAAAAAAAAATCATCTCTTAAAGGGTTAAGGCAAATTTTTGTTTTATATGAAAGCTTGTGATTCATAAATACATCATCAAGGATTATTTCTTCTAGTCAAAGTATTGCTATTAATTAGATATATCGATTTCACCATTTTTTCAAGTACAGCTAATCAATAAGAATGTTCTATCATTATCATGCAAACATATTTTGAAACAATATAAAGTAGAGGAGGACAGGCAAGCATTGATTATCTCATCTAGAAGTCATAAGATTTCATATTTTTGAGTTTTTAGGACTGTTGAACTCTGCCATAGATTCATCAGTAATAATATATAATGATATTGTTTTTTTTTAATTATTATTTTTTATTTCCTTTAAAAACGATCCTCATGAAAACCAAACAATCATTAATGACATATCTAGAGGATATAAATTTAAAAAGCTTCAAAATTGGAAAAAGGGCCACTGATTCATTGGTTTACCCTTATTATTTTAAACATTTATAATTTTTATGAGAATTATCAATAACTGTTTTTTTTTTAATATAATACCTGTATAATGGCCACCTTGCATACTGCCATGATGATTACAAACAGCAAACAGCTCATAAACATTATCTTCCAAACGAGAATATGGACGATATCTAGGGCGTTTCCATGGTGACCAAAAAGTTAATGATGATGAATTGTTGTGCATTTGTTGAGCATTTTGATTTCTTGCTGTTATATATGGACTCATATCTAAACCTGAGAATGGGAAGTTCACAAATGTTGTCATCTTCAGTCGCTGAGAAGCAGACTAGAGAAGATAAAGGGTTAATTTAAAAATCAGTTAGTCTAAATAATAAGATAAAATTCTTCAAATGAATATCAAAATATGATGTTTATCCAAAGGAGAATTCCTTTCAAAATGAATTGTTAAAAATGGTTTATAATCTTAAATGATTTAATTTTTTAAAAATATATATATAAATTAATGATAACAATGAAATTAGTTATTATTATTAACAATTTTTTTATCTTATGTCATTTTTACAGATTATGAGATTTTTAAAACGCAATTTCTTCGAACAAAATAATAGCAAATTTAGCAATTTCTTCAAACATTTAACCGAAGAATAAAACTAGTTTCAGCTATCACTAAAATTGATCATTTTCATAGTATAAGAATAAAGTAAAAATACAAACATTAATAAAAATTTTGAAAAGATGCATCAACAATTGAATAATTCACAAAGTTCTCAGATTTGCTATTGAATTTACTTTTGAAAATTAAATCAATATCTTATAATACATTTTTTCATTTTATTAAAAAAACTATTGCTGACCTGTCTAAATCTTTTCAAATGCACAATGAACACATCAGGTATTGTCCATAAGCTCAGTGATTTTACACACGGTAAGCGATGATGACAATACGCACAGACCCAGGCATCTTCACTTTCCAACTAAAAATTTTAATAGAAAAAATGAAATAATTTAAAATATTTATGTAAAAATATGAAATTATCCTATAAAAGATATTTCCTACAGTTACATTTTATAATGTTTAATAAATAATATTTGCCTTTAATTTTCAGAAATTTGGAAATTTCAGAAATTTAAAATTGGACATAAAACTTCAATTTGGAAATTTCATTTTAATTATGAAAGTTTTAGATTAAATAACTTAAAAATAAACTTGTAATATGGCTAAACAATCAAACTGGATTAATGATAATAAGTAATTCAAAATTAGTCATGATTTTAACTATCAATAAATAACTCAAAATATCATTGCTGTGAAAAATTATATAAAGCAACAAAAATTCGAATTTTGACTCTAAAATAATGCATTATCAAATATTTAAATAGGAAAGAATAAACAATGCAGATAAATGCACATATAAAATAATACTGAATATTTACAAGAAAATATCAAAGATACACAGCATGGTTTATTCAGTGTATAAATTTTAATCTTAACTGTTACAAAAATAAATAAATAAAATTTGCCTTGCCCCCTCCCTATTGGAGAAGGGGGGATGCTGCAATTTATGCCTTTCATCCATTTATTTCATAAGTGTTAGAGATAAGAAAATAAAACAGTCCGGAAGATATTAATATCTTCCAGACTTCCCCTTTCAATCCCTTCAGGACAGCAGCTAGCAAAAATGTTTACAATTATTGTTTGTTATGAAAATGAAATAATTTATCTAATTTGAATCTTCTTTCTAATTTAATAGAAATATAATTATAAGGAAACGAAAATTTCACAAATGTCTCACATCTGGGTAGTTCATCAATGAATTTGACTAAAACTTTTTCTTTCAGCACATCCTTCACTGCTTCAAATCCAATCAATATTACTTAATGCATTGAGATTATAAGGAAACATAGACAAAATATTATGTAAATATATGCAATAATTCAGTTTATCTGTGCATAAAATTTCTTAAATAACAAATGTAAGCTTTTTCATGCATCTCAGAACTAAATAATTGAAATTTTAACTATCCAAAAGCTTATGAAGCAATTCTTTAGCTCACATTTCAATTTGCCATCCAAAATGGGAAATTTCTCTTTCAGACCCATTGAAATTATGCTACCCTGCTATTTTTTGCTATAAAATACTCAAATTAGATTTATTCTTGTTAAATTTCAAAAATTATAAATAATTTGGATTATGGATTTTTATCATCACCACATTTTTCTCATGTTTACAGGTAAGGGTTATTATTGAATTCATGAGCCATCTACAGAGAAAACAAAGCAGATTTAAAAAAAAAAAAATAAGATGTCATGAAAATTGCAAAAGATATAAGGTATCTATAAAAATAAATTATTTCATTCTGTTACATGTATATAAAAAAACACTAATTAACATAATAGTGTATTCAAGATTTTTTTTTAAACATATAATATGCAGTTATAAGCAATTTATATTTTTACTCGTATGGTATGAGAATAAATATATTTTATATTATTTATATTGCACAATACAGAACAATATTTCTCTCAAATTAGACTATTAAAAATTTACAATGTTTCAAATCGCTGATATGGTAATAAATTTTTAATCTAAAATAAAATAGTTAAAGCCTATACTTAGAGGGGGGGGGATATTTTTACTTACTCTTTCCTCATTGAAATATAAATCAAAACATTCATTTAAAGTGATATCATCAGTTTGTTTTCTGTAATTCCTTATAGCATTCACTGATGCATGCTCTTCAATAAAATGCAATTCCATTGGAAATCTAAATTTTTTATAAAAAATCAAAATGGAAGAAGTTAAACATTTTAGAATTACATTATCATTTCAAAAAATATCTTTTTTTCACAATATATATATATTTATTTTTTATAAAGATGCATTTTGTAACTTACATATCTTTGGCAACTTTATTCCAAGTAATAGAAAGTTTAACATGAGGTATTGCTCCTGTACATAACATTAGAGCTTTATCTATGGCAGGCATGTATAATGGCATATCCACTGAAGAACATATGGTTTCATTAACTGGCTCACCATCAATGATGCATAAAGAAAAACAATTCTCCAAATCCTTTGAGGGAGACACAAAATCATATTAAAAGAAAATACTTTACTACATGCAAAACAATAATAATATATATGAAATTGCACTTCAGTGGCATACACCAGAATCCAGTTTGACAAATACCAATTCGATATTTTTTAATATTTTTTTTACAAAACTTATTATTAAAATGAGAAAAATATGTTACATAATTTTAAACCAATATTCATATATAGATCCTAGTTTGCACCAGATTAAAACTTATTGTGAATCTACAGTAAAGATTCAATTATCTAAAATCAAATATTCCAAACCATTTTGAGTAAAAAAAAAACTTTTACACAAAGTCTTTCCAACTCAAAACAATTTAATAACTGATTTTGTTGGATATGCTCATACTGAGATATTTTGATAAAATATTCAAATATTCAAAATGTTAATAATGCTGTTTATTAAATTAAAATTCTAAATACTGCTAGTTCAAATTTTGTTGATTTATCAAACTGCTAAATATGAATCATGTTTTTGAACTGAAAATTATCCTTGTTTGTTTTCTTCATATGACATAGAGAATATATGGGGTAATCGAGAAATAACAGGAAGTGTTTGGATTCCTGCAGCATGTTAAGTAGTGGACAAAATATAACAAAATAGGGCAACCATACACATTAAAGTATGCAATTTCAATTTGTCAAAAAAATGTAAAACCATAAAACATTGATAGCGGAAATCTCTACACTGCAAGTGCATAATGAATGAGGAAAAGAATAATAACTGCCAATGGAAACAGTAACTAATAACCCACCAAATGCCAACCAAAAACGTTTATTATAGCAACTAACAATGATTCAAGGTGACCTCAGCCTGATGTTCCAATGATTGCATGCAGTCCATGAAGTTTTCAACGGTGGTTTAGCATATATTCATCTAAATTGTAACATTATTTGTCATGTAACTTTTTAAGAAGGAATGTCAGAAATATATCTTTGATGCACAATATCTTTTAAGTAGCCTCACAAATCCTCGATTATTAATGTCACACCAATTATTAATGTTTTTTGTAATGTTTCAACCATTCTTGGTAAGTTAGTCATTCAGTTAATCAGTGTTCTACATAATTATTTTAACTGACTGAATTAATGCAGAGAAGCGCTGGTATTTTCATCCCGCTAATAACACGGCTTTACTGATAAGGTACTTTCCCGCCATTCATCAATGCAATTCTTGCAAATTGACTTAAATTTGACTATTGGAGTTTCAAGGAGAGCCTGTTTCTAGATAGAAGCTATAACTTGTAGTGGTGATGGTTGTGGAAAAACAAACCTTACTTTTATCCTCAATCACAGAGTATATAATAGTTTTCAATCATAGCACCAAAATTTTTTCCTATCAGTTTTTTTTTTTTTTTTTTTTTTTTTCAGAAATCAAAATTACAGGGCTCCGAACACAGCCTAATATTTCTTGATCACCCAGAATTATTAATTACAAGATTATTTACGAGAAAAAACATTAACAAAATTAATTAAGTGCAGACGATTTTCTATTTAGTGCATACCAGATCAAAGATGTTTTCAAAAGGATAATGCATTGTTTCCAGTATTATTTTCATTAATTCCGAGTAACTGATTTCTCTCGTCACTTCCAGAAGAAATGGTCTCCAAAGCCTATAAATGGAAGAATATTATTATAAATTGCAAAATACATTAAAAATATATATAATATTAAAGTTATCAGTCTTGATTAAAATATTGAAAATATAAATATATCAGAGTAATCAATGCTATTTATGGAAATACTACAATGAAAATTAGATACACAATTACCAGAACTGTACACATTTATTACTAAAATTTCAACATGAAATTATACACAAAAAAGCACAATTCCCTAGTCTGGTTATCAAATACAAACATGAAAAAAAAACATTAATGTAAAAACTGAAGCATTAAATAATCTTTCTCTTAGTTTCTATACATCAAAAAGTTGCCTTTCAACAAAATGGACCTAATGAAGGGGAAATATATAATGTTTTTTTTTGGGGGGGGGAGGTTCTAGAAACTTATTCAAACACTTCAGATAAATTGGATTTTAAATATTGTAACAGAAGCAATTTTCACAGCTTCAAAATCACATAACTGATTAAGGATTGAAGGAACTCGTATTTTCAGTAAACTACCAAAAAGTATTTGGTGAATAAATGATACAAATGTGAACTTTATTTTTCATTCAAGTAAATAATTACCCCAAACATGTTGAATATGTTACAGTGATTTTCGAAGAAAAAATAAAAAATAACAAGAAATTGTGTTTCACTTGCAAATGAATCAACTTTTTATGTCTCCATTAATTAAAATAAGAATAACATTCATATACAAGATTCAAAGAATTCATATATTTCAGAAAAAGACAACTTTAGCGTTCTGTGAGTCATAATGGGGGGGGGTGCTGAAATTTACTAGTGTAATTGGTCTTACTGACATCATGAACATTTGGCTATTAGTATTTACTTTTTTCAAAAATAAACACAAGTTTATGTATAAATATTTTCAGAATTAATTTTTTGTAATTAAGAGTATAACACATAGAGTAGCAGGCTGTCACATATACTAAAGCCTATTTACCAGAAATTATATGAATTATTGACAAAAGCATTTGTCAATAATTTTATGGATGGAAAATTAACATCATAATATACACAAAGCATAATACATTTATTTTTATTATACATATAAATATAAATGTTTCGATGCACAACCAAAAAGAAGAAACCTTTTTTCAATTTATTCCATCATGGGAGGCATATTATGTTTGAGGAAGAAGTGATGATGTAAAAATGTCTCTCTTCAAGATATACAGAAGCAAAGCAGCTGAAATTTTTCCCTTCAGTGATTTTACTAAAAAATTCTAATACACATTTTTTTGTTACATGCTAATTTAGGTAAGAGGTTCTATGAATCTTTAAAAGGTATATCCAATGATAGGGACTTTTTGTTCCTTTTCTCAGAGCACAAGAAAATACATAAATCATTAGGTTTTTAGAATGAGTATTAAAAATAATTAAATTAAAAACAGAATGGAAATTGGATCAGGGAATAAGAGAACATTTTAGAATGAAGTTAATTTGGGCTAGATTTAGATATAAATTAGACTTTAAATACATACAGACTTTAAATACATGCAATACTTACATTTCACAGCTAGATTCATTTTCGATTTTATTGGAGATAACCAAACTAATTTTTTCACTTTCCATGCTAACATTTTTATCTTTGGGTGGAGTCTCTATAGCATATATGTGCTTACTGTCTTTGAAGTCAACAACTAGATCAGAATCACAAAGAGTTCTCTCAAACTCTCCATTTATGATTTCCAGAAGCAGCAGCTATAGCGACAAAAATGAAAACAAAAGTTTAGTGATAAAGAAATTCTAAATCCTGTTTTGTTAACCAGCTTTGATAACAAATATATAAAGATTAAAATTTATAATGAAATTCAATTAAAAATTACAATGGATGAATATCTGATAGTCTGAAATTTTATCAAGAACAGATGCCAGTGAGGATTTGAGTAAAGTTAGAGAAAACTAAGTTATAAATTTTGTTTTATATCACAATTTGTTGCAAATATTATGCATAAAATGATAGTAAATTTATATAAAAGCAATAAATTATTTTAATTCTCACTAAATAAAATTCATCAAGAAAGCAACTAAAAATATAATTTTTATTAATTTTTCCATATATAAATATAGATGTATGTAAAAACATAATTATTCAAATACATGGCTGAAAAAAAAACCTTTCACAATGAATTTCAATTTATTTCATCATTTCGAACAGTGAGAAGATAATGAAAGATGAAGAGGGGGCATGCTTGTTTGTATTAAATAAAAGAGCAAAGTGACAAAAAAATTTCCCTTCAGTGATTTTACTATGATATCTAGATATGGATTCCTTTGGCTTCTATTGACTTAAAAAAGGAAATCTTAGATATCTTTAAAAGAAATGCATAGGTAGTAAAGATATGTATTCTTTTGCTCTAAGTATGGGAAAATTAAGAGCCAGCAATTTTTTAAAGAGCACATTAACGATAATTAAATTTAAAAAATAGGATTCGGAGCAGGAAATAAGAGAACATTAGGGAATAAAATAACAGGAGCTAATTTAAGGAAAAATATTTGAAAATATATGGAAACTAGCATTCCCGTTCCCGGCATTGCTCGGGTAATGGAATTAGCAGAGGATAACAGTGCTTGGTGCACCTAGTTACGAAAATCCCCTATAATAATTACTTATTACCTATAATTTCTTCTCATTTTGAGAGGGTCCAGGGGCCCCTGGACTCCTTATATGTATATGCCATTGTCCTTAGCTATCCTTAAGGATCCTATTAAAGTATTGATTTTCTTTGCAAATGCAGACCACCCACATTTTATTGTTATGCCTAAGTTTAAGCAAGAACTTCTTTGTATACAACATTTTGGGGATTTTTTTCTGGTGCTAAAATTATTAAGTTTCTTGATAAACTGACTCTGGAGAAAGCTAAATAAAATTGGCCGCGTGAAAAACAGTCTTCTCTTAAATCGATCCTTGCTACTTTTAATGTCTGTCCTTGTGACTTATTAACGATTATTGCAAAGCAAACTTTTACAGTAAACTGTGCTCTTCTAAATTCAAAAGGATAGTCCGACGGAATTAGTGGAATGCGGGATATTAAAACCAACTCTGCTCGCGCACATTCAGTAATGATCGTAGCTTCGATTACATACTTATTAAGTCATTCAATTGGCTTATTTTTTATATCAGCAATATCAGGATAAATCTTAGCGACGAGATCTGGAAACTCTGTGACTACCGTAGAGAATTCGTGGGGTATAATAATTTAGCCAGCACATTCAGGATATGTTCCGTCCCTTATTTTAAGGAGAAGATTAGAAAAAAAAATTCTTCTGACGCATCACCATGTAAATGAACTCTCATATTCTTATTAAAACGAAGTTTCTGTACTTTAGGCCAAAGATACGACGATTTCATGCATGCTTTAATTTCATTTGCACGGTTGTTCCTCTAGGTGCAACCGGTAATGTTTGATGAAAATCTCCTGCTAGTAAAACAGTTACTCCACCCATTACTTCATCAGAATTTCTAAGATCTTTGAGAGTTGCATTAAGTGCCTCGAATCCTGCTTTATGAGACATAGTATCATCCAGATAATAAGTTTGCAAACTAGTAAAATCCTTAGCCAAATTACTCTGTTTTTTAATACTGTACATTGGATTATCTGAGTAATTGAGGTTAATGGCTAATCTAAAAGCAGAATGAGCTGTCTTTCCACCCTCCAATAACGTTGCAGCTATTCCAGATGATGCATGGACCGTTCGTCTGTTAGAGAGGCTTCAGCATCATATACTTTTTTCTTCAAATCTTCAAAATCAAAATTTGTTTCTCGCATGTACTCTCTGTTTTGCAAATGAGTCTCAAATCGCTCAGACTGAGGTAAACCATAATCCATTAAGCACTGACCTCCCAGAGTCTGTTTTCAATTAGAATCAAGCATTGGTTGTACACTTTGTCCCAAGTTGAAAGAGTCTTGCAGTTTTCTTCCATGCTGAAACCGGATATCTTCTGAAAAACTGTCCTTGTACTTTTCCCAAAGGCTTCGAGGATCAGAGGGATGACAAAATACCAAGATAACTTTAAAAAGTTCTCGCAGTTTGAATGATGAGCTGCTTAAAATAGCTTCCTTAATAGTGTATTGCCACTGTTTATCATACTCGAGCAATCCCATTGCCATGCATGCAGCTTTGAATGTAGGGTAATTATTTCATAAGACGCGTAATTTTTGCTTGTTTCCAAAATTGATCAGGGTGTGCCAAAGCAATGCCAAATTATACAATAAAAAAAATTAGTCTCATTTTTATTCATCAATGGTTAGATTTGTAATGTTGAAGAGGAAAACCCAATAAACGACAAAAAAAAAATTTAAATGCGCAATTTTTCATCAGATTTTTACAATCTTTCACACGATTTTGAAAAATGTATCCAATTTTATGTTAAATAAATTTGATTAAGTTATCTTGAAAAGTTTCGGCGTAATTAAATATTAAAGCAAAATTTCGCCTCTTTGTTAAAAAATTCGCCAAAAATTTAGTTTCAGAAATTCGATTTTTTTTTTAATTGTATTGCATCGTATTGTCTTTCAAGAAACATATTTTCTGTATTTTTCCAGCTAAGCGTCTATTTTACAAGGCCGTTCGAAAAATAAACACTTCAAAATGGACTTTTAAAAAATCGATATTAAATTATTGCGTCGATATTTCGTAAAATAAATTATACCTCCGTGGCCTACCATAGAAAGTCCATCCGATTCCACTGCGATACTGAGTCTAAGTTGAACGGACGCGTAACGATGGCAATTTAAAAAAAAAAAAACACACGCGGTTTTAAGGCACAAAACGGGGCGTATCAGCGATCACTGCTCCGAAAGGCCGTGTTTCAATCGGAAAGTAGCATTACAGGTTTTAATTTTACAGAAATTAAGGGGGTTTAATTAATTGCGACTCTAAATTGAGATATAAACTAGCCTTTTAAGTTGGATCAAACTGTAAGTGGTGTGTAAATTTTATTAAAATCGGTTAAGTAGTTTAGGAGTCCATCTCGGGCAAACAACGTGACATGTAATTTATATATATTAAGATTTAAATTAATTGAAGAAATATCCTTACAAATATTTATGTATAGGAAAAAAGAAAGCATTAGAAATTACATTCTAAATACTAAAAAAACATATATGATCTAAAAAATCTCAATATATTTAAAATAGATATCAAAAAGTAAAACAGTAATAAATTGGCACACATGACAAATCACATACAAAATTTCTATTTAAAAAAATCCAAAATATTTCATTTATAAATGTAGGAAGGGTGATCAGCTAATAAGAAAAATCCAAAGTACCAACTTATTTGTTGGCACCAACTTTAATTAATTGATTAATATCTAATTGGAAAGGAGAAACAAAATACACTCTCTACAAACACATGAAAAAACTAAGAACATGAACAAAATTAAACGTGATTTTACAGTCTAAACATCTATGATTTAATAACTACAAACAACAATAACATGCTCATTCAGTATATCTAAACTTTTTTTTTTTGCTAAAACTTCCTAATATTATATAGAACATTTTTGAGTAACTGCAGTTAAATATTAAACATTGCAATTAATGATTCATAAGAGAATCAAATAAAATATGCATGCTTCCAAACACAGGAAGGAACATATACAGAGGGCATGCTTCATACCTAACCTCAGTTAAGCAAAATGCTTTCTGTAAACAGGATCACAGTTTAGCCTCCTTCTGAAGTCAAAGCATTGTAATGCTATAAAAAATTTCAGAACACTTTATCTACATGCTTAAAGTTTTTAAAAAAGATGAAACGTTCATATAAACAAAAATAAATAAATAAATGACTCTATAATACAGTCTTGAGCATTTTTAAAGTATTTAATGGGTATTATTTAACAAAAATTTAACATTTATTTTGTAGCACATCAGATAAAGTGTTCCAAATTTTCAAAGAAATAAAATTTCCTTTTTAGCTTGAAAATTAATGCAGGCTATTTAAATGATTACATTCAACACCAGTCTTCAAAATAAAAACATGAAAAATAGTTATAACTGATACAATACATTTCATTTCATTAAAATTATATGTACATACATTATTTATTCCTACACAGAGAGTTTTAATTCTAGAAATCAAAGAAACAATTTAGGCATAAAGAGAACAATAAATTATTTTTAAATTTTATATATATATATTTCGAAATATAAACTAATGATATTCAATAAATTAATATTTACATAAATTTACACCTCTGCATCACAGAAATTGTTTAAAAAGATGGATTTTTTAAAATTGATTAGAGATTCTATTTAGTTACGATTATCACCAAAATAATTTTGTATGTCAAGTTCAACAATATAACTAAAGGGAAACCTCAACCTTGAGTTCACTACATGGAAATTTAAATACGATAATAAAATTTCTCCCCTATAATTCAGTTAAAATAATTTTATAGTAAAATTTTCAATCTGAAATACTTTAGTATACTTTTTCTCAATCTCTTGAAGAACTTGGAAAAGAACAAACTATGCATCAGCTGTCACAACTCAGGTGCATATTAAAACTAATATGCCAATATGTATATGATACAGAAAAAAAAACCATTTGTTTTCCATTTAAAAAAAAAAAAAACAGGATTCCCTGTGAATATTGGTATTGCCATATACACCATGATTAAGAAAAAGTTTATACTTAATTGTGTAGTATCAGGAATACATTGATACTGACATTCAATAGTACCTGACACTTTTGCCTAAGGATTTTATGTTTGAGATATTTGCCATCCAATTCACCTGTCATCAACAGGTATTAAAATAAAATTTTTAAAAAAGATTAATTAGATATCAGCTTTAAAGATCTTTACCTCTGCTCACATTTTCTGTTATTCATAATATAGGTTGCTAATTATAATTTGATTAACATAATCAAAAAATAAATACTTTTATAACATTTGAAAGAGTGATAGCAAGGATTTATTTTTTTATCATACATTTACCCAAAATCATATTATATTTTCAGCTTTTAAAATATAAATATTTTATATTTTTAATGTATTTTATAAAGTTATATTATTTTAAAAAATTTGTTGATGCTCAGTGCTTAGTTTTTAACTGTTTTTAATTAATTTGGTAATAATAATTCTGTATTTTGAGTTACTTATTTGTTTTGAATATATAAATTAGTTTAAAACAAAATACATTTATTTATTTATGATAAATTTCTTCAATTCTGTGTACATAATAACAGAAAGAAAATATGCAAACTTAAAAAGTATTTTTGCATATCATACACCATGAATAACTTTTCTCATTTTTAAGCAAATTTTAAAATATAATACTGAATGCAATGCACATTAGGAAGAAAACAATCTTATTGGCAACGATATTTATCTTAAATAAACAATACATATTTTTTTAATTACATGCTCCTGATTAGGAGCAATAAATTTCCAAATAATAATAATCATTCAAGAATTTAATTTGCAATTCTACTAATAAATATTTGGAAAAAAATTTCAATTGAATCTGAATATTAAAGAGCTAAATAGAAATAAATTTCACTTAACAATAAAAATTATCTCATACTACATTGAAATCAAATCATTTAAGTAACAAAAGTTTTGTTTATAAGAATTTAATCAACCTCCTTTTTTTTTCCAATGCATTTTGAAAGAACGCAAACAAACATAAAAATTGGAAAGCTAATGAAAACGAATATATTTAAAAAATAAATATTGTCTTACGAAATATGTGTAAGTATTTTCATGCATAATCATTAAAAATAACATGCATTTCACCTCTGAGTATTTAAAATTTAAAACCGTTATGCTAATTAATTCCATTTCTGTCTTAGGGATTAAAAAATTCTAATCTTAAAATACTTTTTTTCATATTTTTATCAAAAAATGAACTAATGTCAACATTAAGGATTTTATAATTTTGACA
>JAOUZG010028648.1:403308-430632 GCA_026289955.1 Argiope argentata | reverse complement strand
AGGATTTATGTATTAAACGATTCTTTTTATTTTCTAAGTGCTATGAAGCACGTACGTACGTTATTAGGCTACTAAAGCCCAATAATTTGAGACAGTACGAAGTCTGTCGGGACAGCTAGTATTTAATATAAATACTGCGTGCCAAAGTTAATACCGTAGTTCTGTATCCTTGACTTATTGTACACTTATAATACGAGTTCAGGAAAAGAAAGTGTCAGAAGCAAAACAAATGTGACTTATTTGCATAACAGATATTTTAAACAAAACGTAAACAGCAAACAAAAATGCTACACATGTCATATAATTGATAAAAAGTGTCAAGTTTTGCTCCAGGGAGCAAATTACATTAAAAAATCCCTATTTACAAAAACAATATTATATGCTTGGTATGATGGTAAATACATAGTATGCCTCCTAGACAAAGCAATACAGTCCGTACAAAGCCTAGGCATGCTGAGTATCAAATTATCGATCTGATCTAGGGGAATACAACACTACTCATGAAGCAATGCTCTCCGAAGTTCCGGTAACATGCAGGAGGGGGTTGACGCAGAGGCGGATTTCCGAACAGGCGCATGAGGCGCACGCCTCTGGCCTCATAAATTAAGGGGCCTCAAATTTAGTTCTAAAATAATAATATATTTGAAAAAAAAGGATAATTTTTAACAAAACCTTTCATTTTTACACTCTTTTTATTCCCATTCCAAGTTCTTCATCTATCTCAATCAAATAATCATGCAATATCAGTACCCTTGAAAAACCAACTGTTCTGAGAATGAGAGAGTCTAAAGTCCACCAGGAGAGGGAACATTTTACGACATTTTTTATCTTGTACGAAACTGGAGATAGATATCATCTTACGCCCTCCTGCACACTCGGACCCTATGACGTACAGGAATGACTCTCAAGGCAATGAACATGCTTATATAACAGGACATAGGACGCATTTTAGTTAGAGACTTGGATTAGAAATTCTTTGCTTAAAGAGTTAGAGACCTGGATTAGAAATTCTTTGCTTAAAGAGTTAGAGACCTGGATTAGAAATTCTTTGCTTAATTTCTCCAAAACACTCTATTGTTAGCGACTTAGCGTTTCACGTTTTAAAAATATTAACTTGAAGTCGTAAAATATAATCTTGAAGTCTTAGTCGTGAAAAGGAATTCATTTCTGAGTTTGACCTTTGATCATTGTGAAGATTAGTAAGCATACAATTTTTTAATGAATTTTCGTTTCTATTTTCGCACTTTTGAAAATATTGTATCATTGGCACATTTGGAGGTTAAAACCAATGCTAATTCACAATGCAAATCGTTAGACATTAGCATTGGTCAAAAAGATATAATAAACTGGTTATTTTCTCCTCTTAACTGAAGGGGGGGGATTTTTCAACTAGAAAAAATCGTCAAAAGTCTAGCTAATACTTTTTATGCGACTATTTTTTTTAAAAATGTTTTCGATAATTCGTTTTTTTAAACATTTTTTTTCTGCTGAAATTAAGTAATCTTCGCAATTACAAGTTTCAATTTTTATAATTAAGGTTGTTCTTAAAAGTTAAAAAAAATATGAAAAAACTTTGTACAATAGTAGCGAAATAATTTACATACTTAAAAGCTCCAAACTTTTAAGGATTACTAATTAGATGTAAATGAATCGACTAGTTTTCTCAGTTTTAAAACTAAGAGGTAATCGACTAGTTTCCTCAGTCAATAAAAGGCATTGTTTGTTTATTAGAACGGTTTAATTACTTGGAAATAATTAGAAAATAACTGTTTTGAAAGTTAAAAAAACCGTAAATTGATTTAAATTCGCAACTTTGATAAAGTTTTAAAACAAACCCAAAATTCTAATCAACAAAAGAGAAAACAGCTCCATTCTATAGTAATTGACTTAGTACATAATGAAGTTTTAGGCATGTATCTCTGAAAAATATTGCTTAACCATGGTACAAATTAGCATAAATTGTTTAAGAACAGTCTCAACACACCCTGAAATCTATCATCCTTTTAAATACTGCCAAGTAATATGAAAAAAAAATGATTTTAATTTTCAATTTTATGCACCTAGGTCTCACCTCCACCTCCTCTTTTTTTACACACACACAAAAATCAGATACAGAGGTCCCAGGTAATACATCCTATAGCATAATATTGTATAATATTGCACAGTATTATATGATATTAAACAATATTCCACTATATTAAACAACATTGTGAATATTGATTAATATTTTGCAATATTTGTGTGCTACTAGGGGTTAACAGAGTGAAAAATATGTATAAAGAATGCATACTATAAATATAAGTAAAAGGGTGGGGGCTTCAAATTGAATTGTGCCTCGAGCCTTTGAAACTCTAAATCTGCCACATTACTTAAATCAATTAATGATAAAAATTAACTAATGCATGCAATTTTCCTCAAGTTTTAATGATTTTTCAAAGAAAGATTTTATACAGAATAACAGGATACATGAATTATAATTATGAAAGTTGAAGATGCAAATTCTAAAAAGATTAAAAATATTACTCAATAAAGATTACTTAAAAATTAGTAAAAAAAATATTGACCAAACTACTATTTCTACAATTCATCAGTAGTCAACAAAGTTATAGATAGAAAGAAACCTAGAGGATGGTTTTTAAATAATGTGATCTAACTGCAAAAAGCCTTGATGAAGTTAAATGTAACAACTTTTTCTTCACGCATTTCTAAAAATAAGATTTTTTTAATTAAGAAAATTAATGCAATATTGTTACTGCCTCTGCAAATGACTAATTAACTTAAAGAATCACTAAAATCATAATTTACACAATAAATGTCAATTTAATATTGCTAATAAATGGAATAATATGTTAACACTATTTACAATAGTACAATACAGATATTTGCAATATGTATTCTGCAATACGAAACATAACCTCACATTGCATTACGAGTTCAGTGAGTTTTCTGTTCAATAAATTCTACAGGAATATTTTTAGATTAACAGATAATTAGCAGCATATTTTCTTGAAAAAAAATCTATATATTTTTTATCTCACTCCAGACAATTCTTAGTTGTTAAGATCATCTGAAACATTTAGCATATCTAGGGAACACCAATCATCTAACCAGTTTAAACACAACACGCCCAAGAAATTAATATTGCAATGCTGTAGTTTGAAGAAGAATAAGCAAAACAATGAATGCCTTTCTTGTAGCATTTGATGATAGTTTATTAAATTACATGTATCAGTGATACTAAAATAAAATGTTCTAAATTAATTATGTTTTCTGCAACTCTTTTAATTAATTGATACGGCAGATACTACAGTTTGTTGTAAAATATGGATTTTTTTAAATGTAAATTAAAGTCTTAATCAGAAAACTATGTAGAGAAAATTCATTTGCACAGACTTCTGATAATGTGCTTCAAATTATTTTATTTCAAAGATGAAAAAGATTTTTAAAATGTTCATAAAAAAAAACCAATCAAAACAGTGAAAAAAAATTCTTTTGAGCAGCAAAATGCTCTATCATATAAAAATAAGGAAAAGACAATGGTTATAATGCATGATAACAAAATAAATTAAAAAAAATTACTTCCTCTAAAAATAAGAGGAAAATTAAGCTTTTTTTCAAGCAAAATTATTTCCTTAAAGAGTCTATTCCAAATGAATATAATAAACACTGCTTATATAATTATAAAACAGGACATTCACATTCAAAAAGTATAGCTCATCCTATTAAAAATCATCCAGGAAAAATCTTAGAAAGATGTTATTAGTTTCTACATGGAAAATACTTAGTCATAGATCACTGAACTGTATCCACTTCTCTGCTAAGCTACTTATATTATGAATATTTTATTTTTTTAACATCTAAATTTAAACTTTTGGTTTTAAAATTTGGCATAAATTACCACATTTTATTGCATTTAATGCTTATTTCAGAAACCAAATACATGCTATCTTTAATCAAAAACAATATTCAATAAATTAAAAAAAAACCTCATCATTCACACTTATCAATAGCTCTTTTTAAAATACTGCTCCATAGAAAAATGAACTTTTTAGTGTCTTAGAGATAGTGAAATAAATAATTTGTTATTCTCACCTACAGATTGTCAGTGTCGCGTTGATTCTCTACATCTATTAATATTATCTTTGTTTCAGCTTTTGCTTTGTTTCGAGTGGCAACGGTGAAAAAGTAAACAAAGAATTGTAGTTCTTAGATTTCAATAAAAGAAGTGGTGTGTGTTTTTTGAAAATGGCTTTGAGTTTTGAATTTACGCCATAAATATATGCCTTTTTATCTAAGAAACTAAAACAGAGTATTTAATGAGAATATCTGAGTAAAAAATATTATCTGATTCGATGTCAAACGTGACATCTGGCGTCCGCGACAGGATACGATTGCTTTTTAAGAGTAAGTACGAAACATTTCAGCATTTGTTTTGATTATGGAAACTGTTTTGAAAGATAGGAAGCAGCTGAGAAGACTGTTTACTACAGCATGCAATTCCTTTGACAAGGCAGAAAATCAACTGAGTTGTGCTGATAAAATCAATAAATTAAAGCTAATTGAGGAGAAAGCTTTATTGATGATAGCGTGTGAAGAAAAATTTAAACAGTTGTTGTTTTCCGAAAACACTTCCGATTCTGAAATAGAGAGAGAAGTAGATGAGTCAGAAACTTACATTGATCGCTGGAGATCTTTAAAACAAAAGTTAGAATCATTTGTGATTGAACAGTTATCTTCTAAAAACGAAAGTGTTAATATTGTTACGAATACCTTATTAAATTATCCAAAAATAAAATTACCTACTTTTGACGGTAATGTACGCAATTGGCTATATTTTTGGGGACAATTCCAAAAAATTGATGAGGACATTAATATCGATTCTCACGATAAATTTTCATATTTATCTCAAGCAATGGAACGAGGTAGTCCTGCTGAAGAATTGGTTAAGAGTTTTCCTCCAGGTGGTAATAGCTACGAAAAAGCTTTAAAACAATTAAAATTGCGTTTTGGTAGAGAGGAATTATTAATTCAAGTATACGTTAGAGATTTACTAGCATTAGTTCTTCAAAAACAGAACTATTCAAAAAATTCGTTAAGAAAGTTGTTTGATCAACTCGAGAGTAAACTACGTTCACTTGAGCTATTAGGTGTTACTAGGGAGAAATATGCTGCGATGTTATTTCCTCTAGTTGAGTCATCGCTACCCGAAGAAACTTTGGTTGCTTGGGAGCGTTATAGATCAGCTCATCGTAGAGTTCGTGGAACGAACACGAATGATTCTGATCATAATTCAACTAAAATGGAGAAAAGTGATTTGGAATTTATTTTAGAATTTTTACAAGATGAGGTTGAATCAGAAGAACGCATTCTTCTTGCTTCTAGAAGTTTCAACGCTTCTAAACCGAAAACGGAAGTGAAATATGATAAATTTCCTGGTGATAAAAAAATGAGTGAAAATAAGACTAGGAATGTAAAGTTTTATGAAGCGCCTAGTGCAACTGATCTTTTGACATCGTCGCAAGTGTCAAAACAGTGCATATTTTGTTCTAATGCACACTATTCTGGAGATTGCTTTAAAGTAAGAAAAATGCCTTTGAAGCAAAGAGAGGCAATTGTTCAACAATCTCATAATTGTTTTTTATGCTTAAAAACTGGACATTCTGTCAGAGATTGTAATATCAGAGCTAGTTGTTTGTGTTGTGGCAAGAAACACCACATTCTACTGTGTAGAAAAATGAATCCGATATCTGAGTCTAAAGACAAGGAATCACCTGAAGTTAATAAGAGAACTGATAGTAGCTCGGAAATGGATCAAGCTCTTTCCAACTTGTCTACCACTCCAAACGTAATCCTGCAAACATTTAAAGTTGTAATTAGAGGCAACGGGAAAAAACGTGCAGCAAGAGCTATTGTCGATACTGGTTCACAGCGGTCGTATTTACTACGAGCTACCGCTGAAGAAATGAACTATGAGCCTAATGGCTGTGAATATTTGCAGCACTCCCTATTTGGTGGCAAGCATACTGGGGTATGTAAACATGATGTATATACTTTGTATTTATCGAGTGTGCATGAGAATTATAATTGTAATTTTAAAGTTCTTAGTCAACAAATTATTTGCAAAACTGTGCCACCTACTGTGAATGAGGTTTGTGTGAAAGAGTTAGCAGCTTATAATATAAATATTGTGGATAATTGTGAAGATCCTATTGAAATCCTTATTGGAGCTGATGTAGCTGGGAAGCTCATGACAGGCGGTCATCGTGCAATGTCTTGTGGACTTGTAGCAATTGAAACAAAACTTGGGTGGTCTGTTATGGGACGAATAACTGATACGGCGAGAAGTGAATGTTCATCTTTATTAGTTAAGTCCATGTTATCTACAGCAGAGAAAATAACAGAATTATGGTCCTTGGATACTCTTGGCATTACTGACCCATCTGTGAAGAAAAGCCAGATCGAGTTACAAGAAGCTGCTCGAATGCATTTTCTAGATACAGTTCATTTGGTAGATGATCGTTTTGAAGTAGATTTGCCTTGGTTGGAAGATCATCCACCACTTCCAAATTATTTTGATTTAGCAAAGGGAAGACTGAACAAGACTGTTAAACGTCTTAAAACCGAGTCTAATTATGAAGCCTACGAAAATGTTTTTAGGGAATGGCTTGAGGAGGGAGTAATTGAGGAAGTTGCCAAAAATGATCAGGCTCTAGTACATTATCTGCCTCATCGAGAAGTTATCAAGGAGAATAGTACTACAAAAATCCGGCCTGTCTTTGACGCTTCGGCCAGAGCAAAAGGATTTCCTAGTCTCAATGATTGTTTAGAGAAGGGTCCGAATCTAATAGAGCAAATTCCGAGTATTTTAACCCGATTTCGAAAAGAGAAGATCGGTGTTATTGCTGACATCCGAAAAGCCTTTCTACAAATAGGTGTTTCACCCAGGGATAGAGATTATTTGAGGTTTTTGTGGATTGGTAATGATGGTCAGCTGAAAGAGTACAGACATTGCCGTGTCGTTTTTGGTGTATCGAGTAGCCCCTTTCTTCTAAATTCTACAATTCAGCTTCATTTACAAACTGTTTTGGAAAAAATAGGAACTGGAGAATCTTCATATCCGAAAAGTGTCATTCAAAAACTTGCGCATAGTTTTTATGTTGACAATTGTGTTAGTTGCGTTAAAAATGGAAAAGAACTGCAGCAATTTATTAACATTTCGACTGAGGTAATGGCCGAGAAAAAATTCGAGCTTAGAGGGTGGGAGTTCAGTGATGTCCATGCTGATACTTCTGCCGATACAAATGTGCTCGGCCTGGTATGGAATAAAAAATCTGACACTCTACGAATTAATACTGCAAGTGTAAAAGAATTATGCTTTGAAAAGATAACTAAGCGATCAATCTTATCTGCAGCTCATAGATTGTTTGATCCTCTAGGTATATGTTGTCCTGTCATCCTAATTCCTAAATTATTGCTTCAAGAAACGTGGAAGCAGAAAATAACATGGGATGAAGAAGTTGATAAAGTTACGAAAAATGCATTTTTAAAATGGCTTAAAGATATTGACTGTTTAGAGAAAATCCGTTTTCCAAGATATTTTGGTTCAGAGATTGCAAATGGAGATATTTCAGTACATATTTTCTGTGATGCTAGTAAACATGCGTATGCTGTTGCTGCTTTCATCCGAATACAGACTGGTGATTCAGTTAAAGTACAACTTATACAAGCTAGAAGTAGAGTTGCACCAACAGGAAAGGAAGAGATTACTATCTCTAGACTTGAGTTACTTGCAGCTACTATCTCATCAAGGCTTTCAACTTCTATTTTGTCAGAGATTCAGAGTGAAGAAGTTTACTTCTGGACTGATTCTTCGACTGTCTTGACATGGATCGTGAGAGAAGAGGCCTGGAGTGTCTTTGTTCAGAATAGAGTGAGGGAAATAAGAGCGTTAACAAATAAAAGTTCTTGGAAACATATCCCTGGTTCCATGAATCCGGCTGATCTCCCGAGTAGAGGTTGTTCAGTTCAAACTTTATTGAAATCTAACTGGTGGTTAGGACCAAGTTGGCTTTACTTGCCTAAAGAGGATTGGCCAAGAGGAAATCCAGTCTTAAATGAAAATGAGATTGTTCGAGAAAAGAAACAGACCATAGTTTCATCTGTGACAAGAAGTTTGATTTCTACAAGTTTTTTTCCTAAAGATGACTGGTATTACAAATATTTTTCGAAATACCAGAAAATAGTTCATCTTATTGCCTGGATTCTACGGTTTATCTTTAATTGTCGAGCAGAAAAAATTAAGAAAAGACATGGAGACCTTGATTTTCGTGAAATTTTTGAAGCCGAGAAATTATTAATCAAAATGGTTCAAGAGGATTGCTTTGTGGACGAGAGAGATGATAAATTAAAAACTTTAGGAGTATTTAAGGATCAGAGTGGAATCCTCAGACTGAAAACGAAACTTACATTTCGAAAAGATTCAGAAGAGTTTAAAACTCCAGCTGTTCTTCCGCCTGATCATGAGGTGGTCAAGAGATTAATACGATATTATCACGAGAAAAATGCCCACGCTGGTACCCAAATTTTAATAAATATTCTTCGAGAGAGATTTTGGCTTCTTAACGCTCGAAAAACGGTGAGATCTTTGATTAATAAGTGCACCGTATGTAGAAGATTTTCTGCAAAAAGCATGCAAGTTTGCACAGCAACCCTTCCAAACGACAGACTCCGAGAAGCGGCTGTGTTTGAAATTTGTGGCATTGATTTTGCTGGTCCAGTGATCTTAAGAGGTAACACCAAATCCTGGATTTGCTTATTCACCTGCGCCGTATACAGGGCAGTACATCTAGAATTGGTTGAGTCCATGTCTACTGAGAGTTTTTTACTAGCCCTTAGAAGATTTATATCCCGCAGAGGAAGAAGTAAAATAATTTACTGTGACAACGGAACTAACCTTGTGGGAGCTTCCAATGCACTACGAGATCTAAATTGGAAGCAGATCACTGATGATACATCTATATCACCAATTCAATGGAAGTTCAATCCACCAACTGCCTCATGGTGGGGAGGTTGGTGGGAGAGGTTAGTAGGTATTCTCAAGAGTTTACTAAGACGAGTACTAGGAAGAGCTTCTTTAACTTCCGAAGAAATGATCACAATTCTCTGCGATTGTGAGGCGGTGATCAACTCCCGTCCATTGACCTATGTCACTGAAAATGATGCTACTTTGATGCCTTTGAGTCCATCTCTATTTCTTCAAGACATTCAAACAAGTGGTGTTCCTGATCTTGATGATATTGGACACAGAAGTCTGAATAAACGAGTGAAATACAGAGAGAACTTACAAAAGGATCTGCGGAAAAGATTTAGATCCGAATATCTAGGAGCACTTATCCAAAAATCGGATAAGACAAAATCAGTGGAAGTGAAGGTCGGTGATATTATGTTGATAGGAAGTGATAACACCAAGCGACTGAATTGGCCACTGGGGAAAATAATAGAGATTATTCCAGGTCGAGACGGAGTAACAAGACTCGTGAGACTTAAAACGGCAAATGGAGAATTACTAAGGCCGATACAGAGATTGTATCCACTAGAAGTCTCTAATGATGATCTAATTGTTGAGAATTTTTCAACTAAGAAGTTGGAAACATGTAAGGAGTCTGGCTCTAACGATGTGTATGATGTAAGCTTTGAGCCACAGTTTCAAAAGACTAGAACAGGCCGCACTGTCAAAATACCTAAAAGACTGGACTTGTGAACAATTTAATTTTCTTAATTTTATATATCTTTCTTGCAACTATGTGTAAGTTAAAGTTTTAATGTAAAATGTTAACTTAGGTGGGAGGATGTCGCGTTGATTCTCTACATCTATTAATATTATCTTTGTTTCAGCTTTTGCTTTGTTTCGAGTGGCAACGGTGAAAAAGTAAACAAAGAATTGTAGTTCTTAGATTTCAATAAAAGAAGTGGTGTGTGTTTTTTGAAAATGGCTTTGAGTTTTGAATTTACGCCATAAATATATGCCTTTTTATCTAAGAAACTAAAACAGAGTATTTAATGAGAATATCTGAGTAAAAAATATTATCTGATTCGATGTCAAACGTGACAGTCAGTTTCAAAAAATTCCAACTATTTTGTTTCTAAAATTCTAACACTCTTAAATATTTTAATGTCAAATGTTGCACAATTAATTACTCGAGAACTTTACCATTGGTCAATTAATTAATGGTTCATAATCTTCTATATTAATAAAAATGGACCACGAAATGCGTTGCTAAGCGCAAAACTAGAGAACGGGTCGACCGATTCGGCTAATTTTTAAAAAAATATTTTCGTTAAGACACGAGGCTGGTTCTTATGGAGAGAAAAAATGAAAAAACTGCGAGGAAAATAGTTAAAACGACACTTTTCTTACTTTCCCGCCAAAAATCTTCATTTCCTCCCCCCCCACATCAAATGAGTAGGATAACAGGAAGTAATGATTTGTTGCGAAAAAAAATACGCGAAGTCAGTTGATTTACATTTATACATAGCGGGAAGTTTAAAAAGAAAGAAAATACTTGCTTTTATGCAGCTGATTAAAAACATTCTTAACGGACGTGAATATCATTTTATTCGTTTTTCATAGTTATTGATTGTGTTCTGATCACGACCATCGATATAAAGTTGGGGGGGGGGGGGTTGTTCTTAAAGATAAAAATTATTTTTTATATATAAATGCGGCATTAAGAGCTCTTAAGGTGTTTATTTTATTCTTGAAAAGAGTTATGTATTAAACGATTCTTTTTATTTTCTTAGTGTTTAGTCTGTCTGAATATTTAATCTATACCTGCCTAAAATATAGTCTGGGCAAGGAAGGAAAAAAAGGTTTGTAGAAAGAAAAAAAAAGGATAGGAAATAAAGGGTTTGCAGGAAAAATAAAGAGGGGTGTGTGTGTCACCATTATTTCCCCTGTGCGCGGCATTTTCCAAGTTGTTATTAAACTTTCGCCTCTCTTGAAAAACAATTGTGTCTGTATTTGTTTAGTGTGTTTGCATTTATGAAAATTTGAATCTCTATTATTCTATAAAAACGCAGAATTTTAGACCTTTCCCTCCACCATTTAAGTAAAATAGCAATTCCGGGGCAATCATTTAATGGATAGAAAGAGAAAGATGATAAGTAAAATGAACAGAACATCTGAAGAAAATAATACTATAAATGAATTAAAATTTGTTTGGTTTAAAAATATTTTGGTGAAAAACTTGTTATGGGACACAACTACATAAAATATTATTTGAAAATGTTAGCGAGCATTAATACTGGTGAACCGACTGGTCGCCAAAGGTGGCTAGTCATATATATATTTAAAAAATTCTTTAGTATCTGATTGGTTTAAAGGAATGTGAAATAATTATATTAAAAATTTATAAGAGAAGGATAAAAATTATTCAATTCTAATCACATTTTAAATGACTGAAATAAACCAAATTAGAAACACATTGTTGCATTTATTAATCTAAATGATATAATTTTACCTTAAGTTAAATAGAAAACTTGCTTACCATCTTCACTTTTTCATTTAAAAATACTATATACAAGTAAACTGGAATGGTATGAAAAGTTGGAATGGGTAAAGAAACACAAAGGTAAGGATCAAAAGTATTGCTGAAGCGACCACATCCTAAACAGCAAAGAGAAGAGCGAAACTGGCCTTGGAAGAGGTCGTGAATGAAACTACTGTTACATCTTAAGTGATTTGCAAGCATTTCTGCAGCAATATCTTCATCTGAGCGACCTAAATTGCCCTTTAAAAAAGGATAGAAAAAAAATCAATTATATTTTAAAAAATATAACTAAAATAAAAATTCTATTTGAAGTTATCATTAAGAAATTTACAAATATTACATTTAAATTACTTGTGAATGTGAGTTCCTAAAATACAGTTTAAGTAATAAATAATTATCTCTTATAGAATATAACATAGGAATTTAAATATGAAAATAGAAATTGAAATGCTGAGTTTAATTGTAAAATATTCTATGTCATTTGAAATAAGAACTGGAAAAATGAAACTGGTATCATTGCTTTACATAAATTACTCATATTCATATTTAATTATTTTATGAAACAGATCCATATAAAAGATGATACAGAAGACTAATATAAGTAATCGATTATTATGAATTAAAACATAATTAAAGCTGTATCTTATTTTTTTTCCTTATTTATACTGAGTAACTTAAATATCTTTCTAAAATCATTTAAAAATTAGGAAACAAAAATTGTTGAGTTGAAATGGGCAAAGAAAAAGATTTCCGGGGTACTTTTCCCATTAGCAATAAATTGAAGCCTACATGAACACAGTAATAATAAAATAATATTAATCTGACATTTTTTAAAATACTATACTAATTCTCATAATAACAAGTTAAGGTTTTTACATATTAAAGCCACCAGAGTCAAAGTTGCGGTAATGTGTCAATAAACTCTATATCGGTCTATTTTCCCCCAAAATCCAGTTGACCACTTTGATTATAAAGTGTTTTGAAATCATAAAATAAAGCATGAGAGTAAAAAATATTTATTTTAGAATTTGTTGCAAAAATTTTAGATTTAGTTTGGCGGCACTTCAAAACAGCCAAATCTGCAGCTGCAGGGGCATTAATACAAAGTACCAAAGTTAAAATACATTTGGTCCTATTTTTAATTGCTGCAGCCAGAGAGAAAAAAAATTTCTGTGCAGAAGTTTATTCTGTCAATTTCAAGATTAATTCATATTTTAAAGAAAGCTAATAACGGTCAGTTTTAAAAATTAAACATTATTTTTCTTTAATGAAAATGAATGTGTAAACCATACAACACTTTGTAGTTAGAAATGATCAAAAGAATAAATAAAAAAAAAGAATTTTAAAAAATATTTTTAAATTAAATTTTTGGCTATAAAATATAAACAAGCATAGTAAAAAACTTATGAGAGGTGCTGTTAAGAGAATGGTAATGGTACATCAAAATCATTCTAAAAGCCCTAACTATACCATACTAAAGAAACCATTATTCAAAATAATATTCTTGAACAAAAAAAGAAAAGAAAGAAAGATGACAACAAAAACATCAAAACTACAAGTCTATATGTCTAAAAACTGTATTGAGACATTACACATTCTGTATTCCTTTTATAAGTTGTCTTTGTTTAGTTGAAAAATATTTCCATTAAATAACGAAATATTAATAGTAGGCACTTAATCAAACAACTTTTTTTTTAAATGATTTCTTTATTTAAAAAATTTATAAAATAAATTTGAAGCAATAATATACATGAACCAGATTAAATAGGTCATCAATAAAATTAATTAATTATAGAGTTATCAAGAAAATATCAGTTTTATTTGTAAAATTAATTTTACAGGAAACTCTTATAATTTAATGTTTCACTACATCATAAAACTATGCAAGTAAAAATTTAAAGATATTGAAACAAAAAAAATTGTTTAAAGCAATATTAAAAAGAAAAATGTCAAATGGATCTAAAAATAAATTTAAAACAGATCTTAAAACCTTACTATAGATTTCTTGTATAGAAGTTAAACTAGAAGACAAATTTAGATTTTTAATAGTATTTATGAAAAAGGATTTCTTTCTGTAAGCAAAAACATGTTTAAAAATATTTAAAATCAGCTTTTCAGGATTGGATCAATGGATAAATTTAAGCAACTAATAACTAAAGATGAAAGCAAGCAATAAAGATGACTATTTAATATGCCTGAATTATATTTTTTTCATACCTAGGATTGCATAATATTCACTATAATTTATCAAATAAATATATAGAACTGTTTATAAGTTTATCCTGCATTTCAATATATAAGAAATTGCTTCAGAAAGATAAAAGCAATTATATATAAGTAATCAAAGCTCAAAAATATTTTATAAAGAAAATTAATATTAAAAAAATTCATATAAATCTACAGGTTTATATATAAATTTATATTACAATAATTAAGAGGAGAAAAATATAAAATGGCATTCATTTTTTATTAAAAATACAATCTTTTAAGCACATTCAATAAAAAGCACTTGATATTGGAAGAAGTAGAAAAAATAAGTAGGACAAATTTTATTTTTACTTTTTTTCTCAATTGTTATCATTCAAAATGTATTGACCAAGATACGAATACTTATAAAAACATTTCGCAGATAAATTAACATCTTACAAAGAGAATAACTGATTAAATGATGAGTAAGAGGTTGAGTGATATTCCTTTTATAAATAAAAAGTAAAAATCTACAGATAGCTTTCAGCACTTCAAATAAAAACTATACACCTTTTAGGTCAAAGTTCACAAACACATCAGTGATATGTTTAAACTCCTGATACAGCATATTATTCTCATAGTTAAATTACTAGAATAAAATCTTAAGGAAAAACTTTTATCTTATGAATCTCACAAAGCAAATATATTTAGAAGTACAGAGAAATTCATTTCAGACATTTCCAATATTTTGACAAGTGATATAACAGTGTTAATTTCTTAGACATTTTCTAAGAATATATTTTACAAGAAAATATTTAAGTCCATTATATTTAAAAGTTAAAACGACATAAAATTACTTATAATCATTGAAAAAAAGGGGAAAAAATAATTCAGTTTTACAAAATTATAATTTCTACTAACTAGAGCACTTTAACAATGGCACTTCTATGATTTGTGGTGTAATAATATATTTTCAAATAAATTAAATTTTGGCTCTTTGAATAACTAAAATATTAATTAATAAAAACCTTAATTAGATATTAACTAATTGTAATTCAGTTTTTAACAAAAAATACAGTTAGGAAAGAACTAATTTTAATAAAGATCTGAATTTCAAATTAAAATATTCAAAACTTCTTAATTATATTTTCTTTAGTCTTTTTTTTTAATTATACAAATGTGATTGATAAAATAAGTATTAAATGCAGATTGAATAAAAATATATAAGAATAGATTTTCCATTAATTTATGAGAAAAATTTCATTAAACTCATTATTCCTCCTTTTTTTTAATTCTAACTTAGTGCATAAAAGTTTTCTTGTAGTAAAAATAGCACATGTGGATCTGAATTTTCCACAGTACCTTTTTCTCTTCATATTTTGAGATAGAAAAAAAAAGGTGTTTTGTTACAGCACAAATTTAGAAAATGGGATTAAAACAGAGTTAAAAAGTAATCCTTAAAAATGTATATCTTCCTTAAAAGATTTATTTGTCATTTTCCAGAGTATCTGATGAAGATGGAAAGCAATAAAATAGATCAGTTTCTTGGTGGATTGAAATATTACTGGCAAAATTAAATTTAATCATGGAAAAAAATTTAAGATAAGTACAGATGATAATAGATGCATGCATATGTATATAACATCTTAATATTAAAAAAGTTTGATTGGAATTAATTGGTGATATAATTTATAACCTTTCAGTAAAAACCAATTATCACTGAGAAAAAGGATAAACACAATTATATATTGATTTTCATACATGGAAGTAAAAATATAATTTTTTCTAGATTAGCCCCTTGACAAGCAAATTTATATAACTTTCCAATTAGACGACACATCCTATGAACATTTATTATTATTTTAATTCCTGTAATAATGCAACAATGTTTGAGATATTAAAAAGTTTCTAAGTTATTCTTGCATTTTAAATTACTAAATATTTTCATTTAATTACAGAATTAAAATTAAAAATTCAATAATTCGATGTTCATGTCATTGTATGTGAAGTGGTTAAATATGAGATTTTCATTTAAGGTTAGAAGTTCAAAACGAAGCAGTTAGATGTAAAGGGGATTTTGCTCAATTAATCCAATATTAAATTTTATCATAATTACAAAATATTTATAATAATTTATCTTTAAAAAAGAAAGAAAAGGCACTATTTAAAAGTGAAATGTTTTAATATCAAGTTTGCTAATTTTTTATTTCATGACATCATTAGGTAGGAAAATTACTTTTATCCTAATCCTGCAAGCTGATACAGAAAAAATCTCATATGAAACTAATTATATAGAACACATTATATTGTCTGCACACAGTCACAATTTTAATCAGTTGGCTTAAATTGGAGCTACCTAGTCAATATACCTTTAAGATGGAAATATTTCACATTAGTTAATCAATAAAAATTTAGTAAAAACCCAGAAACAGGAAAACAAACATTAAATGATGACACATACATATTAATTATAAATTGTTGCTACAACAAATGTTTTAAAGTTGGGATAATTTTTAATATTTTTTTCTGAGAAATAGTGCAGAATTTTGAAAACAGGCATGGTAATGCTTTTAACATAAAAAGATTATTTTATACAACAACAGTCGAAGTCATAACCTACTTTTAGAGACAACAGTGACACCAAAGAAATAGAGATTATAACATATTTTTTTAGTAATTATTTAACATCAATATAAAAAACATTAATAGAAAATGTTGAGCATTTAAGGACAAAAATAACTTACCTTTGTTTTTTTGTACTTTTCTTTTGGAGCTGTATTTAAATCTTCATGAACTTTATCCAATAACCATAAAAGAAACTCTTGTGCATCATGCTGTTCATTACCCTCATATTGGCTTCCATATTTTGCAACAGAATGTTTAAATTTATTTGATATGTTTCCATAATACTGGCACGACCATAATGATTTAAGTAAAGCTGCTAATTGCTCAGTTACTTCACCACGAGTTCCATACCGTTTTGAATGTGTTTTGTTTCGCCTCAATAAATCAATTTTAAAGTGATCCATCACAAAATATTCAGCAAACATATCTGTATTGCTCAGGCATTGGATCACGGCATTCATGAAGCATGTATTTCCATGATTTTTAAGACCACAAACTGCTGGTATTTTATCTTTGAAATATTCTTGGTAATCAATAGAATTGAAATTAAAAGCACTACTGCATCGCATATCTGAATTTGATGAAAACAAAGATGGAGAAGTAGGAACTTTTGATAAATTTCGATTAGAATTTTTCGAACTGCTGCTGGAGAAAAACGAATTACTTCGAAATAATTTCCTTATAAAATTCGAAGATTTTTCGCGATTTTTTTCCTTTTCGAAGTTTTTGGTATCTAAAGATTCATATTTTCTCTTTTCATTCTCATTAGAATTGAAAGGAACATCTACTTTGACATATTTTATTTTGTTTTTCTTCCGCCTAACACTCATCCATCGAGGTAGTGTGAAAAATATTTGTTTATCATTATTTTCAGAAAATGCATTTTCTTTTGCTTTTTTCTTTTCAGCACTGGTGAGATCTCCATCCGAAACGGAACGACTACACTCAGCATACTGTATTGTTGACATTTCTCCAGAATACCATGATCCTTAAAAATGTTACTATCAGAGGAAAACGTCAGCGTCGAAGAAAGAGATTCACCATTTGGGATAAAAATTTAAAGCATTACCTGGATTATAAATGAAATACTAAACAAGACGATTCATAGAAAGTAATTTCACATATCAAAATAAAAATGCTTTCCAATAACACGGGCAACCACACCTTCTTGGAATTTCTAATGATGGATTGCAAAACAGTATGAACAATCGCAGATACAAATTACAAACAAACGCTACATTGCAAAACAAACGAAGAGGTATTGCCAGATTTGTAGACATAAAAATCACAGTTTCGTTTTCTCAATCAGAAATGAGGTCAGATAATTAAGGAAAATTTTTTTCACAATTATATGTTTGCTACTAATTATCTGAATCAAAATTTCTTTCAAAATTCATTAATATGGAGGAATTTTTATAATATATTTCTTAACTAATTCTTCTAATTCTTTACTTGTGTTTTCTCATCTGTTTTTTCAAATGCAATGCAATGGACCAATTCATGAAAAAAATTGTAAATGATCACGACTATTTTAGTGTGGTGAAAATCTCAGCGTTTGAAATTGCCATAGGAGTATTTTATAGTAAAATATATATAAGTTTAACTTCCATTCATAAAATGTTGATTGTGGGATTTTTTTTATTTCATTTTTTTTTCTTCGATCTGAATTTACGGCTTTGAAAAGGTATGAAAAGTAGATATAAAGCAGATAAACAAATATGATATTGTTGAAATCAGTTGTCTGTTAAATGAGAGAGTCGCTAGTTTTCGATTATTTTACAATCGGTTGATTTGTTTTGATAGATATCTCTATTAAATAACATGAAGCATTAAATAACTACAGCTTACTCTTGTACCGTTACAACCTCATAGCAAGTATATTAAATAGAATAGAGTTTACAAAGATATGTTTTTGTTTTGATTATTTTAACTCCAAATTGTTATTGTAAATTCATTTTCATTTGGAAATAAATCCACGAAATTTCATTGATATTAATGTAACGGAAAATGAATAATGTACCTCTAAATCTAAACAAATTTATAATTTTAGCGAATTTTTTTAAAAAATATTAAGAATCGATGTGTTTAATTTAAATAGAAATTACGTAGATTCTTTGCTTTTGTCTCATTTTTTTTAAATGACGAATTATAACTTTCACAGTTGATTTATTTCTGTTGGTAGCTCTGCATTTTTTAAAACAAAAGATTTTAGTCAGGAAATTGATATATATGATATCTAATTAAATATATGCATATTTGGCATCCAATTTTTGTTGGAAGAAACAAGTTTAAAATTGTAATTTATATCATAATTAAAAATATCAAAAAAAACATTTAATTAAAAGAATTTGATTGCATGAATTTCCAGTTTTTATTTTAGTCTTGTACTAATTTATGTTTCTCTCTTTCACAATTTGTTTTATTTCAAGAAATGACCTGCTATTAATGTTAACTTTGTAATAAGATAAAAATAAGTTTACTGAAAATTCTCTTGGCCTCATACTTTTTAAAGTCTTTAATCAGTAAAACAAGTCTTTTTTCCATAGATGTTTGCAGAGCAATGTCTAACTTACATGTTTGTCCTTGTAAACTAATTGTTGTTTAAAATTATCATGTTCATTTTAAAATAACTTTAACATAGTTATAAAAATAGAACATCAAATCAGAAAAAATTTATATCATAGACTTGTATCTAGTGCCAGAATAAACAAACATCATTGATCTAATTTAATTAGATGATGGGCATCATTATATAAAATAATTATATTTTTAAAGGATAAATTGTTATTTTATGATGTATTAAAATGCATGTATTTAGAAAAATTTTCTTTTAGATTATTGATTTAAAAATTATTCTTTTTCAGGAGGTCTGTATGATTTTTTTTGTGTCTAATTTTTAATATTTATTTAATTGAAGGTGATGAAATTATTTTTAATGCATTGTGAAATTGAAACTTTTTTTATACATACATTATATTTGTTTTAAGCTTTCCACTCTTGTGAGCTTGATAAATTAACTAGCATAATGAATAGAAGCAACCTTTGTGATTTCAAACTCTGTAATGGGTTTTTCTTTAGAGAATATTAAGTAGGAATTTTCAATTTATCTCAACAATGAAGAGCAGTGACTCGTGAGGGACTGTTGATGGCATACCTAAAAGTCATAAGTTTTTTGTATGAAAGCAAAATTGGCTGAATCAGTGTAGTAGTTGAAGCTGGGTGATTATTTCTTTGGTTTTTATCTTTAGTATTTTTTATTTCTCAAATTATTTGTCGATATGTAGCTAATACACAGATACTAAAAAGTAAAATATGTTAAGTTCCCATTCTAAAAAGAATCATTTCTTTTTGCAAGATTTGTGTCACTACTAATTAATTTGTCTTAAATAAAATTTATGGCATTGAAATATTTTTTTAGATATAAGAGAACTATATGTTACAAGATAGATTTTTTTTGTTTATTGTTATCAAATATTTTTTTAATAGTAAAATCGTTTTTCTGTTAAAATTAAAAAGTGAATAAAGTTTTTCAGGAATTCTTTAATTAAGATAATTTTATCATGAAAAATTAAGGTAAAAGGTAGACTATAAAAGACTAAATAAATTTAAAATATACAATAAGGTGATGTATGGATCTGAAATGCCTATTTCACCTTTAAAAAACTAATAATAAAAATAAATATATTATTTAATTTCTGAAAAAATAATGCTAAATTTTATTTATTCAGAATCTTAGACTTGTTTATTTCAACAATTATTTATTTTAATAAATAATTTATTCCTGTTTCTCAAAACTAATCAAAATACTCTTAATTATTCTTATCTTTTCATTAAAAATACATACAAAGTAGTTATTCTGAAATTGTCTTGGTTTATTAGTATATGTGACATGCATTAAAGTTTCAAAATTAAAATTGTATAATGTTTTGCATGAATTAGTTTACAGTTGTATTTAAAATACATTTTCACCTCTGGAGATTACTAGAAAAACATCAATTTATGTATATTTTTTCAAGTATTGTAACTTATGAATATTTGTTTTGAAATTGGTATGTTTTCAAAACATTCATATTAATTGTAATACAAGTTGTTGTATTTGAGATTATTACATATTATTTATTGTAAAGTTTTTGTTTTCTACGGTCAGCTGTAAATTCAAGGCTTGAAATTTCATCTTATTAATGTGTGATGCATTTGGAATTATTCTACTATATTTGTTATTATCCTTTTCTGTAATTTGGCAGCAATTACCATTAAGCATGAAACACTGATAAAAAAGAAAAGGCATTGTTGTCATTAAATATCCTGTATTATTAAATATAGCAGATAATAATTGGTACGCACAGCCTCTTTGTGCTATAAAATTAGTTGTGAAAAAAGTGCTTTTCTTTTTAGCCTAAAGTTGTTGTATTTATTAAGTTTGATATAAATTTAAGCTGCCTTGAACTTCTAAAATGTATTTTTTATACATCTCATACTTTCGTTAAAATCATATTTGCTTTGAGTTATATGCGTCTTGTATGTCAAATAAAGATATTAACAAATATTTAATCATTGTTAGTCATATTCAAACCATCAATTCTTTAAATTGATGTTTGAATTTTTTAATGCATGAGAACTTCTTTCTCACGATTAATACATTTTGTATTAATATTTGTGCATTTTTATAAAATTAATAATTTTCATATTACTAGTAATGTATATGTTCCATTTAACAGCTATTGTATGTATAATTTCTAGTTTGGAGTTTTTAAAATTCTATGAATTCTGATCTTTATTTTCTTTCTTATATTACAAAACAATGAAATGTTTTATATGTTGAGCTAAATTTTTAATCAGATTTTTTTTTCTTTCTTGCAGATTTTTCTCGAAATTTCAACTGTACTTTGTCTTTATTATGACCTGTGATTTATTGATTTTATGTAATTTTAAATATTTAAAATGAGTATTTTTTTAATTAAGTATGCTAACTGTTTCTAATCATATTTGTTAACACAGATATATTATTATAACTTAGAATTATTGTCAAAATTTATTATTATATATACATTAATTATTTAGTGCTTAAGAAATCATATTTGTTCATATTTTTTTTCTAAAATTTCATTTATAATCTAATTTTTTCACCTATTTTTAGTTTTAGAAAGTTATCAAAATTTTGTTTCAAAGCTGCTTGTTTAAAAATGTTATTTTCCAAGTTATATACATTTTAGCATCTCATCATAGACTTAAAAGACCTTAATATATCAAAGTTAAAATAAATATAAATTATTTCCTTAAATATATCTAAAGTGATGAAAATTCTTTTCCCTGTCTTCTCTATATATTTCTTCTTAGTAGCTGATGTGCTATGTTATAACCAAATGCTTGAGTTTTGTCTGTGAATATTACTATTGTGGAAATAAAGTAACAAAGTTTAAAAAGGAACAAATTAAAAACATTGGAAGTATACCATAGTACTTTTAAATGTGACCTAATTTTTGACAAATTAAAAAAATGGGCAATTGGAAATTAAACTAATAGATTTTTGTTTCCTATTCTTTACATTTATGTTTTCTTTTGAATTAAAAAGATGGAATTTTTTCTTCATAGATCTGTACGTTGTATTCTCTTCCATAAATAGCATTTATTATACAAATAGTAGATTCTATAAATGGCATAATCTTATGCAACATAGAATATTAATGTCATTTTTTAAATTAGTGCTCACTATTGAATAGTCATAAATTCACTTATATATTAAATAACTTTTAGTATAATAATTTTTTTTTGTTCAATTATTTATTTTATTTTTGTGTTTCAAAATAATATTTTTTAACTACCTATTCTAAAAAAGTTTTTAATAAAATATATTTTCTTTTTTCAGCTTATACAAAACAGATGCTGCCATATAATAGTAAGTTCCAGTGTCGGTATTGTATGTATTCAACTGACAAAAAGTGCCATATAACTTATCATGAACGCCTCCATTCAACTCATTCTTATAAATGTCTTTATTGTCCAGAAATATTTCCTAAGTATAACTTTCTCCAGAAACATTCTTGGATTCACAAAAAGAAAACTAAAATTGGTTTCAAATAAAATTAAAAATCTTTACTGTTTATTACAAATTGTTTAACTTAATTTTTATTCATTTTCAAAGTTGTTTAGAAATTCTGTGTTATTTATTCTGTACATTCTAAATATTTTATTGTTATGTGGAAGTAAAAGATAATTTACTTATTGACTGTTTAGTACAATTCCTTGTAAATTTTTAGAATTTTCTGATGATTTTCTTTCCTTTTCTTTTTCTATCATATTTGAAAATTTAAACTGAATTAGGAAAAGAAGGCTTAATAACCTTTTTTTTTCAGTTGCATATGATATATGAATTGATATTTCCATTTTAGAAAGTTTTTAGAATTATTTTCTTTTTAATATATCTTGTATTTTTTGAATAATTTGTTTTTATTCATTAAATGAAGTTAAATTTTACTTTGTTAAAGTTCTTATTCTGTAATGATTTTCTTGGTTGATATTTGTAGATTTCTTGAATTTTATCTATGTTTCAATTTTTTTCATCCTAAAAAAATACATTTTCAAGCATTTCTCAGTTCTTCGCCAAATTGAGTTTGAAGCCATTTATACAAATGTACATAATATGAAAATAAATAAGTATATCCTAAAAAGAAGCTTTGTTTTAGTGTCCTTTATACATAAATAAAAGATAATTTTCATGTTTCTTGTATATGCTTTAAACCATACAAGCTTCAAAGAATATCAAAATGCTTGTGAAATGCATAGGACTAAATTATGATTTAGAAGAATTTGATAAATACAATTTATTCTGCATCAAACAATTTACTATACATTTAATATCTTTTTTAATAACTTATTATTTTATAATGACGATTGTCCCATTTTATTTGACAAAATTGATAGTGAAGATTTCAACAAATTAAAATCATGAAATTACAACAATAGATTGAAAATATGTAATAAACAGCTATTTGATAATAGTTTCTTACTAAAGCTTCTAGTACACATAAAAATAAATTTATAAATAATTACAAAATTTTAAAAAATATCTTGTGTTTTGTGACATCTATTCATCTCCATATTATACAGCATTTATTTAAATATATGATTTGTTTATTGATATTATTTTCATATTTCCTTATTTAATCCTTGCAATAAAGTTTCATTTAAATTGCTTTTTTATTTTTGTGCATTTTGTGATGAAAACATTACAAAAAGGATAAATTTCTTTATAACTTTATGTGAAGTATTATAGTAAAGTTTTTGAAATGAAAAGTTGAGTACTAAGAACAATAAATGAAATATATATTACAATTATTATAAACGTTTATATATTTCTCCTTAATTATAAAAGGTAATTTTTTTTATTTGTATGTTTAATACATTTCTTTATGTTGCTATGTTTTATAGTAGTTTTTGTTTTTATATACATTTTATTATAATTTTAAATGTATCTTTAAGAGAAATTAAAATTCCTTCATAAAAATTATATCCTATGATAAATCTTTTTTATGAGAATCCTATATACAAAGACATTTAATTAAAAAAACAGTTATCTGCTCACTTTTGAATGAAATGATTAACTATTTCTTAGAAATAATAAATTTATTCCATGTTTTTTTTTTAAATCTTTGTAATCAGCAATACATTTTTCATTCATCATAAAGGAATAGAAAAGATTTTATTGTGTATATAATTTATTGATTGGATAATCTTCCCTCCATAAAAAATATGAGCTATTTTGCAATTAATGTGTCAAATTTAAATTTTTGTATCTTCAAAATTACAGTATATTTTAAGGCATTTTATATTATTTTTAAATTAGTATTTGATTTCAGATTGTATTGTTCATTTTGAGATCTAAATTTGAAACTTATTTTTTAATGCTTTTATTTATTAAAAAATAAAAATGTTTTTAAAAAAATGAATTGTGTCTCTCTATATGTATACTAGACTTATTTTCTTCTCCCCCCCCCCCTTCTCTTATTGTACTTGCATGATTTTATTAATATAACATTATTGGCTAAATATAAGTGCATCTTTATAATACTTAATACATTTGAGTTCAAATGCAATTTTTTGAATATGAAATATAATTAATGCAATAATATGTGTAATTTAAATTTTTTACCATCAGAAAGTTGCACCAAATGCATCAATTTCTATATTTTAGAGCCATTAATAGAAGAGTTACATGATTCACACTTTATGCCTTTTTAATGATTTAATTGTAATAGATTTTCTATTTGATGATGCATTTTTCTGATATATCCCCATGTTAACTGTTTGCATTCAGATTATTTATATTATTTTAGTTCCCTACGGTTTATTTTATTTATTTAAAATAATATTGAAAAAATAGCCAGTATCTGCTTGATTATTATGTAATATTAATGTTTTCACTTTTTATAATGTATTTACTATAAATTAAATTATATTACATGTAGTTATTTTTCTAAATAATTATCTAATGTCTTTTTTTTTTGTTTAATTTCCATACTTAGAAGGGTTTTTTCAGACAATGTAATCATTTACTCTGTAATAATAATTGTATATATATTAAAGCTACACAAAAAAGTCTTTCCCTTTAGAAACAACAATTAGCAGCAAGCAATTTTAATTATTTAAGCCTTTGTGTGTTTGAATTATCTCATTTCTGTGCAGGCAGAAATACAGATTGATGCATAATTTATGCATTGGTTTCCATTCATAAGGTATCCCCCAAAAGTGCTAGCAGTGCAACATTTGATTTCATTAAAGAATTGATTTTCTGTTCAATTTTATCATTCTTCTTAAGTGTAAAGAAGTGACTGCATTGAATGATTAATTGTTAATCATTGTAAAAACATACTCATCTTGACAATGACTGATAATAATTCTTAGTTTCCTATATAGTCTGTTGAATAAAGCATTTTCGGCAGAGAGATTAAGATTTTTAATTTTATGAAATGTTAAAACTTTAATTCTGATATTTTGAAAGACAAATTGTTACTTTTTTGTGTTAAAGAACTAATTCATTTTGCGAGAAAAAAAACTTTCTTTTTTATTAATTCTAGTTTGCAGGGGGGGGGGGGTAGCCCCACCTTTACTTGTATAGATGAAACTGAAAATCTAATATATTCTTCCATCTTGACTTTTAAGGATGGAAATGGATGGAAAGTGTAAAGAAACAGGTTTAAAAATAGGAGTTAGTTGCAATTAAAACTTTTTAAGTTTCTTCTTTTAGCTAGCAACTGGATTAAGCCCAGAATACCAGAAGATATTCTACATTTGGAAAGTGCTGATGATGATGATTCACCATCTGTTAGCTCAAAAAGAAGTACGAAAGATCACCCTCAGAGGTTATCAGGTGGTATGAGAGATCATTATCCTGTGGCAATTCCACCATCTGAGCGTAAGAAATTTCCAACTAGAGTATGCAGAGTATGCAAAGCCCACAGCCAGAGACGTGAGACACGTTATGTATGTAAATTATGCAGTGTTGCATTACATGCGGGGGAATGTTTTACTAGATATCATACTTTAAAAAACTATTAATAAATAATGTTTTTTTAATATATGTGGAGATGTATTTTGTTGCATGTAATATACTGTTTTCTTAACAATTTTATTGAAATAAATTTTATGATTTTTTTTTCAACAACGCTTTTATCCTGATTTAAAACAATAAGTTATTTTTAAAAAATTTATTTAGTAACAATAATATAAATTTGTTAAATATTAGAAACATTTTTTAGAATTATACTTTTTTTCCTATAAAACATTTTTTTTTTATTTCAAGAAACATTGTATAAATCATAAAAACTGATTGACTGGATCATCTGAAATAACAACACCTACACTGAGACCATGTAAAACATATTGTAATATTCATCTCTTGCATAAGTTCTTTACACAGATATATATCCAGTCATTGGAATGAGGACTTATTAGGCCAAATTAAAAATTAATTATGATTTAAATTTTAAAATAATATTAAGAAAATGTTTTAATTGCATTTTATAAATTTTATATTATATTCTTTTATAATTTTAAAATTAATATTTTTTCTTTATAATTTAAAATTAATAGAATTCTGGACTTATTAGGTCAAACCCAAAACTTTTCCGCATACGCTTCAATTAAGACAAATAACCTCTTTTTTGAATACTACGAAAGCTCAGATTTTTATTTTCAAAAGTTGCAATGCTGCGTAGTAATATAAAGAAAACCTGTACTTCTGTATTAATTGCATTTTATTGGCAAACAATAGTTACTAAACGTCAAACTTTCTCTTGAATCTAACATTTTTATTATATCTGGAGATCGATTTTTTTTTCCTTTCATATACATTGTACAAAGAATTCGAATTTTTGACTATTATTATACAATCGAGATTTAGACGAAATTCTACTATTTGACATTTTTGAAGGATATTCATCTGTCAGTGGTAATGATGACTCAAAACGATTTCAGCTAGACGTAAGAAACGTGGTATATACTATTTATAGCAGTTTTGTAGATTTCTATTGAATTTTTAGTCTGCCCAGATGTTCGAATATAAGTTAACACGATAGCTGCTAAATGAAGAGAGCTAGATCGGCAAATTTGATACACAGATTTAACATTTCAGTGTAGACACATGCCATATTATGAGACAAATTTCAGTGGGTCGATTGACTACCTATCTGTATTTTAACATGATAATTTAAAAACAAATAACTTAAATACACTCATGTCTATAAATTAAGGATAATTCAGAATCATGCGGAAATCGAATTCTAAAATACATATATCACCAGTAAAATGATTACACACATATTCAAAAATCATAAAAATTACAAGAAACTGTGGCAAGTGAAGGTCGCGGTACGAACCTGCGACGTTTGAGCCAGTAGCCGAGCGATATACCGTTTGAGCAAAAGGGACCCTTCAGCTCGAAGGATATTATTTAGCTTATAAGGCT
>JAOUZG010028648.1:379039-403298 GCA_026289955.1 Argiope argentata | reverse complement strand
AGCCAGTAGCCGAGCGATATACCGTTCGAACAAAAGGGACCCTTCAGCTCGAAGGATATTATTTAGCTTATAAGGCTGACGCTACAAAACCATCAGATGACACCGATAATACGTCACAATAACGAGAGTGTAAGTACTGGCAAAGAAGTGAAATTGTTCGCAAGAGCGTTATAAGCCTTTCAATGCAATAACCGCTAAGTTATGACGCAAAGAACGCATTGGTATGATTTCCACGTGGTTGAATTATCGGCCGTCTGGAATGTGGGCGTACCCAGCTGGAAGTATCCGAGGAACTTGGAATTGCCCAGTGTCATCTCCAGGCTTTCACAATGATTCTAAGATGACGGTATTGTGAGTAGGCGTTACGGCACAGGTCGCCATCGCTTTACATTCTCGAAAGAGCGCCGGTATTTGGCAGTTCCTGCCAAAAGAAACAGACGGAGCACAGCATCAGACTTGTCTCGTCAACTCTCTTCAGCCACTGGTACGATAGTGTCAAGACAGACCGTGTACAGACGCTTAGGGCAGATTGATCTATATGCTCGTAGGCCTGTCAGATGTGCTCCACTTATTGCAAATCACGAGTGTATATCAAGATAGGTATAGGATTTTGTGACTACAAGTGGGATTTTGTATCAAATTTTTATTTCAATCGGGTGAGGAAAACACAAATTCAATTTTTGGATATTATTAATCGCACGTCAGGAATTTATCGCCAAGGGTGAAGCGATAGATTCAGTAAAAATACTGAGTTCTCCCCCGAAGTTGAATATTTCGTATCTATTGTACGCCGATGCTACAAAAAGCGTTCTCTGGGATAACATGTTTAGTAGAGAGTTTGCAAGAAAGTTTTTGGCAGACCACTCCCGCTGATTTTTTCGGCAATTAATCGTTGGCATGCAGTTGATATGCCTGCATAGGTATAAAATTTCTTCGAGATTAATTAATTTCGAGTCCCTTCATTTCGATCTAAAGAAATTAAAATTTAATACAGTATAACAATTGTAGACACAAAGTCGTGTGTGTCTTTTGTGTTTGAGTACCTATAATATTATAAAAAAAGAATCCCAATATAAAGTATGTATAATATTTGTTCACAGATCTGTTGTACAAAATGTTATTCATTTAGCGCTTTACATTGTGCAGTTATTGAGAGAAATTACATTTTGAAATTAAGACTTGTATTTGAAGTACCAGACAGATAGAAGTCCTGTGAACGAATTTATTCTAGAAGTTGAGTGTTAAACATAAAATTTAAAAGCTTTACTTATTGTTTTTTATTCATTTACTTTATTTTAATGTTCTTTTTCCACAAATGGAGCTTTGAGTTACTGTGATGCATCTAAACTAAAATCAATTGGTAGAATTGTTATTTTCCAGTATCCATGACAAATGCAAATAATCTTGTCTGATAATTTGCATCCATCCCTGATATTTTAATTAAATTATGTTTGTATTTCATTGTTGTTTTAAATTTTATCGTGGAAATCAGTCCGTTAGAATTTTACCTTCTCATATGTGTAAAGAAAGTATGTTAATTGTCAAAAAATTCGAACACCAGATTTTGACAATCTCCACATTTTCGATATTTCTGGGATCGAAAAACATTTTTAGAAAACGGTTGTCTGTCTGTGGCAAAGGTAACTCAAAACCGCTTTGATCTAGGGGAATGAAATTTGATATACATTCTTTAAATATAAAGATTTTTTTCAAATTTTAACTAAAATCTATTCAGAGGAAATATAGCATAACTACAAGATGAAAAAAGCTAGATAGATAAGATTCGTTACATCGATTTAACATCCATAATTTAGACATTTATTAAATTTTGATCCAAATCCAACTATGGTTTGAGTGTCGGTTTGATTATTCAAAAATAAGACAACGTGGTAGTTCGAAAATTCAGTGCCTTAAATATATAAAATTTGGTAGGGCAGTGCAGTTTTATGTTAACAAATCGATTGGAACAAACTTTTAAGACGTGTCCAAAGTAAAAATTAGATTTTAGCATACTATTAACCGCATACCAGGGATTGAAGTCTCTAAAACTTACGAAGAACGCGATAAATTTGGCGTAGAGGCTAAATGTACAGCAAAACATAATATTTCGTAACTACTGTACACCAATGCCATGCAAGAGGTTATTTAGCATGGTAAGCCTATTAGAGAGAATGCGAGAAAGTTTTCAGAAGACCGTTTTCACTGGTTTTCTCTATGTACATTGTGTATTGATAATTTAAAATAATTGCTAATATTATATCATACTAGAAGCTTCACAGCCTGATGACTAATCCTACTTTCGGAATTATAATAAATGAAATTCAGTTGAAATGATCTATAATTTCCTATTAGTATTAATCATTTGCAACGATTGTATTTTTCTCAATTCAACTGAATCTACTTTATTTTATAGATATTGAAAGAAAGTTCCTTGCCTTCTTATTCAATTTTAGCAAGATATTAGAACTAATAATGAGACAATGGCTGTTTCCCGGTATGGCCCCAGTGAAATTAAAAACAATTTTATTTTTTCTTTAAATAATTTCTGCATATCTTAAAAGCTTGATAAAAAATATAGAGAAATACCCACAAAAAAGGGCTAAATATGGTTGCAGACAAGGGCTAAGGTCTAGAGGAGACAGGTATGTTGATAGCAATATTGCACATTTGATTTTATGGAATTTATCGCTCTTAATTTAAAGATTTAATTATAGATCTGAAAGATGCCAATCAAAAGAATCCATATAACTTCTGGCTTGTACTGTAGACATGTTGAATATTTCAGTTTAGTTTAGCTATATCAACGTCCCGTTTAAAATCAAGACTAGGGCTAATTTGAGACCGACCTTATTGTTTTGAACCATGGTGCGATGATGACGTCTGCGTTGACACTCCCTCTGCAAACTTCCACACCAGTGGGAGGAAGGTCGATCCCGGCGGAGTTAACATGTAACAGACCCACTTACATGTCGGTTCTTCGGTGGAATCTGGTCTAGAACCTGAAACCGAGGCTTTACCCTTAGACCACTATAGCCCATCGCAGATTTCAGAAACAAGCTTTAGTTCTGGACGTGTTGAAATACTTAAGCTTTTATTATCATCTGATGCATAAAATACATATATCATTCCATCAAATCGGCATTTTACTATCTTATTTTATCATCTTTTGATTTTTTCCATTATGTTGTAAATAAACATTTATTTAAAATTGACTTGATCGAAAAGAAATTTCAAATACCAAATCGATTAATAGCACGTATGTTAAAAACAATGAAAAAATACATGTGAAAATATTTATTAATTAAGAACAATTGAATATATTATAGAAACAACAGATGTAAATAGAATTGAAACATAAAAAGAACCGGATAATAAACTGGAATATATTATGCAATATGCTGCAAAATACTTACGCTGTCCGATAGTAAATTACGACGTTTAAAAAAAACTACCGATTTCGACACTTCAGAGCATGACAAGTCCATGGATGATGTATATTAGAATGACCGAATGAAGAATAGCTTTGTGCCAAAATGCACGGAAGCATTCAAAACTTCTAGAATTTTAAAAATTTCATATCAATTATTTTTCCGGCCAACTCACTTTAAAGATATAGATGTAACAGTCATAGCATACGTATTATTTATCTACAACCTGCAATATACGTACATTTGCTTGGGCCCCGATTGTATGGTAAGGTTCGAAACCTAATTCCACGGAAAAATAATCGTGTAAGCGGGTGTGGGGCTCTTTAGATCCATCGGGGCCGAACGTCCACCCGCTTCTGTCATGTTGAAGTTTGGAGAGGGGTGTCAGTTGATATCGTCCTCCCATCTAACCGCTGATCAAAATTGAAATCTTGTTTTAAAGCAACTCCAGAATGTAACTAAATTACATTTACTTTAAACACACATTACCTAATCAAGGACTTAAGTTTTAGTATAGAAAGTTGCATTGCCTGCAATGACTGGCCAACATCAGGTTATATTCGCAGTTATTACGGAATATACTTGTTTAAATTATTTATAAGAGTTGTCCCATTGAGAGGGCGCTTCAGAAATGAGGATAAGAAGCTTCCGAGATAATGGTTAGTTCTTCCCACCCTGGTGAGTATGGAAGTGGTACGGTCTGTTACCTATTACTGTTGACAGGACACGCTGCCCATGGGAAGGTTTGTACTGTATTTGGCGATGGTCCTTTAGTTGCCTCGATTCCTATCCGGTCACATTTTTCCGACTCACCCTGAGGTATACGGTATTGTCACCTTGCGAGACTAAGAGTTTTACATTATGTGGCAGAATAACCTAGCAGATAAATAAAAATTTCCAGAGTGAAAGAAAATTTAAAAATTTATAACTATACACATTTCCTTAGAATTTCTAGTATATTCAAGGTAAATAAACAGGCTACACATGAAATATTTGTCATAGTGAACAACCACCACCACAAAAAGTTAAACTTGATTCAATCATTGAATACACAAATAACCATTCCCTACATATTGACAATTTGGGTCACCAATAGTTGCCGACTTATAGGAAGGGTGAGTAGAGAAGATTCCAGAATAATTTGAGATCAATACGAAAGGATATCCCTCTGTTATCAATAAGGGTTAAAATCAATTATATGCCTATAATGTTCCTTTTAAAAGCTGTACTTGCAAAGTTAATGGCACTTTTATGCAGTTTAAATACATCTTCCATATTCACTAAGGATAGTCTTGCCCAATGACTTTGCAAGTTTTTAATTATACTTCTGCAAGCATTTTGATAAAAGCATCTATTACATCTTTATAGGAGGAATAAATACCTTATAGGAAGAATAAATACCTCCTATAGCTCTCAAAATTTTATCAAACAGACAGTCAACCGCCATAACGATTCACTGCCTGAAAAATGATATCCGAGCCAAGTAATCCGTATATAGAAACTTTAACATGACCAATATTTCTGTATCATTGGCGCACAAGACACCAATAGGAACAAAGAAAAGCAAAACGCATAACATTAAGTCCATCGATTTTCGAATTTCCAATGTAAAGAAATTCACAGAATGTACCGTCTAAAAACATTGAACAGTCTTACCATTTTATGAAGTGACTATTTTATTCAAGTGCAAAATGCTTCCGATTTATTAATCAAAGTTTGCAAACAACGAATGCATGATATGTATATTAAAACAAAGCCTTTAAAAACTTCATACCCCTTCCAAAATTTTTTTTATTTGTTATTCAAAGCATAAAAATTGCATTGTTTTAGTTCTTGAAAGCAATTTTATAAAAATTGTACTCTAAGTTTCTTTAAAGACGGCTCATTTTAATTTTTACAAATTCAATTGTAGACGAATAAATACAATACGCTTCATAGATGCAATAAAATGTAGTTAAGCATTTTAAGCTAGAAGAGCATCCATAAAGAATACTTCACTATATACATTTTTAGTAAAAATACAAGGGTTCCCCCAAACAGACTTCGAACACTCAAAATTTTATTTATAATCATGGAAAAGGAATTTAGGTTAATATCCTAAACTATAGTTAATTTCTCCCTTTCGATACATTTTCAAATTAAATCTCTCATCTATTATATCCATTGCATAGCATTTCTACATTTTCATTATCACAAATTACAACTGCTTCCCATTCAGTTTTGAAACTAATGTCTTAAAGTTTCTTCTTTCGTAACTCAAACGCGTTGAATAATGAAGTACGAAATTTTTTCTCAAAACTTTTGTACTTAAAAAATACGATATTTTAGAAATTTAATGAAGTATTAACAAATTAATGTTTCTATAATTTTACGTAACGAAGCTTTATACCAGAGTACGTTAAAGATAAACTTACTTCAAAAATCTTGCTTGAGATCTTAAATTAATGCAAAAATGTCATTAAATGCTACTTTGCTTATGAAACGAAATATTTGAGCCATGTGGGTAGTGAAATTTCGCCTTATTTTATTCTTTTGATATCCTGACAACCAAAATATATTTCGTTGTCAAGCCAAATATTTCGCTGACAGCCAAATTTTCGCGATAAGGAATTCTAACAGCGTAATTAGTTCCCATCAGCAAATCCATTACGCAGCTTACCAGCGAAAAAAATTGGTATGAAACCCAGGGGATAGCAAAAGCGAACGGATAGCCTTATTTCAGCTGCAAAATTTAAAATAAGAAAGTTGGTTGCAGAACCAAAAAAGACGTAAAACCTGACAAAATATGATGGTTTGGAGGATCATATGATTTAGAAAGAAAAAAAATGGATTTGAAAAAGCATCAGTAATGTTCAAGTTATACATTTCAAACTAAGGCAATATGTAATATTTTACTAGACCAAGAAATTGCATTGATTAAAAAATTCACTTACCGTTTTGTCGGGATCTTGTTGTTTCCGTGTTTATTCAGACTGCAAATTCTCTCGGCAATATTTGGACACTTTTGCAAGAGAAGACATTTAGACAACTAATATGAAGTCGGATAAAAACATTGCAAAAGACTGGATTTCAATGAAGAAGGAAATATTTAAACTATTTACAAAGGATACATAACCTCAATTGATAAAATCTTGGTATCCCAAGTTCATTCATCATTAACAAGCGAATTAGGCTTTTTAAAATGGTACTTACTACGGAAAGAAAGCAGATTCTCGCTTTTAGTTGAAGTTTAGAAAAGCAGTTGGATTTAGATACGTACTCAGGCATTGACATTTCAAATGACATTCTATAACAGTTGAACTCTCCATCTACAATTATTTGAGGCCTTATTCTGGATATCATAAGATTCAAGTCAGAACAATTAAAATTTCCAATAGAATTTTAAAATCACCTGCGAAATATTTAAAGATATTAACGACTGATTTTTGTCAATTATGATGGGAAGATATATTCTTGTACAAAAGTAAAACTTCACAGCAAAAAAAAGGAATGGATTAGCAAATAAATACACCGAATTCTGAAGAATCGAGTTTATTAATGAGCACATTTATAGGAGCTTTACATTTTACTAAATTCAATATTCATATCATTATATACACATAAATGAACTTTTGAATAATTACAATAGACACGTTTCTTAGACATGAAATACAACGGTATAATATAAAGATCACATTTTTGTCTATTTAAAGAAAAAAAACAACTTGATATTACATAGGATAAAGAGTTTAAACATAAATACGACAAAAGTTTCTAAACAAATAGACAGTGATTATTAAAATTCAATTTTAAGATCTGGTACATGAGGTTTTAAAGGGCATAAAAAGACACCAAGGCCGTTAAAATTTGAAGATTCCAATTTGATACATCATTAACAATTCTATTGACATTCAATTTCATATTGGCATTTTGCTTCCATTTGATAGCTTAAATGCATTAATTTAAGCGACATAAGTTTATAAAGATAGCTAAAGTAGATTCGATATTGAAAAGTGGAGGATTGATATTCCTAAATATTGCAAGCCAAGTTTTAAAACAAAATGCTATAAGTTAATGGAACATGCATTCAACTTACTATACAGCTCTATAAGGAGGGAAGAGTTGCATACAAAATCAGATTTATACATTCACACCTATTTGCAATTTACATTTAGACATAGGATTATGTACAAGTTTCTTCCAACATTAGAAACTATCCATTCTAGGTCTAGAACGGAGTTTAATATACCAGACAAGATTTGCATAGAAATTAATAGCTTTCAGTTACTCAAATAATTTCAGCAAGATTTATCAAGATGAAATTAAATCTCATGGAGTTTCCATAATAGTTATATTAACGCAACATTCTTGGAATTAGTACAAAGTGAAGAGAAAAGATTCATTAGAATTACACTATTATACAAACTAGTCGTTTCCACAAAAACAAGCGTTTTATTTCAATTAGATTTACAGCAGATTACAGACACTTAGTTTTTAAGCGATAACAGAATAACATAAGCAGAATGGCCAACTTAATAAAGACAAGGCATAACCACTCAAGAAACATAGCAACAAAGGCACCTTACATCTTAAAGTTTGTAATATACAGTCAAAAAAATACGTCAAAACATCTAAAAACTTATAATTTTAATGATTAAACCTTTTAGGATAAAAATTATTGAAGGCTGGATGATGTATTTCATAATGAGAAAACCAAGACGCGAATCAATCCTGTAAATTTAAAACTTATTCCATTACTATTACAATAGTTTTTAAAAGAATGACTCTAAACTCATTCGAGATGCTATATTTTAACAATTTATCGCGGCAATTTTATAAAAAGTGGATACCTCTATTCAACAAATCCCCAGTTTTTCTTGGAATTTAAATTTAAATTTCTGTATGGATTTGAACGGGATTTTGGTGTCAAGAAACATTCGTTTAATTGCCAATTTGCCTAGTTGCATCATTAACGGGAAAACCGACGCAGAATAGTGGAAATATTAGTTCATTGCAGAAAGACCCCCTCCTATAGTTTGGCGGCAAGCTAGTTTTTTTAAAGTCCCTTGCAACTCCCTCTGAAACGGGGACCAAAACTTCTGGACATACGTTTTTGATTGGCGGTGACCTTTAAAGAATCAAATCTCATGCTTACGACGCAGTATCCGCATAAAATTATTTATGCTAATTCTTCGAAATTTACGATTTAAGTCGATTTTTAATATCAGAGAAAACGATATTGCTATTGTAACAGTTCAATAAGATTAGCTGTACCCAATCGCAATCAAAGACCAATATCGATAATTAAACTATTTGGATGCAATTTTAGATAGAGTACTTCGTTTTTGAGCGTTATTCATTGCATTTATTCACTATAATCTGAATCTCTGTTAACTTTTCTACAGCAAGGGACTGAAATTCCCAGACATTTTGAATTCGATGTTGATCAGACACCGAATACAGAAATGTCTTATAAAATTTAGAAGATTGCCAGTAACTGGCTAGCACAGTCACCGACAATCCTTCCGAACTCTAAACATTTAAAATCCTGAAACTTATTCGAACAAATTATGGCGATATTTCCCAGAGAAATAACCAAAATTCTTCGGAGTAGGGGATGGAGATATTTATCAGCGTTTAAATTTACCAATATTAACTAAAATTCATAAAGACTATTCTTAAAGTTCGTTGTCAACAAACTCGCGTATTTTGCGGTTCCCATACTTGCTTCGTATGCACGATATTTAAAGATCCATTAACCGACTGACTGCCCACACAAATCAAGATAAATAATGGAGTCATTTACTTGCCAAATGAGATCTCTTTTGAAAACAGTTTCTATCGAGATTATACTTGAAATTCATTCGTAACTGTTCGTCAAGCAGGGAATTCAAAGAAGACTTAGAATCGAGAGTTAAATACTTCATACTAACCAGCGTAAAATCAGCACCAAGCAATACTGGAGCGTGTGAAAATTGAAGAATACTCTCAGGATTTCATATCGACTAATTCAAAAAAGACTCGAAATAAGATTACAAGTAAATAAGTGAATGAGGGAGAACGCGCTTTATCAGATTCTATGTGCAACGTTAAATTTGCTGCCAAATAAAGTTATCGCAGAAAAATTAGTATTGCAATATATAGAACACGATAGGGTTTTAATTTTAAAGACTCTACCGCGTAAATATTAACCAGACAAGTTCCATTTTTGAAACCTACCTAGTGGAATTAGAATTCTAGTCAAAGTTACAGTGCACAAAATCTCGCGTATTTTATATGCTTCAAATAAGGGATAAGGTATGAGATCCTATATAAACAAATCTGAACTTCTTGATTGTTTAATTTTACATTTCCAAAGTATTTATTTAGAATTATTTCTATTATATTATTACAAGTTTTCTCTGAAACCAAGGATTCGAAATATTCCTTTAGTTTGAGACATTTTGATCCGATGTTGGCCAGGCATCAAGACCAAAATGCCCAAGTTGTTAAAAGCCGAAGGCAGTCGTCATAGCTTGCCGGCGAAGCTATAGTTCGCCTTCGACGAAAGGGAAATTAAATTTATGGAATTGATCGATTCAATTTAATGCAATTTAGCAAGTATTAATTATCAAGGTTTTAGTTTGAAAAATTTGTCAAATGCTAATTTCAAATATTCTCACTTACAAGGCGAGGATTCAAATTATGGAATAAAGAACTTGTCTGGTTCACAAATTTTGGATAGGAAAGCTGCAGTTTTTGCAAGATAAAGTTACTTTAGCATTGTTCATTAACCATTGCTCAATAATAAGGGTTATATATCACAAAGGCAGCTTTAAATGCTCGTTGCGATAGACGACTATAGGTAGATCACCAAGAAATTAACTGAACTTAAAGAACTTATTTCCTTGATTTTGGTCAATTTTCATACTTGAAACGCGATAATTTTATCCCTCACATTCAGAATTGTATAGAGTTCTTGAATGCGATGTTCTTTAGTCAATGTGACAAGTTAAATTCGCTGTAATAAATTGACGTATTCGACTCTAAACTGGGGCGACGAGTGGAGCTAGGCGTGAAAAGATCTAATGAACCGTTTTAACTTCATCGATTTAAAATTAAAATCGAAAACGCAAATTCGGACCGACTTAAAAAGTGAATTGAGGCAAACTTTAGTTCCAGTCTTAAATACGAATCTACTCTGAATACATTTGATTTGAAAATGCTTTAGAGAAATTAGTTCGAGCCTTGTAAGGTAATGTGAAGTTTTGCATTTAAGAATTCAAGATCAGTATACCGCGAGAAGTGGAAAGAGGCGACTCTAGTAAAACCGAAATAAAGTTTAGAAAGCCTCTAAACTTGAATTTCATACAAACTCGGACTTTCTTGTATATCATTTGGACTTCCGTTAGAAGCCCTTGTTAATCTACCTAAAATATTCGCGAGATTTTACGATTATAAAACGAACGATTAAAACAAATTTTAAACAGGATCGATTTTACCCATACACCGTCCAGCCTTTATATGCCTACACATTAGTTTTAAAATACAAGAATTCTGAATATTACAGTTACAATGAAAGCTTAAATAATCCAACTATTGGATTAAATATTTTAATAGCTTAGTGTAATAATCTAAATACAGTTTGGAGTCAAGTCAGTCTTAGATTATTCACAACAGCTCCAAAATGTTCAACACTCTGCATACATTACAATTTCAATTATTTTTAAAATTTACAGAATTGCAATTAAGTTAACAATAACAAGTTTAAAATAGCAAGGGAACTTCAAAATTCAATATTATGAAGCGAGCTAAGTTTAATCTTAAAAAGCTAATTAACATCAATAGCTAGTCAACGCGATACAAGTACGCTATACCATAGGAGTTTTAAATTTAATTTATTCCACGTAACTTGTGTACTGTCCGATGTTTTTTTCCCCTTTAAATTTGCATTTCGAGTTAGGGCAGTTTAACGAGCTAAACTTTAACTAATCATTTACAGATTAAAACTCACGATTCAAATGAAACGGACAATTTGAAATCGAACCTACAATCGCAGAACCAATTAAAATCTGGTGATGAATTAAGCGGATCGTGTTTTTTTATAGTTCGAAATTTTAGTCTACAGGCATTTCATTAACAGAATTTTACTATTTAAGTTAAACTCGCAATTAAGTTTTTAGTCATAATTTTCTATGAAATCTTGTCGACCCACCCGAGAAACTGTTGTTATCCATGCAAGTTGGTTCGAGATAGTCAACATGATTGTTATTGAAAATAGACTAATTCTCTAAAGCAAGTGACATTAATACCGATATTGTACTTTATGGCCCAAAAGTCATCTTTCGCTCTCAATATTACAATAAAACAGTAGGTGTAAAATGATACACTTTCTTGCAAATAATTTGTAAAGCCTTCCAACTTAAATTAGAGACCTAGCAAATTTTAAAATTTGCTCAAACTATTTTTATTACAAAAAGTAATAAAGAAACGACAAATTTTAGAAATTGAGTGGCTCAAATTCTCCCTTAAAATTTCAAGATTAAGTTACGATAGTTCAAGCAAAATACAATATTCTGATGAATTCGTTACTAAAATTGTTTCAATTTTGTATCGAAGAGTTACTTTTCGAATTGACCAGGATATCGACAAATTATCGCCCAATGTATATCGAATGGTGATGAAGAGCCAAAAATTGAAAACTAATCAATTTAAAATGGACAATACTATCCCGTTTGAATTTAAAACCAAGAAAATACTGAATATTTAGCATTTACGTATATGTTATCCGAAATTCAAATCCGATTTAAAGCTACTAGAGAGCACCCATTTCTTGAGTACGAAGTTGATATTACATATTTTCTCATCTAAAACATTTTACGCATCATCAAGATAATCTACCCTCAACACTTAAATTCGCCAAAAATTTAAGCATAAATTACACTCGACAGGTTCTTGCTCCATTCCCCCGATGTTCAATTAATATTACTAGTTACCCATGTCATTATCGATATCATCCTCCATATCCCAATTTCAAGATTTCCTGACCCAATTTTCAAGATCACCGATTTCCCTTTAACGCGTTAAATACCGGTACCCTGGGGACCGATACTTTCCGTATAGACCGCTCGGTCCCAAACAGCCTAGGCGGAAAGTAATCAGGGACCGGCATATTAACGCGTTAATCTCCATCCCAACCAACTTATTCCCCCAAGCCTAATCCTGTCGTTTCTTCCATCCAAGATAAACCTGTCAAGGGTAATTTATACTTTTAACCTAACGCGTTAATGGGCATTCCGTTCCTTGATCTACCTTACAAAATGGCAATTCCAGTGCATGTAGCTAGCTTTCATTGAAAATTTCAATTTAAAGGCTCTTCATCGATTGATCTTATATTTATAATGGAGCTTCAAACCGATAATAGAGCTCACGATAACAAGACCCTGAAACTTTCTAGCTGAAAGCTCTGGAATTCAAAGCTTCGAGGAAATTTTAATATACTAATTCATTGAACAGATATTCTAAACCAATGGCTGGAGAAGGGTTCATCCTTAAAAGCCAAAATTCAGAACATTCATAGAACCATTGCAAGGTTATATTAATTGAAGTAATAAAACGGAAAAGCTTTACCTAGGGATTATAAAAACTTAAGCTTCCTTTCTTTCTAATCAAGCATGGAAATATCCTAAATGAATATGGTTCGTTTTGAAAACATTGCAAATACTTCTAAAGATTTTTTATTTAACATGAGATTAATCCAATACGAACAGATTAGAAGTGATCGATTCTTGATGTTAATTATTTGCAAGAAAGCGTGTTATGGAAGGCTATAACTATTCCCCGCCCTGTCTATTTCACGTTACTGCCTTAATTATTTCACTATCATATACGAGCCGAATGCCGAATGCGATAGAACTAACAGGGATAAGGGCTTTACCAAACGAAGGATTCCATAAATCTACGATAGGAATTGGTTAAAAGAGCTAGAGTACATGGCAAATAAATACATGTTCAACTTGAAGGTTTAATATAATTTAGTAATAAATTAGTTTTATTTGTAGTTTCCGATACCAATTGTCCCCCGAATCAAGGACGACTTAAGAACCTGTCAGCCTAACCTCTAACTGCCGTAAAAATTGTATGGATACAGGAAGACTTGTCCGTTTCATTCGAATTTAAGGACAAAATTTATTTAGGTAATCGCAAAACTATTAGTGAATGCATTGAAGTTCCCTACATAATGGCCAATAACCATTTGCTATAATTAAAGTTACTTTTAGACATGCAGTTTATGAAAGAATCCTATAGACCAAAATGATCACTAGAAGCGTTTATATTTCGTTGATATCCAATAACTTGATACAAACAAGGCAGTCTGCCTCGAGCATTATTCATACACACGAAATTAAGTTCTGTATTTATAGGTTTACCATCCAGTCGACTCGTTGGATTTCTGCATGAAGAATGTTTCAATCTTGACAATCGAGCATCATGTCCGACTTTGATCTTCCACATCTTTAGAGTAATGGAAATTGTGGGATTCCTGAAAAAAAAAAGAGTTACGCCTTAAATTCAAATGCAAAACTGAATGAGCAATTATATATTCATGAAAAATTCCTACATAAATTCAGGAGCTAACAATGCATCTACCCGAAAATTGGATTTGGGCTAAAGATTTCTAATTAAGGGAATTTATCCCACAACAACCGAAATAAGCTATTAAGCAACCTATTGGCCAGATTCAAGTTAAATATATTTGAACCAAGCATTTTAAAATTCGGTTCTCAATCCCCCCCCCTTCAATTTCACTTCTTTATGCTGGAAACATTGAAAGGAATGCATTTAGAATGTGGCATCTTACGCGTTTTGGAAAGTTCTAGATGAGATTCTATATTGGTATAAAAACTTTCGGATGCTCATTTAAAATACGAAGCATAATAGCTAGTCCATTCTGACACTATTTTAGCGCAGGTTAATAGCACGATCGTCAAGGTATTGGTTTCATATCCGCAAAGTCAGAATTCAGTCCTCTAATCATTTGTTTTATTGAATTTGAATCAACTATTTACAAATAAAGTTTAGTTATATTAACATCTCATTTTAACACATTAGCCATTTGGTGCCAAGTTCGCAATTTTGAACCGAGGTCAAGACGAGGATGATACCCGAGATGGCAAGATGCACGTGTAGATTTATGTCATTCGTTTCTTTCAAGTTTTTCCTTAATACTTGAATTCAGTAATTCTCAAGTGAAGAAATTAGATACGATGCGTTTAAGACTTAAATTTAAGTCAATTTACGAGTAGTTTAGATTACTCATTAACAGGTAGAGCAATTGATTTTAAAATTTATCCAGATTATATGCAATTACGTATAATATAATACCCCAAACTTGGAGAAGTCAAAGAACAGACGTTTAATCAGAGTTTATACTAAAACAGGACTTGACTTGGGATTAATCCTCGGTTGAATCATTACAGTTCAGATGACATTTTCAGTTAAACTTTAGTTTCTGCAGGCTCTAGAAGACAGTTCCGATTATTGCTTTTATATACTTTTTCGCATTTGTATGTCATACAGAAGCTTAATTACATATCTGGGTTGGAAGAAATTTATAGCCTTCATTCGAGTTAGGGCCATTAAAATTTCGCCCGAACTGTGACCATCCACTAATACTGGCTTCTTCCAACTATTCTTCAGCTTCATTTCCCCATTCTTATTATCTTACGAGTTTAGAAGGCATTAATCGTCTTTCGCTTTCGAACAACACCTCGCCAAAATGCTTAGAAATGCTAAGTAATCCATTTGAAAGTACAATAGCTTTCAAAATTCAATTCGGACAGCATTTACTACAAGTTTAAAATATTGTCATGCACACTTATTAAGCGTAGCATTATTGAATTGACTCCCGATTTCAAAGAGTAATAACTCGCTTTCCCAACATCAATTCCGATTCGCGAGTAATTAAATGTCCTATTAAGGCCTTTCAGCAAGTTGAAATTATGTCAAATCGTATGTTGACGAATGGGATCGCAAAGTTTCCTCATGCATCAAAAATTGTCTACTAGACACGCCATTAATATTTGGTCAGTTACAAAACGAAAATAGTCATTGCGAAATACAGGGTCGCTCTATTGTATGAAGGAGCAAATGGATGCAGCTTATCAGCTAAAGTGGGAAGTTTTTCGTTAATGAAACTATCCAAAATTACATTTGCCTGATATAGTGAAGCTCCTTATACATCACATTATACTGCTCATCCGATTCCGACAAGGTCAAATGTACCCAAATGATATACGAGTGCAGCTTTTTGTAGTCATAAGCATGTCGATTCTTCGAGGGTTTTACTACGAAAGAACCCATTCTGAAAAGTGTCATACTAGGAAATCTCATAACGAACATTTAATTCCTTCAATGATCATTACTCTCGATGAATATTCATCTCCTCTTCGAACCTGTGTAACTTTATAAAAAGTTTCCCATTAAGATGCATTGGAAATTGGCGAGAATGTGCCGATAAATAGGTGGGTGTAACTGTATACAAATTAGAAATCGTTTCTCAAGTACGCGTTATCACATGATATTTTTCTAGTCAAGATGGAACAGGATTAGTAACACTACAGGTAGTAGTCTAGACATTCACATTAGGTTATTGAAGAATAGGCTCACAATTGATGGCTTTTCTCTTAACGGAAAACGCACATTTAGTTTAACCCTCCCCTCAATCTGCGATTGAATTCATTCATCGGATAGTTTGTTCTGCAAAACTTACCATTGAAATCTTGCTCTCCCATTTGTGGTCGGATAACTTGAACGTTCCAAGTCTGAATCGTCCGTCTCGGGGTTTAAATTTTGGCAAAGAAAAGCAGTTCGACTTCAACGCAATCTGTAAAGAAAAGTATTCGTGAATAATAGCCCACAGGATATTGTCTATTTTTAAGAATGCAAGAGATTGTAGAAAGCATGTCATCAAGATATTACAAGTATAAAACAAGATAAGAATCGAAATAGTAAGATGTTCGAGAAGGGGGCCATTTCGAGAAAAATTTGCTTTTCATAAGGGCTTCCTTAGGGCGTTTTATAGTATTCTTTCCGTTTTTATGCGAGTTATTGACATTTACAGCAGATATTAAGCTTGAAAGTGTACTTTCTTTACGTCAAGATTTTAAAATCTAATATGTTCTCCGAGAACAATGCGGCAGTTTCAAAGACGCCACAGGACAATTTAGTTACATTAGTATGTTGGCTTGATTCAAAAGAACACCAGTTTTTTGCTATTCATTTTCAAGAACATTACAATTTAGATACGACAACTTAAGATGTACATTTTTGAGAAACACTGGTTTGGACAATTCAATCGTAATAGATTATATCAAATTTGTCAGCATGAAATTAAGCGATAGACTATTCTCTTTCAAATATAGCAATTTTGGTTGAACAGTACGACTTTAGCAGTGAAGGTAATTTCCAGGATTATTCCAGGCACGTGAATACTTAGAAACATTTCCGCTAGAGGATTAATAAATGCACCGAATGTTGAATTCAATGTTTAGTATTGGAGATAATCTTCCATTTATAGTAAACCGAAAGTTTACCAATTTAAATTTAACAGAGATGTTTCTTACCTTGGAAGTTTCAGACAACTCCATCTGACAGAATATTGAGGAGAGCGCAGCGATTCGAATTAATTATCTTCGCAGTTGCATTGCCTGGGCACTATAGGATTCGTATTTCAGTGGAGAATCGGCGTCACCATTCCTACTTCACGGTATCGGCTTGAAGTATTAGCATTAAAGTATCAGCTTGATTCGAAGATTCTGCAATAGAAAACAATACATTGAAGATTTGTTTCCCAATCACAGCCTTTGAACTATCGCTAATTTCAAAGTTTTCCACCTTTTATCATTTGATAAATTTTGTAAAAAGGGGATGGTAAATTTGAGTTCTCGAATTAAGATTAATCAGTATTTTATTCATAAAATTTCGTTTTTCCTAGCACAAAAGGAAAAAATTTGTACAATTATGTTCTTTAATATTTTAAACTTATAATTTGTAGAGTAAATAGCTCCAATTATCGATGTTATTTTCAGTAACACTTGAAGATTCTTATCTACTTCTCACGTCTCTAACTTCAGTATAATTGCAACCTTGAAGACAATACGCTACAAACATGTTCTTCCAACGCAAGCCGATACTCGCACATTCTTCTAGAACTGAAATTTTTAAAATATCCACCTCAAAACTTAGGTTAAAAATTGACAATCTTTTTATTTTTTCGTTCTTTGACAGCGATTTCTAGCTCATGCAGTATAGCACGATTTCGATTCATTTATCTATTATGAAACTAGTTAAATCAGAAAAGCTTCCTAGAGAAAGCCATTTTGCCCAACGAAGCTTTGAGTCATTGATACTACCAAGTTGGTAGTTTTCCGAAATGCTCATAATCCTCCGATTCGAGTTATATAAAAAATCGTATTTTACTCAAAATAGTAAAAAGTACTGAAGTCAAATACTCGACTACTTTGACAATCTTCAATATAAATGTCAAGCCGGATTCTAGAACATTTATCCATAAGAAGTTTAGTCCAATAACAGTTCATATCATTTATGAAAATTGAAATATTCTTCCGGTGTCTAATTTTTATAAGCTATTCCTCAACAATAAAATTACACGGTGCTTCTAATTTAGAAGTGATGAATATTGGGAAAACGCAGTCTAGCCTTCAGTACGCATAGATCGGGTACTTTTCTTTACAATAGTGCGAAATTTTGTTCAATATTTATAAACATTCATTCGTAAAGCGACTTATTTCGTCGGTGCATTATTAGAAATCTTCAAGGGCTGTGTATTTAGAAAAATTTCCAGAATTTGTTACAATATTAGTCACTTAAAATATTAACGTTTAAGCGAAAATAAGTTTACCCAGTACTAAGCCTGCGCTCGTTTGTTATGCCAAATTTGAAGATACTCTGCATTATTTTTTTGGCGTTACGAAGTGTGGTTATAAGCTCCAAATTTACAGCGTTGAAAGCTATTCGATATGCTATAGAAAACCCAAACATTTCCCATTGAAATAAATCTTGCTTTATATGTACCAAGTTCTCATCAAACATCAAGTTTTACTTCCGAAATCTTGATTACTAGTTTTTCGAAAGTGCATTGTCAAGAACATTCCAGCTTCCAACAAGATATGAAACAAAGAAATCATTTTAAGTTCACAACCAATTCAGGTGTTATAACATCAATACGATGGCGATCTCTTTGAGGAAGCGGCCATTATTTACAGACAAAGCCTTATTCAGAATACGAGTCTTAAAATAATTATACAAATTGTAAAGAAATAATTGTAAAAACTTGCCTTATTATACTAATTGTATATTATAATCACAAAAACTTACCAGTAAATGCTCTCAGACAGCAACAGGCAAGCAAATAACTGACAACTAGCTTTAACATAAACCTCCGTCTTTTCCCCCCACAAACACATGAAGTAAAGAGACTTAAAAATACCACACAAGTTAAAATCAGTCAGCATTTAGTCTGTTTTAAAGCATCTTGAATATTTCTTAGCCAATCAAAATAGCCCCAATCGATATTTTTTAATCAGGCCGTTTGACGTTAATTTGCATAAAACGAATCCCTCTCTATTTGTTTCAGAGTCTTAGCGGAATGGTGGTTGGAGCCATATGCTTCCATGGCAGGAGATAATTGATTTGAAATATGATGATGATTCGGACCTGTTGATGATCTTCGTTGAATACAGGCATGTTGTGTGTCAAAATCCGCATATCAATAAAGCGTCTTCATATACTTACTACGGTCTAGATCCGGTATTTTCCCTCGGTGTAAAATGTTGAGGTGCGCCCCAAGTCCACCCTCGTTTACTAGATAAGTCAATGAGCTCAAATTTACTTTTGAATTTCTCTAATGAACTTAATAATGTTCATTGTCCTAGCTCATAAAGGGGTTTTTTATCTAAAGGAATTGAATAAATTCATAAGCGTAGTCATCATAAATTCATAAGCGCAGTTATCATAAATCCATAAGCGTAGTCATCATAAATTTCATAAACCTCTTTAAAAAACGAAACCGAAATGAATAATAAGGGGAGTAAACAGGATAGAAAATTGAGCTTGGGATGAGATTTAGTATAATGGTCTTTAAGATGTTCATTCATTAAAATATTAAAGCTCGATAATCAGCAAATTTCGAGAAATTAACCTTCAGACATTTGATATAGTTTAAATAATATAATGCGTGAGCGGTGCCAAATATCCGAGAAGGCGCGGCCGATGAGGCGTTGGCTTAGTGATCATGAGGACTGAATAAATTTAAAAGTTGTGGTGTTTATGAGCCAGTACTAGCAACTTAGTATTGAAATAATAAGAATAAAAAATATAATTTAGATATGCAAACATTTAGCATCTTTGGTAGGGTGTTGGATTCGCACCCCGTGAACTGCGTGTTAGGAGCCGCCAGCCGAAGACTCTCCGTGTGTGTGGTGGCTGGAGCCCGCTATTTTGTCGTGGTCACAAAGTCTTCCTTGTCGGGAGTAATACCACTAGCGGTACTGGTTCAGAAGTGATCGTTCTCTGTTACAGATCTAAATTACGATATGTTGATGCATGTCCCATAAAAATTGCTGTGGCGTGTGTGTAGATAAGTCGAGCTTAAACAAAACAAAAAAAAAAACCGCACGATCGGCTTAAATCACTGAGAGGCCTTCCGGCGGGTTTGAAAAGTGCCACGAGTAGCAACAATTTAAACATGTATAATAATGCAACTTTATTATGATGCTATATTCCTTTAAAAAATTGCCAAGGTGTAAAAATATAGAAGGAGATTGTAATATTAAAATATAGTAAAATAGTAAGATTAATAATAACTATGTAAAATACAATAAGTTGAGATTCCACAAGAATTAAAATGAGATTTGGGAAAAGAAAGTAAATATTTACTCACAAATATTAAATACTTACAAAATAGCGCGATCAAAAATTTTCGAATTACCTAAATGATATTAAAATAAAATGATATGATCCAGAAATTAAATATTGTACATAAGGTTTTTTTCCGGTAATTCAAAATTTAACAAGTAATTAATACTAAAAAATTATGTATGATATATAATCTCAAAAACGTATATCTATAATATAATTTTTCTTACATTTCTCAAAGATTAGTTAATTATTTGTTATAAAGAAAGCTGAAATTATTAGAAATGTGCATAGTAAAAAGAACACCGATTCGTTAACGTATGTCGTTTAATGGGATTTTTTGAAAGAAATTACATTGTTACAGAATATCAATAAAAGGAAATTGCTCGATATAGTTATTGAAAGGATACATTTTTAAGATGGATGCGTTCATTTATTTTTTCAAAATTGTTAAGAATATTCTTAGACCATTTAAGATTTCTATTTTGAAGAGAATGAATGACTCTCCGCTTTGGAATGGCAGCTTTACAGAAAAGATAGGAAAAGTGTACGTGACATTGAATGTTTTTGTCTTTTTGTAACGATGGTAACAGGTTATTATCATGTTTTTAATCACTTTTCTGCAGCGTTTTCTATATCGTATGGGCTTCATTCTCTAAGGGTCAAGACATTTTCTTCAGCTTAATGAATCTGGAAAAGTTAGGGTAAAGTAATTAATGAAAAACATCAAAGTAATCTATTTTTCTTTTTTTATTTGAAATAAGTAGTATAAAGAAATTTAAATCAATTCCTACTTAGGTCAACATAGAATTAATTTTTTTATTAAATAATTACAATTCATATAAATAATTTATCAAAAAAAGATTGATTTTTTGCGAGAATTGAACTCCTTTCTTTCATTTTCACGTGAAAAATACTAACATTCTTCCATTTTACCAATTCAACTACTACTTATTGATTTTAATTTTCATTAGAAATTGCTAAAAATTTATTTAGAGTATTAAAAATCTATTATATTTAATGAATGAATTAATATTTTTTTTTAAAAAAAAACTATATTAACATCGAGTGTCATCCATTACTAGTTTTAAAAAAGGTATTTGAACGTGAGTGGATGAATAAAAAGTATTTTATTAACAATTGAAAATGTGAACAATATATATATATAGAGAGAGAGAGAGAGAATGTGAACTAATAGTAGGAATTGAAAAAACCAATGGAACAAAAGCAACACATTAATTTTTTTTTCTTAAATTTGGTTACTAAAAACAGCATACATGTTTTCTGAATAAAAATGCAATGATCAAAAAGCCTTAATCTAAGTATATTCATAGAAGTGCTATCAGTCTGACATTCCCTTCATCCCTGAAAATAAAATAAAATCGTGCCATGTGTATAATGAAGATAAGTGAATATTGAAGAACAAGAACGAAATTGAGAGTGTTTTATATAAAAGATATTTTGCATATGCTAGAATTCAAGATTGTTTTCCCATTATTATTTTCTCGTATACACATAATTATTAAAAGTATTATAATTGTGAACAAATCTATTCTCCAGATTTTGAAGAATCTCCACTTTTCATATCTCTCTGAGACCCAAAGAGACATTTATAACATTAAGTCTATCTTATGTGAACACGATAAATTAAAAACTCTTTGAATTAGACCGATGAAATTTGGTTTTTTGGTTTATGACCAGATATGTAGATTTCTATCGAATTTTTATTAAAATTGATTCACTAGATGACTATCTATCTGGAGGTTTGGGCATAATAAATAATTGAATTCTGTGCCTATACAATGCAAAGAGCTAGACAGATAAAATTTGATATACAGGTTTAGCATCTAAAATAAAGATATCAAATTTTGAAATAAATCCATTGGTACTTACGTATTAAACCGTCTATCTTTATCGCCAAATTTGAAGGTGCCCCAATGAACTGCTAAACCGCAATAATGGCAAACAACCGTTTTAAAAATTGTGCAAGCTTTAACCGTCGTCGGCCATTTTGTTGTTTTCGCTGCAGACCATTAAGAGTTTTTCCTGTTCTGATTTTTTGACTCGTTAAAATGATTAAAATTTGAGATTTGCCTGCCAACGAAAAAGATGCAGTGACGTATTTCCAAAATTATGGAATTACTCCATCTAAAAATGCGTGTTTGAGTGGACATGAGATGAGTTTATACGCGAAAACGGACAAACAATGGCGATGTAATCTATCAAAGAGTTCTGGCCACCTAGGTAAATTGGCTCGAGGTGTTGATGACCGTTGGCATATCGATGGTCAAATAAGTAAGAACCAATCCACCAAATGGTGAATGTCTGTCGGTTTGTATTTTCGCACGCATGCATACGCTGTTACTCTCAAACGCAATAATAATATTGATATGTTATTTGCGATTGCAAATGCAGTTTTATATCAAATTTTGGTATCAATCGATAGACAGAAAACGCTAAAAATACGCATAAAGTTCTCGAAGTTTCCAGCAATATCCACTTTGTCGCAAAATGGTCGCCAAGCTCTGAGATCCCTCACGCGGCACCCGTTATACCAGGGTTGGTCATAAAATGGTCTTTCTTACGATGCAAACATTATTAGTGGTGGGAAACAAAATGAAAGGTTCTCTTGATAGATTCAGCAAAAAATTCAAAAGATTTTTTGCCTTTGTTGAACTGTACTTTCTCACGCATATAAACGCAATGATTTAAAGCAATTAAATTAAGCATGTTCTCTATCTCGTAGCTACAACTGTTGTTTTGTATCAATTTTCGATTTAAATCGATTGACAGATAGAAGCTCAAAATACATTTTCAGGATTTTTACGGGTTTAAGTAAAAATCCTAAATTCATATCAAAGATCTCTATTTCGTAACTATCTTTCACCGATCTCATGCAAGGTTATTCCAGGTCTAACCCAAGGTTCATAATTTTATGTTAAGGGAAAGGAATAAGAGGATTATTGGCGAGCATGCGAGAAAGTTTCAAAGAAACCATGCATACAGGTGAGAGACCGAAAAGTGTATTATCTTGTACTTGGGGTAAGAAAGAATTGAAGTCATCATTTAGGAGGGGACGTTAAAAGCGAATAGAAATGGGGTAAATTTTGTTCTTGTATTTAAAGTTAGAAAGCTTTACAATTTAGTAGTAGCAGTAGAATTTATATATATGCTAATTCTTTAAGGACAAATGGCTAAACGGAACGTTACCAAATTTAAGTAAAGCATACCTTAGCGGGTAAAACTGTCTAACTGGAAGTGATTTTTATTATGTGAAAACGTGATGTTGTTTTGATTAGAAGGTTTTGATGTCTCCACAATTTATGGACAAAAATATTTTTACCGGCTTTCACCAGTATTGTATTATTATATATGCTTCTTTCCTAGAATGCGTCTTACAGGTGCATTTTTAAAAGGTTGATCTCCTTTTACCTGTATTACTTTATTATTACGTATGCTCCTTTGACAGCACATGTGTTTTTAAAAGGCTGACGAAGAACTAAGAACTAATTATTTATTTAATTAATTAATTTTTACTTATTTATGTATTTATTTTGTTCTAGATTATATTGGTACCTGCTAATAAAAACCTTATGCCAGATTTCATCCATCTATTCCTTGGATTATGATGTTATAGTATTTCCAGACATATATTCAAAACATCATTTAATAAAAGAAATTTTATTTTAATTTTGAGTACAGTTTTTTACCTTCACGATTGCAGTAATAACATCATTTAATAATAGAATATTTTTTAACTTTGAGGATGCGGGTTTTTCTCTTCACAATGACAATAAAAGAACTTAATAAAAGAATTTTTTATTTTTATTTTGAGGAGGGTATTTGGTTTTTTTATTTTATGTTTTATATGTGAGAAAAAAAAGTCTTCACACACACACACACACACACACACACACACACACACACACACACAC
>JAOUZG010028648.1:348058-377716 GCA_026289955.1 Argiope argentata | reverse complement strand
ATTTGAAACAAAGTCTATTTCAGCAGAGATTATCAAAAATAGGTAATGCTGAAATTTGTCAGCTGATGCCGAGTTTTAGAAACTTCCAACAAAGCTATTTCAACGCAAATATTGTGATTATTTGCCTACCAAATAATGAAAGAGTATTATTCTTCGTTTTGTTTAATAAATCAATGTTCTCATTTGTTCAGATTCTGGTAGACCATTAATCTTAGTCACATGATAACAATTAACTGCAATTATCATAGGTCCTGCAGCACGCTGCTTTACATTGTGCCGTGATAGCACGGTCTTCATCTTCCCACATGTGAAAAGAATTCAAAAATAAAACCAGAGATGTTTTTTTTATGTGCATCACGTGATTATGAAGGAATACCATTAAGATAGGAACATTTTATTTTTGAAAAGAAAAAAATCAATCCGCGTCCAGATGCAAATGTTTACTTTGAGAAATGCATTAAAGATGTATATACATTGAAAATGCAGCGTGACAAAGAAGCAAATATGTACTCTATTTTCAAGAAAGCAATCCGCTACTTCTAGACAATTGTTTACCCTAGATACGCTGCAGCATTCAAATTAGAAAAATAAATGGTGGTTGGCGTTGTTTTGGCGCATATTTTTGGTTGGTTGTGATGAATATATTAGCCCATGTTTAAAAAATCCCACGATTGTGATTTAAAGAATTTAGAGGAACAAAATAAATAACATCGAAAATAAAAGCAATTTCTTCAAAATGTCACCATAAATAAATGCATATCTAAACTATTTTCTTTAACATTTCTTTATAATTATTATAAAAGTTTTCAATACATCTTTTCATTTTCACAATTACAATTATATTTGATGAACAATTGATTATTATGGCACCAACAAAATGCTGCATTTAAAATATAGATTTTTATTTTATACAACAAAAGGATTAAAAAATTTTAAAAATTCAGATTTAATATCGTTATTAGAATAGTTTTATATAAGATAACTTGTTTTTTTTATTTAAATTCAAATTTTATAGAGAAATTTGTTTAAATGTTATAGTGCTAGAATTAGTACTTCCATGTTCTTAAATTTGTGTTTATTTATTTGAATATAAAAGAAAGGTTTCCAGAATATTTTGACAGTCACTGGAATTACTTCATTGCATAGATTATCCTGTACATTTATAAGAATTCATAAACATAATCATCAGCGCGTTTCACTCAATTTCATTAAAGTGCCATTATTTGAAATTTAAGAAATACAACTTTTTGAAAATTTTATTAAACTCTGACTTGCTACTACATTCCTTAGAATTTCTGTTAAGTAGCTAAAACAGTTTTTGAAAATAACTCTTTCTTTTGTTTCTCAATAGAAAAATATGATGCTTTGATATTTTCACGATGATATATGTAAACTTTTTCTTTAATTAAAAAACATGAATGAATTTTAATGGCTCAGATGATTAAAAAACAATTTTGGGTTTCAGAAAAAGAAATGTTGAGTCCAAATTGTGATTTATCAATGTTCTATAAAAACATCTTCTTAGCATATTCATAATTCCACATTGTAATGTTTCATTTTTACTTTCTCCAATACGTGGAAGAGAAAGTATAGTAATCGTCAAAAAATTTGAACTCGAAAGTTGACGAATCAAACATGTTTTGGACCTTTTTGAGGCGGAAAATACAAGTTTGGAAAACGTCTGTCTGTTTGTGACAAATGAAACTCAAAAACGCTTTGAGCCAGATTATTGAAATTTGGTATACGGCATATCTGAAGTTTTCTATCAAATTTTGTGTAAAATCAGTTCAAAAGTAATCCGTCTGTCCTTCGGCTCAAATATAAGTGTACACGATAGTTGCAAAACGAAAAGATAAAATTCAGGTCAGATTTAATATTTATAGTGTAGAAATCTGTCAAATTTTAACCAAATCCAATGACTACTATCAGTCTGTCAGTACTTTCAAAATATGTAAACGTTCTGTTTCAATTGTTTGAGAAAAGTCTCTGAAACAAAATTTTTTGCCAATGCCATGTTAGATTATCTCTCTCTCTAGTTCATCAGAGAATATTAGAGAAAGTTTCGGGGAGACCCAAAAGAGACAAAAAAAAATGAGCTAGTTGGGGGGGGGATGAAAATGGAATATATAGGTATCATTTAACAAGCAGACATTTATTTTTTCAATTATTCGAATTTAACTCAATTATTCGAATTTAACTGAGGAACAATTTTTCTTTAATTTTTAATTCAAATTTAATTATTGTACGATGTTTTTTTTTAGATTTTATAAATTTTTCAAAATTTATTTTAGACACAATCTGTTTCAAATCCTACTATTGTATTAATTTAATATAAATTAATAATATTGTTTCATAAAATCCCTTTTCCTTATGTTGGATCATTACTAAAGTTATGGGAGAAATATTATTTTCTTGGAAAAACGAACCTCAAGTCATAATTTTTATTTAATTTTTGTTTTCACCTTCCCGTAGCATATCCTCTTTTTGATATGCAAATAGGAAATCCAAAGACATTAGTTTCCTTATTAAATGAATTGATTAATTTAAATTTTCTTGAATTTTTAATCTTCAACACATTTGTAAATTGAATTTATTAGAGTATGGGGTATTACTTATTCAAAATTAATGATTCAATTTTATCATTGAGAAGAGAATCAGGGAAAAGGGCAGGAAAACTAAGAGGTTTTTTGAGAACAGGCATGCAAACACATGTACACAAAAAGAGAACAATATTTCAGAACATAATAATAAAAATAATTTTTAACATTTTGTTGCCAAATCAATAATAAAATAAGTAATATGGAATTCCTAGGATGGGTTTTCAGTGATTGCGTTTAAAATAGGGAGATAAAACTAAGAGAGGTGTTTAGATGGCGATCGAAAAATTTAAAAGAATTTTAAATTATGAAATGCCATTTCTTTTACCTAGCTCATAAATTAAAGGTTAACCACTGAGAGGGTTCAAACACCGTATTAGAAATATATATTTAGAGAACGAGTGATGGCTCAGTGGGTGCCCTTGGCATCAAAAAAGGGCGTCACGGTTGAAAATAACAGGACTTATACTCGATATCCCTAAGTAGCTTAAAAAAAAGAAATTGTCCCACGGCAAAATCAAATATTGCAGAGATTGTTTTCATGGCAAATAATAATAAAAAAAAGTCTCATCATATAGAAAATTTTCTTCTTCGTTAATTAAATAATCCGTTCGTGATACATTAATTTTCAAAAATGCCCCGCGAAGACCTTGCCGTTGAAAATAATAACGGAGAAAAACTTTCTCTTTCGCATCGCCAGATTCGCGTGCTATCACCCTTGGCAACGAATAGAATAAAAGCAAGGGGCAGGTGTTAACCTTACTTCATTCCATTCGAAACGATGACGGACACCAGGAGCCGGGTAAGCAAAATATTTTTACCCTCGCCCAGCAAGCATGTGCCAAACGAGTTTTGGGGGAGAGAATTTTTTATTAACGAAGAGATTGTTAGTAGAAAATAAATTAGTATGAATTTTGTACGTTTGTTTAAAACATGAGTAATAGGCAGGTGGAAATTAAAAAAAGAAATGGAATTGTTTTGTCGCGTGGAATTATATATTTAGCAAAATTATTTAAAAAGTCTTTTTGTAAAACATGATAACTTAATTGCTTACAATTAGTCTTGAATTCTAAATTAATTTTGTAAAAATTAAGAATTTATATATGGTAGTTTCATGTCTATTTTTATAAATTGCTGTCTTTGTCATCTAAATCTTTCAATATATATATATTTAAAAATATATAAATTTTTTTTATCGTTTTGGAATTTAATAAATAAAATATAAGAACGTCAAAATATAATCATTTAAAGCTAATTATTTTAAAAAATCAAGTATGTTCATTAGATATAAAATTAATTTAAATACATCGAATTCCTATATTATTCATCTTTATTTTAATTATTGAAATTCAATTCTAAGGGAACATGCATTACATGGGGAAATGTTTTAATTGCTTTTTGAGAATAACCTTTACTCTTTTTAAGGGTTGAACCATTGCATAAAAAATGTTTTACAATCTGCTTTATTAAATAAGTAGTAAAGGACATACTAAAAATAATTTAAATAACAATTATCTTTACATATCAGAAATATTTATAGCGTGCATTTTGATGGATCACGTCCTGTCCGTATTTTACCTTAAGATGCTCATGCGTCATGACATTTTCATTTTATTTACATCATACTTTTATTTTATTTTATATCATGCTTATTGTATGAATATTTATTAACGTTATGCATGAAATTGCTCCATAGTATCTGCGATGGATCCAAGAGAATAAAATAAACTTTTTTTTGTTATTTATTTTTATTATTTATTTTTTTAATTTTATTTATTTATTTTTATGACGATCAGTTGGTTCGCCCAGAATATCACTTGCGTTTAAAATCCTTTAATTCCATTAAGCATGCATAATTTTAAATATGAATCTTCAAAAAAAATATTTTTAAACATTAAATTATGATAGTGCGTACAAGTTTAATAGACTTGTATTTATTCAATTATTTGTGTAAACGTCTCTTCCAAAAAAAATCAAGCGCCATAGCATTATGATGATATTAAACTCTTCAAACTTTCTTCATCAATTACGGCTCATCTCTCTCTCTCTCTGTATATATATATATATATATATATATATATATATATATATATACGATGCATCCCAACCCCGTGAGAAGCATGCCCTGTTCTCGATAGGTTGTAATCGACCCACACAATTTCGGTGCCCATCCGAGTGGCAAGAACCAATAATTATACCGGAAGCTTTCCATCTTCATATCGCAAATGCCTCACCTCTAGTGGGTCATTGTAACAATAAAATCTAAGGTTGAAAAATTACACTAAAATTTTTTAAAAACTATCAAAATATGTATAAAATTACGACAAATAATGTTGTATCTTAAAAAGATATTTTTTAATTAAAAAAAGATTTAAAAATAAAATTTTGTGATAGTAATATTGGCAAGTACTAAAAAGAATTTGAAAATTTAATTAATAATAAATAATATGTTTAAATTATAAAAGTAAAATAATTTTTATTAACTAAGATTTCAAAAAAAATTCATTAAAGACTGGATATTTCTACACTTCAAAAGATATATTTTAAATAAATATTATTTTTATATAAATTTCATTATTTTAGATCAAACTGTCTGGCCTGCAGAGCGCTAACAAGTATACATGCATCCACGTTTATCTTTATTACCATTGTAATAAAGAAAAAAATTGATGACACATTTTTTTACTATACTTAATGACTTTTTACTATACTTAATTTACTATACTTAATGCTAAAGTTTTAATTAAATATTTAGTGTAATAGTGTCTGAATGGCTTCATTAGCAACACATTTTTTTAACTTCAAAATGTGACAGATATATAACTCATTCTGTAACAGAAGTTGTTTCTTTTTAGATTGTTTCCTTGTCTTTGACTTTATAAATCCATTTATATTCCAAAGAAGAGCAGCAGTTCAAAATAATTTCCACAGCTGCATGACTCTAAAAAATTTAAATTATAAATACATAAAAAATTAAAAAATTCTATTAAAAATGAAAGTTAAATTGTAACTACGAAATGTGGAAAAATAAACCAAGTATTTACATTTTGAGCATCAATGGAAAAAAAGACTGCCAGGAGGAAATATTCGCAGGAACAATGAAGCAACGAGAGTGGTCTCCCCTAAACTTCGCCTATTCGCCATAAAGCCCATCAGCCACAAAAAATTGTGAATCTTGAATAATGCCCGGTATTTGCGTACCTTATTTAAGTAATATGAATCTTTGGCTCGAATTTTATTTTTTAGTGATGATAAAATCGAATTTGTGTTTCAGACACTTTTTCTCCGTCCGTTTCCAATTCAAAATCCAAATTAGATTTGCAGTTGTAGTCACAAAATCATATTTCAGAATTGATATGCTTAAGTCGTTACGTTTTAGGGTCATCGCGTTTTTTGCTTCTGAAAGTACAGACGGACAAAAGTTCGACCCTTTGTTGGATTTGTTTTAAAATTTGATAGCTATCTTCACTAGAGATGCTAAACCCGTGTAGTGTTGTCCATCTAGCTTTCGTCGTTTTATAGCTGCCGTGTAAACTTATATTCGAGCAGCTGAACAGACAGACTTTTCTTTTAAAAAAATTTACACAGAGTTTAGAAGAAATCCACAAATTTGATGTAAGGACCATACATCAAGTTTGATCCGTGTAGCTCAAAGCATTTTTGAGTTAGCCTTCAGTTCAGAATTAGTTTCACTTAATGTCTCCAGGTTTCTACGACGTTCTCTTCTTGTCCGTCCAATGAAAGGACATTTTTATGTATTAAAATAATTTTGAACTTATCTAATCATAAAAGTCATCACTGAACTCGGGAAATTACACCAATGTGAATAATTAAATACAAAATCATCGTGCAAGGTTATTACAGAAACAGACGATATGCAATATGGAAAATGGAAAGGAGAGAAAATTGAGGGAATGAGCTGTGATATCAAACAAGAGGCGTGCCTCTTAGAATTACGTGTAATCTTCTTTGATGGAAAAAAAACGAATCAAAGCACTTATCAGTCGCTCTCCAATTATTACTTTTCCAATCACATTTTCTTTCGAAGTCGTGTCGAGGCAACTGATTGCCGCTCTCCAATTAATCACCTTCTCTCCCGACATCACATCAAGGCTGCCGATTATTCGGCCTCCAATGATAATTTTCCCAGTCTCTTTTTATCTGAAAATTGCGCCAAGGACAAAGATCATTCGCTCTCTTAATTATTATTTTCCCAATTACTTTTGATCTCAATATCGCTTCAAAAACATTTGACATCAGCTCTCCAGTCATGGTTTTCCTCTCGAAATCAATTCAGACAATTGCATTCATACAACTAAACATCGGATATTTGATATATTTACATATTCGTTTATTTGTTGTACTTTTCGTATGTAACGCTGTATTTGCTATATTTGGATAACGAAGAATTTCCAAGTCGAAGAGAAAAAATGTGGAAAATTATTTAAATAGAAAGGTGATTGAAAATTAGTGAAAGTTTAAGAAACTTTTGATCAGTAATGAGCACAGTTAAATAGTATATCATACTACTGCTCGACAACGGATCGCAAAGCCCTCTACGCTTTTGCAAATGCTAAAGCATGTGGGAATGGGCTTAGTTCGACCAAATAAGAGTGAGGGGATTACCTCAGAAGCTACTGCAACCCCACTTTCCATTGTAAAGCGGAAAAGAGATCATCATCATCAAGAGTGAGGAGAAAGACGAAAAGGAGGAGATTTCTATATTTAACTATGAAGACTCTCAGTTTAATAAGACGTAAACATTACAGAAAAATAGTAACCCAGAAAGGAAAAGATACTAATGCACAGTAAAATATTTCGGAGCTATTTTTATTTAATGTAAGAGACGTGAACAAAAAACATTAAATTGTGAAGAATAAATTTAAAAAATTTCGTTCTTAACATTTGGTAATTATTTCTTTCCGAAATAATAATGGTATTTTTTCTATTTAAATACTTCTTTTTTATATGTTATTAATTTTTTTCGTCAATATTTTAATTCCCTGTTTTCTGCTTCTTGGTCACAAAATTTAATGATACGTAAATTTTTCTTCGTACCACTCCTGAAAGCATTTTTTACCACTTGAACTAGCCATATCAATATGAAATTTTGAGTTAAAATAAAATGCGTTCAGAAAAAGCGCAATACTCGTATACATTTGAAAAAAATTGAACTAAAAAGTATCTAATGAGGGAAATCCAAGGTCAAAGGTGAATATCGGAAGTGCGCCCGTCGCTCCGTGACCGTCTCAGAATTCGTTAATGAACAGTATATTGTGCCTCCAATTGACAGAATATAGCGAAACCATATAGTTATGTAATTGGGAGAGCAAAATTGAATGACCGTTGGAAGATTTGAAATCTCAACAAAACTAGAACAATATATTTTGTTTGAGGTAAAATTGTTCTAAGATAATTAAACTAATTTTAATCAATTCAAAATAAAATGTATGTTAAAAATATTTTTTTTTAAATTCTGTATCAATGTAAAAAATTAATGACTAAAAATAATGAAGTTAAATCGACCTCTACTGAAAAGTCCTCTTCGGAAATATCAAGTCCTATCAAATTACATGTCTGTCTGAGCGAGAGAATCAAGCAAATACAATTTAGGAGTTTCCATCTATAGTCCAGTACAAAAATGCACTGGGCGAATTGATCTTCTTGGATAAAACATGATTCGCCCTAGATTAAATCTTGTAAAAGTCGAAATAAAAAGATGAACACGCAGCAGTTCCACGTTTCATCCGTAACTTTGTTGAATGTCACTATTTTATACCAGGTAATTTTTTTATTATTATTTAGGGTTTATTTGAACTATAACCGTAACCTGTACGTATTAACTTTATGTATTTTGTCAGTGGGAACAAAGTTTATATATAACCTTTGCGATTTTTTTGTTTAATTCAATACCAGAATTTTCGGAAGCAACTTGAAAAAGTTTTATGCAAAAAATAATGTTGAATTTTATAACTTAAAAATTGCAATTCGTGTATATATACAAATTTATTTTGTGTATCAGGGAAACGTTTCTAACATTTTGGATCAAATTTTATATTTAGGTAATGTTTTGCTTTTTAAGTTTATCTAGGTCTTTTAAGTTATCTTTCCTGAAAAAACACGATTTTACACTCACAAAAAAGCATGTTTTAGTAACTATTTATTAAAAGAAGCATATTCAACTTCCGCTTCGGAGTATGAGTAGTACAATATAGTAATCAGAACAACAGGAATGGCGCGTGCAGGTCTTCGCATACTTTTTACTTATATACTTATATTTAATATAAATATTTAATATTTTTGAGACGTCTTGGCGTAGGGGTAGAGTTCCCCATGATCTAGGCGTCACGGGTTCGATCATGGTTTTTCTTCTGTGCTCTATCTGAAAGGTGTGTGAATGTTCACCTCTTCTATGAAAAAGGGGCTATGCAAGCGAATTTGATGAATGAGTTTAAAAGTCTTTTGGCCCTAGTTGGAGCTACTAAAATCAAGAAACACTAATTAGACTTAAATCGTGGAATACATCAGCGAGCTTGTACAAGGCAATTACCATAAGAAACAACAGCAATATTTTTGTTCTTTAAGTGTATCTATATAGTTGTCTCTCCTGAAAAAAAGCGATTTTACACACAAAAAAAATCATTTTTTATAACTAACTATTAAGGTCTTTTCTGTCTGGTCTCATGCTGACAATGTCACACAGGGCTATTTCGTACCCGAATTCACTAAGATAAAACTGAGTCCGAGCTCAAAAATATAAGCAATGATAGATAAACTGTAAAATGAAAACTGCATATAGCAGATAGTTTCGAAAACATGTTAAACTAAGTGGATAAGGGATTTTTATTTATTTAAATAACAGCTTAAAGTATAGGTAAGATGGGAAAATATTAATATGCAAATGGTATGTGATTCGTATCTAAATATTTTATTAGAAAAAAAAAGGACGGTCTTACCAAAAAAAAATGCCGAGTGAAGCTTGGTTTCCCAGAAATTAAGAACTTTATGAATAGAAGTGTGATTTCATATATTCATCAGCCTGTTCATCCCCTGCAATTTTACAAATTATAACTTTCTGTGAAAACACTTTTTATAGACATATGTACATTTATTTATTTTTAAAAAATTAGAATTTCTCTATCTTCAAAAACAATCTTTTTATTTGTTTTTAATTACTTAATTGCATAAATATATGAAGCGATTAAAGTTTTACTCTAAAATTAACAAGCGAGTAAATTGATATTGTAAGGAAGAATGAAGATATTTTTGAATGTTATGCAGATAAACGATTACATTTTGCTGTAGTTTGGTGTTGTTTCTAATGGGACTTGCTATGGACAAAATCACTGATACAACAGTTATTTTAAGCCAAGATGAGCGTCTCTTGTTTTGAAGTAGCGCCAACTAGGGCCAAGAGTATGACTTAGCTACTCATTCATCACAACTTGTACAGCTCCTTTTTACAGGGCAGGATATTCACACACCTTACAGATAGAACACAGAAGAACAACCATACACAAACCGGGACTCGAATACAGGACGCCCAGATCACAATACTACCACTATGCCAGGACGTCGACGCTTTATTTGTTTGGCTGTACAAACGAATTAGCAATTCCATTCAGAATAATGAAACTGAAAGCAATCAAACGAAAACTTTTATAATGAATTTTAAATAAAACTTATTTGGTTATTAAAACATTACATAAAAGTTGAAAATATTTAAAAAAATACATGAAATAACTCCTCAAAGTCTAAATACAAATGATGATTACTATACATACTTTTTTGTTTTAATTTCTTCAATTTAAAGACAACGCCTACTAATTTAAGTATACGGGCGTTATTTGTGATTGAACTTTAATGTTTTTAGGAAATGTTCTGAATACTGAAGAGATAAAGAAAATGAATTAGCAGCACAGTTTTACATAAATATTATTTTCGCTGCTATGATTTTCCTAATCTTGCATTTTTAGTCATAATTTTAACAACAGAGTAAATTCAGAACAAATTATATCCTTTTAATACTCATTACTCGGAAAATATATGCCACAAACATGAATGAAATAAAATCATGTGAAATATTTCTTTTAATTCTTTAACGTCGTTTTCAGATCTTGGCATCATGTGTGTTTTTTTCATTTGATTTTTTTTATTTCAATACAAATCAATATTTTGGCACTTAGCAGTCAGGATTTAATGAGAAAAGTATAAAATCGTTCCTCCTTCACTTTTTATACTTCTGCATAAAAGTTTCATCTGTATAAAAATCACTCTGAAAAGGAAGTTTGGAAATGTCATTAATTATGAATAGAAGCGAAAATTAATATATATTTTTAATCAACAGTTTACTAGTGGACAACCAAGGAAACAATGCATATACAACCAAATACAAATCTAAAATTATGAAGTTATTCTTAGCAATTTTATCCGGAAATTTTTGCATTGTAGTTTGCATTTTTAGAACTCTCAGCCAGAATCAAAACATCTTTATTCAAAATATTTTAGATAAAATAGCATGACTCAGATAAAAACGAATACCATTGGCATACATTTTGGAATGATATTATGAAAAAGTTTCTTAGTTAGTGAAAAAGTTTCAGTATAGTTTGTGTCATATTTTCGGTTCATTCGGTTGGAAACAATGCATATAAAACATTTTTTTATTTGGATCTCGGATTATATAAACATAGAAAGAGTCATTTTCCAAAACACTCCAAAGACTTTAAGAGAGATTTTCTAAAAATGCTAGATTTATGTCAAAGGTTAATATTTCGTTCTATTTCAAAGCGTTCTTTGATATTAAACTTTCTTTAAAAAAAAGTATGTGAGAATGAGAGACCACTTCGACTGGATTTAAGAAATCAAGCAAAAAGATCATAAAAAATGAAAGTAGTTTCTTTTATGAAACCTTATTAAAACATGTGTTCACGTTTTATTTTAATGCAAGGCAATTGTGAATTCTTTGGTGCAAATCATTTTGGTGGTAATTTTACGTAATTAATGCTGGCAGTTTCCCCAGAGCATTTCTACTTGTTCTAAGAAATTAAGAACATTTATGAAATTTTCGTGTCTTATAAAATGTGTTATAGAGCTATTGCTGTTTTCGAATTTCCAATTTTGTATCTGTATGTGCTGTAATTTCTACAAATTTTGTATTTTGTATACATTTTGAAATAATATCTCCAGCCAAAATCCAAAAAATCCCAAAACTAAATTTATTTAAACTGATTAAAAGGATGTAACATAGATCTAATCCACTAATTATGTATGTAATAGCTTTCACATTGTAAATGCAGTTTTATGATACTCTGTATAATGAGCTTTTGTTTTTTTCGAATATATCCATCAAAATAGATCGAAAGCTCAATTTACCTGTCCGAGCTTGTAAACAATCGTGACAAAAACTAAAAGTTTCAGGTTTTAGCAAATTTCTTTGTTTTCTTTAATTGAGAGGAAATATTTTCATTAAAAATTGTCAAAAGTAAGAGCCCTGACATTTAGTCAAACACTTAACGCAACATTAGCAGCAAAAATTGTTGCAACTTAATGGAAATTTCCTTAAAAGAAGCAGCCAGTCCATTCATACAGATTTTGTCAGTGTGAAAGTAAGCGATTAATCAACTTAGTTCATGTGCGTGAAGAAAACATTTTCATGTTATTTTATCAGCAAAATGGACAAGTCAGAACAATGGCTGAACCTAAAAACGTTTTTAGTTAACCCGCATTAACATCATTCCACGCCAAATCCATTTAACTGATTCGGATTTAAATTCTCTCCCTCGGAGCCTTAGCTACTAAGAAACAAGACGGTTAAAGTTAAAAGCGTTAGAGGCTAATGGAATGTTACAATTCTCTCTTTGCTATCAAATTGACGGCTCGCGTGACGCACATTTTTTCTTTCCTCTCTTATCTTGATACGCATTTTAACCTGGTTCCTGTCACACGGATAACGCGATGTGAGATAATGATTTATTTTACTTGTTTTTGACCTTTCAGATTGTTATTTGAAAGGTCTAGAAACGCTCTGGAAATGTAACTGTTCTTCCTTGACTTACACAAAATGTATTTCGATTCAGAGCAGAAAAACAATATCCACTAAAATGATACTCTTTTTTCTAAATGAATTGTATCTCAAAAATAATCTCCATAATGAAAATAAAATTTTATATTTGTAAAATTGGAAATCGACGTATTTGCCTGTATATTTGAATCATTTTCACAGTTTTACAGGAAATTGAATAAATATTTTTTTTTAGTATTTAGTAGAATTTACTGTACTATTAAAAAATTTCTACTATTCACTAAAAGAGGTGAAAAGAGGATTGAAATTTTAGGCTGTTGAAATTGTTTCTTCCTTCTTACTCTTTTACTTCTGCTTTTGTTATGTAGTTTATTTAAAGTAGTTCTTATAGAAATGTTTGTTATTTCGAGTGTGGTAATTCGTTTTTAATACGCCCTTTATGTCCACATCAAGATTGTTAAATACTCATGAATGCATATAATAAAACATATGCAAAGAAGAAAATATTTCCTCAATTAATAAACACAATCAAAACAAGTAATATTTAAAAAAATTAAGTCAATTCCTACATAGGTCAACAAAGAAAACTTTTATTTTAGTTACTTTTTTGTTAAATAATTACAATTAATATAAATAACTCATGACAAAATTATGTCTGGCCAAAACAAAATACAGTCTGTATCCGTTAAAAATAAATCAGAACAATTGCTCAGTTGGGAATTTTCAACACCTGTTGGGGTAACGCAATACAGATTAGAAATTTTTCATTTCCTTCATTGTGTTTTATTTCAATTCGAAAGTTCTTCAAAACGAATACGAAAAATAGATTAATTAACAATGTTTAATTTTAAATGCATCAAACACTAAGAAAATAAACAGAATCGTTTGAAATAATTGGTCGGAATCATATTAAGTCCAAATCATTAGAGCGGGGGAAAATTGAAGTCTTACTCATCTGAGAAATGTTATTTGTTTGGAAAGGTAGTGTTTAAATAATTAATAAAAAATTTTAAAAAATAATATTTGAAAAACTCTATTAGCATTGTTATCCACCACAAATTTAAAAAAATGTATTTAAATTTTATTGGATGAAAAAAAAAAGGATTTTTTAACAATTGACCCGGCGTCCTAGCACAGAGGTAGCATGTCCGTGATCTGGGCGTCCCAGGTTCGAGTGTAGGTCAGTGCATGGTTGTTCTTCTGTGTTCTGTGGGTTGCAAATAACGCTTCTAAAACATAAATCATATTTTGGTGTGCTTATTCGTACATAGCAAGAATGAATCGCTAAAAAACTTCGCCAAGCATCAGATGGTAAATTTACGAAAAATGCTAAATTCTCACTGGTCATTGGTGTCCCCCCCCCACAGAAATCAAGATCTTCAAATCTTTTTACCGTCTTTTCCTTTTGCAAGGAAATGTGTGCTTTGTTTAATTTTTTAAAGCAATTATTCTGAAAATTGTTTAATTTTTTAGTTTCAATTGAGAAGGTTTAAATCACTTTTCGATACTAATAGTACTAATGTATACTGCATTAATATGCACTAATAAATATAATCTCACATAAATTTGAGGCGCAAACATATGAAATAAAATATATAGAAAAATTTATATTTATTGATTATTATGATTATAACTGTATATATAATTGTAACTACAGGTATGATATAAAAAACTTTTTATTAAAAAAAAATGTTATATTTCAGGGAACTATTTTGCCTGCTGCCAACATCAATGCCGAAAAGGCTGCTTCGAGATTAAGAAGAGCAATGCGAGGAATAGGTGAGATGATTCTACACGCTTTCCGTTTTGTTAATAGAGTACAAAGAATCGGAAATTGACAAAAAATTAATTCTTGTTTAAGATTCTTCTTGATGATTCTTCATTTATGATAGTTAGATCGTCTTCCCATCTGAAACTACGGAAAGATTTGTTGAGATGAGCGTATAAATCCTATACTGTGATCAGATGACGATATCAATATCTGAATTTAAACCTAATGTTTATCTACAATTTAATATTAATTATTAATTACGATAGAATAGATTTTAAATGGAAATGCGGAATAAAAACCGAGGCATTTTTTGGAAGATGATGAAAGTTCATACCACGAATTTCACTATGATGTTCTATAAATTATGTCCCATTTAGAAACCTGTTGTGTGGGGAAAAAATCAGTCAAAACGTAATAACGATTAAAGATATCCCAAACATAAATTTTAAAACTTGACATATGAAGATGTTTAAAATATTCTGACTTTTACTGAGAATGTTCGAATACGTTACAATGAAAGCCGCAGCTTCTTCGTGCAATTATCATTAATAATAACTTTTATCACTGTCAATTCTTACAAAGATTTTAATAATATAGAATATATTCAATAAAAAAATCTCGCTTTTTTAAAAAAAATATTGAATATGCTAACTTAATTAAAATTAATTACTTATTTCTTAAAATTATATTTTAAAATTATAAATAGTTTATTTTTCTCCATTTAAATATTGACTGTTTATTTAATATATGAAATTCTTTATTAAAACCGTTAAATATCTTCAAAAACTTTACTAAGATATTTAATTAGAAGAAAAGTCATTTTATTAATTCAAACTTTGAGAGAGACGGAGTTTTTAATGTTGTTCCAGTCAACCTCAATTTAGCCAAACTGCGCTGTATATGGAAGGAAATTTTGTTTACAGTTTTGTTGCTTGCAGGGACAGACGAAAAAGTTATTATCGATGTCCTCACGAGCCATAGCAACGTCCAGAGACAGATTATTAAGAAAAAATACAAAGTCATGTATGGAATGGTAAGTAAAAACCTTTTAAAAAGGAATTAAAGCTTTAGTTACTTTGTAACAGTAGCTATTTATGAAAGAGAAGCGAAATGAATAGAGTATGATGCATTTTAGCTTGGAATTTATTGCTATAAAGTTTGGATTTTGTAGAAATAAATTAAATGAATATTAGCAGGAAAAATTGTTTATTTGCAAACATTTTTTAATCTTATGACTTATTTAAAGATATAATCTAAATCGCATAAATAATTTTTATTACATTGAATATTAAATTAATGACTATATTAATTCTGAACTAAAAATGAGAACCCAAAAAATCGTTTGCATTTTCCTTACGGCACTAATTAATTTTTATGATAATGAAATGTTATCGCTATAATTTCATAAAAATATTTTCTGAGTTATAGGACGACAATTAGGCAGCGCATATGTAGAAAGCGACTGATTTATGTGACATATTTTCATAAGCTGGATCAGACGTTCCATGCTTGGCTATAAATTGCCGTTTTGAAGTCTCTGAATATTTCTTTTTCAATGCGTATCTCCTTAAAACGGTGGATATTTACATAAGGAAAAAGTGTAATAAACTTTTTTATTAAATGTCAACATTCGTAAATTCGAAAAACTATTGAAGAGAAGGACTATTAAAATGAAAAATAGAACACAATTTCGCATCAGATAGAATAAAAGATGTCGGAATTAATCGGAAAAGTCATCAATTTTTTTCCTCCCCCCCCCAAAAAAAAACAGCCAAATTCTACTAACGCATGTGCAGTAAGAAAAAACAGCAGCATGTAATTGTCCTTTCGGGACAACTAATTGCCGTCGATCGAACAGCAATTCATTAGCGTTTCTACGCATGAGCTGACCACTTGTCGTCTTAAAGTGGCCGAGTGTATAAGATTTTAATTTTTATAACATTTTTTAATTTAATGTTTAGTGTACTTCATAAGAAGTATAATATAAATTCGGTATGACTTTTATGTGATTATTTTATAAAGAAAAAGGAGTTATTAATTTATATTTATCCATCCTTGAATGAGCCTCTAAGTTATAATAAGTAAATATAGGTTTTGAGACAAAACAAGAAAGAAAAATAAAGAGAGAGAGAAAAAATTGCATGCCTTAATAAATGAAATGCTAATTTTAATCTGTTTATTTCAAACATTATTACACTTATTGTGTAAGTCTTAGACAAAAATAAATATTTATTTATTATAATAATCTTTAACAATGAAATTATCAATACTCTAATCTTTTTAAATAATCTATCAAATGCACCAAATTTTTGTAAAATAAAATTAAAAGAATTGCACTGCTATATAGTCCTTAAAAAATGGATTCTTTAGCCAATTTTTATAAAATTTAAATAATTTCTTTATCTAACTTCATATATCTGGCAATTTGCAAAGTCAATTAATTATATTTTTTAGTTTCTTGTATAAGTAATATAGAGAAAGATTTATTTTAATCATCAAAACATTCGAAATCGAGACTTTTATGAATCTCCACGTTTTAAAACTTACTAAACTCTCAAAACAAATTTGTAGAAAACGTCTTTCTGTGACAAAGATAACTCAAAAACACTTTCAGCTAGATGGTCGAAATTCGGTATACGTTTTTAACATTTGCAGTTTTTCTTTCTTTCTTTTCAAATTTCGAGCAGTCCTTTTTACGTTTTACCCGCAAAGTCTTAATTGAGCCCTCTGAGCCTTTTTAACTTTAATAAATTTGAATCAACTATTTACAAATAAAGTTTAGTTTTAGTTTAGTTGTATTAAAATCCAGTTTTAAAGCAACACTAGAGCTATTGGGGATAAACCTCGTAATTCTGAACCGCGGTCAGATGACGAGGATGTCACCTGAGCTAGCACCCCCTCTCTACAGCAGCGGGAGGACGTTTGGCCTAGACGGAATTAACATGCAACAGATCCCCTCACACGACGGTTATTTGGTGGAATCGAGGCTCGGGTTTGAAACCCTACGATTTACGAGTCAAGACCTTACCACCAGACCACAGCGATCTTCAATCGATTGAAAAAGAAGTGTCTGAAACAGTTTGTTTTTCGAATACTATTGACCGTATGCCATGGATTAACAACCAAAAAAAAAACTCGCCAAGAATAATAATCGATTCAGTGAAGTTATCAAATTCACATCAAAAATTAGTATTCCGTTGTTATTGCATATCAATGCCATTGAAGACGTCATTTGGAATATCATATTTATTAAAAAGTAAACAAGATCGTTTTGGGAAGAAAAATACAATGATTTAAATATTTAAAATTTGGCATGAAATTTGTGGGGGAAGGCGCTATCATTTCAACTTGTTAAAAAATATTTTTTTTATTGCTCCCTTAAAATACCAGCTTTGGAGGCATGCTAATAAAAGTGACAATACGCAACTTCATCAAGGAGGATGATTTTGTATGTCTGAACATGAAATTATTCAGAAGAGGCCGGGATAGCTTGGTTGGTAGATTGGTAGAGCGTTGTACGCGTATTCCTTAGGTTGCGAGTTCGAACCTCGAAGACGGAAGATTTTCCGAGTATGTGGTTGCTGGCGCTCGTTAAATCTGTCGTGGTCACAAAGTCCTCCATGTCGAGAGTAATACCACTGGAGGTACAGGGTCAGAGGTGATTTTTCTCTGTTCCAGGTCTAAATTACGATCTGTGGAGAGATAAATGAATGAAAATTCATGAATGAAGTCCGCCCCATAAAAAGGGCTGTGACGTGTGTGTAGCTATGTCGCACTCTTGGCCCTAGTTGGAGCTACTGCAAAACGAGAGATCAATCGGTTTAACCCTTAATAACTTAGAGTTTCAATTTTGATACCAATCTTTTAAACCGAATGTTCACATTACTATTAGTTTTTTTATAGGTTGGCTGTACGTATTTTACTGTTGTATAATATTCTTTCCAACGAAATTAAAAAAAATCAAATGTCATTATTGTTTTATTTTATCTATGACATATTACTCGCGCGGCAAAGTGAACAAGTAAACACATTTTACTAAAAGTTTTATTGAATACAAATTTGATATATTTTCTTTTTCTGAAGAATATAAATACTTGCGATAATAAAAACAATCAATGTTTCGCATTATTTCATGCATAGGTATATCTGATTTCTTTATGGCGTTAATGCCTGAAGTATCAAAATTGATACCTGTTTTTTTTCTTCTAAATAAATATGTAAAATAAATATTTTGATTTTTTTAGCTATTTTTCCCTTCATCTAGACCCTCAAGCAAATACAGTAATATTAAAAATAAATCACTTTCGTAAATCAGGATACTAAGGGTTAAATCACTGACAAGCCTGTCATCGGGCTTCAAAAAGTACCATAAGTAACAACAATTCTTCAGAAAAACTCTTCAGATCTGATGTAAAATGTTTTCATCAATATTATGTTTCTTTTGTTATCAAAGTGAATGAGTTATTGCTAATTTTATGGTTCTCATGCAAGCTTTGATTTTCATTGCACGATGAACTTCTTCTCAAACAAAAACACATTTTATTGATTTTGAACAATAAGCTCCATAAAATCTGCCATAAAATATTTTTCAAATATTGTAAAAAGAAAAAAAAATATTTCTAGAATCTTGAATCGGCCTCTCGTGAATATATCAATTCATCAGAGATCACTTTTATCATAGAAACAATAGCTGTTTAGAAAGAAAGGCTGATAGACATGTGACTCATGCAGAGACAAACTGAGAGCTGCATTTTGATGCGGAACAAAAACTGAAATACAGTATGACGTTGTATACTAGTTTTAGTTCTTGAAAATCATGGAAATATGCAGTCGCGTTTCTGTTACAGACATTAAAGAACAAGGTCAGTTTTTTTCTGAATATGAATATAGTAGATTCATTATATCCTGCATAAACAGTTAAAATACCAAATCTAATACTCGGTTTCCAAGTTTGCCCGTTCTTAATCTTTTTACTTTTTACCTCTGACATTACCTTAAATTGTTCTTTTGACACATTTGGTCAACATGGGTTTATATAACGTCAAGCATCTTTGTAATTGAAGGCAAAGCACATTATAATGTTTTTGAAAATATTTGAGAATTATTTTTTATTTTCTTGTATATGTAATAAAGAGAAAGTACAGAATCGTCAAAAAATTCGAACTAGAAATTTTGATAAATCTTCGCTTTTTAGACCTCCTTGAGTTAAAAAAAAATTAGAAAATGCACATTTGTTTATTTATCTATGACAAAGTTCAAATGAAAACGCTTTAAGCTAGACAGTTGAAATTTTTTATATGGTTTTTACACCAACTTTACAATTTTCTGTCAAATTTTGAGTCACAGGAAGTACGTCTGTCCAATTATTCCAATATAGCAAGATAACTGCAAAATGAAGAGAACCAGACAGATAAAACTCGGTGTACAGATTCAAAATCTTTAATATAGACACTTGTCAATTGTTGAGCTAAATTCCACAATGGATTTATTTAGGAGAAATTAAGCAGGTACTCTACTGAATTTACGTCTCATCAGATATTTTTGATTTTCTATCATGATATTCTGATATGGTATAAACATTTAAATCGGTAAACTGGTAATATATGTAGGATACCCTACGGAACTATTTTGCTTTGCAATCATTTGATTATTTTCTAACATTGTAGGACATGATTCAAAGACAGAATTGTAAAAGGTTACATTATTTCCCAGAGGACAGTAATTTTAATTAATACAGTAATCCAGATCAACGCCATCTATCGAGCTTTCGAAACATCAACACAATTAATATTCAGACAGTGGCCTACTAATCCCCGTTCGATAAAGACACTTCGCGTTTTTGCACATTCACGTTCGTTAACTGGGCGGTAAGCTGTTTCAGTCACATAATGCCCTTTTTTTTAGATTCCTAACGTCCGCCTAGAGGGAATTATCTAACTTTCTGTTTCTTTTATAACTCCATGTTTTAGTCAATTTCCTATTTTTCTGTAAATACTACCCTTTGTAAATTTTTCCCTTTAACTTTAAATAAACTCTTTTCTTTTATTTTTTAAGGATTCTCTTCATCCTTCATTTGCATTAATTTAATCTTAGTTTTCAAATTGAACCTATGAATATTAAAAAAAAAAACCTAGACACCTCGTCACAAAAATATCTGCTTTCTGAAGTGTCTAGCTTTTTTGGGAAGATTTGGTTGGAAACATATTCTTTCGATTAATTTAATCCGATATATAGAACTCTAAAGAATTTCGCTTCCATGCATTAACATTTTGAGATTCACTTATGCACCATTCAGCTCGAACAGGAATTAAAATTCACAAATCTCCATGCACCCATAATTGACTATTTTTAAAACTACGTAGTAGCACGATTTTGACGAATCACCTGAAACTTTCAATTCTTGAAACTTTCTCCTATAACAAAGACGAGAAAGTTTCAATCAGTTTTACAATATCTTCAGCATATTACTTCTAAAAATTAATGTATCAAAGATATTATCACATTTTTAACATTATAGTTATAAGCATGTTAATATATATCAATTTATAATAGAAAGAAAGATTTAAAATAATTGATTAAATATGCTTGGTTTTAAATAATTTTCTCGCATTTTAGAGCTTGGAGGAGGATATCAAGGCCGAGCTTGGCGGACATTTTGAGGATGTGTGCTTGGCTCTTTTAACACCAGTAGCTGAATATATAGTCGAGTGTCTACATTCTGCTCTTAAGGTAGTTGCTATATTCCTTTCTTAATGATTTGCAACATCATATTTTTGATATTCCGATGGAGTCAATTCATGCTACTAACCAGTCACGTGGTAAAGGTCACCGTAACTGCCTAAAGTTCGTCTTTAATGAATAAAGTCCATGACAGCGTCAGAAGTCATACCAGACTCTCCGACCCACCTGTAGGTACACAGAATAAACCGTAAAACTGAATTACCAGACCGCCGTAACAGCAACACTGACAGAAATTGTGGTTGAGTCCTAAGGACCATCACCGACAACGGTACAACCATTCCTGTAGGAAGTGCGTCTCCCCATCAATGGGAAGAACCAAGCACCCACCTATTTGTGTACCTTCCAAGGTGGAAAGATCCAACCACCATGCTAGAAGCATCTCCTCCTCATTTGAAATCGCCTGAAAATCAACTTTTTCAAATTGCATGAAAATCAATTATATTCTGTTGAAAATCAATTATATTCTGTCATAATCAACTTTATTCTGTTGTAGCATCCCCCAAGGGGGAGGATACTACAACAGAATAAGTTAATTTTCATGCTTCAAAACGGTTACTTAATTTTCTGTTTATCGTGCTACGCTGTAAAAAGCATTGGTTTGCAGAACGTTTGCTTGACGTTTATCACGTGGCAGCATGAACTGACTTTTTTTGTCTGATTCACTTGCATTCTACAGACTGTAAATTTATTTCCACAGGGATACAGAGCGGATGAAAACTGCATAATTGAAATCTTGGTGTCTTTGGAATATATGGTAAATTCAATCACATTTTACCAATTTAAAAATATATGTTTCTTTTATCGCAATGATTATTACAGAAGTAGATTAATTATTGTATATTATATATAAAATTATTATAGAATACAATAATAATTATTGTATATTAGAATTATTGTACGTTATAGATAAGATTATTGTAAACTGAATGTTTTTTTGACAGCTTAGAATTTTAGAATAAAAATAATTCAGTATAATAATAATTGGATTAAAACTTTTATTAATAATTCTGGTTTTATTTTTACTATTATCTTCTTCTCTAATGCTCAGAGATTTAAAATGTAATAGGTAACGCCTAGAAATCTCTATAGAAATTAAATGTTGACTTAATGTAGTGATTTGGTATCTTAATATTTTATTTCATTCTGAATATTTTTATTGAAAAATACTCTCAGGTATGTAATTAAAAAAGGATTATTCCTTTTTATCAATAAAAAGTGTAGAATAATTCTTACTTTTAAAAAAATGCTTCAGGCTTTTGGGGTATTACTGTTGTACTTATGACATTTAAGAATGATATTGCAATCAAATGTTAGTAAAAAATAGAAATTCTTGTTATTAATATATATAATAAAAGTAACCATATTCCTTTGACGATTAGTTGCTTACTTATTATTAATAAATACCACTAGGCAAAACCAAAGAAGCGGTCTGGCAACCATAGCTACTGTACTGATTTCGGCAATTATTATTTATCTTGAAGTTTATGAGTTCTAGATACGTCAACTATGGTTTTCAGTCTTCATTTACTCTCCTTTTAAGATAGAAACTGAAAACGAAAACTCTTCTTTTTAATACTTACTCTGCGAGGGAAAATCAAAACTTAATTTTCCTAGCCACAGCCAATAAATAAAATATCTAATTAACCCCAATTTCGCCAGTTTTTACTTATGGAAACAGCTTCTATATATTCTATAAAGTTGTCTACCTTTGAAGCTCTTATTTTCCAGACCTAGTGCAAAGTAAAACTTTCGCAGAATTATCGACCTTAGCAACCGGACTGATTTCTCAAAATAATTTATTCACCTTGCAACATAGATAATCAATCAAAATTTTCTATTATGATTTTAAAATCATAATTAAAACAGAAATTTTTAAGTTTCGGTATTAGTTGGTTAAAATTGGTGAAGATAATTATTACGACATCATTTTATATGGCAGCTAGAATTTTTAAAATTAATTCAGTCCTGTCAATAAACTTTCTTTCACAACAAAAGAAAATATTACTATACTTACTCTGCTTGCCGAATATTAACAGCGTATTCTGAAAAAACTAGCCTTATTTCCAAGTAGTGTAATTAACTGGAGAAATCAGTCCTGTGAAAAAGGTGGAGAAATTTGTGAATAGTTCAGGAAACCAAATTATTTTGCTGTATCCCTGGAATAAAAAAGGAGAAGGAGAAGCAACTATTGATACCTGTGAGCCTTCACAAGAAACAAAAAATTTCTAAGTCGGTACAATAGCTGAGACTAGAGAGCTCTTTATCTTTTTTCTACACAGAGAAAATAAGGTGACCTAGTGTTTTTTTTAAAGTATTGCTATTATTTTCAAATGAAGAAAGACGAAAAATTAATAACTATAGATGATTATTCGGAGCTCATAGGTCTTCAAATGAAATAAAATTTTGTAAAATCTGATCAATTATTTGGTTGCGACTGACTTTTCGGTTTCCCTTATTTCTTTTTATACAGAGATAAATCACTGAAAATAAAAGGTCCCTAAAATGTAGCTTTGAAGACAACAATTTGATTTCAATAGAGTAATTTTTTTAAACAAATTATATTAAAAATAGTTACATGTAAAAAAAATCTTGTAGAATGCAAAATAAGAATGTTAAAAATTCTTTTGACTTCTGTTTAACTTTTGTATTATTAAGTTTTAGAACAAGTAATTTTTAAAATATGCAAAAATTAACCTCAATAAATATCAAAATTTTTTTTATATTATTAAAAAAACGGAATATAAAGCGCAATATTAGAAAAAAAAAAGACAGGCGAAAAAATATAAAATCTTCAAAATATAGAAAAAAAACATTTAAGAAATGTAAAAAATGGCTGTAGAAGTCTACTACTGAATCATAGCCTCTTAACGGTTCATGAGTTTGAGATTTAACCTCACAACAGACCCAGCATGCATATAGATTTGATTACATGATAATTCCATTAAGGTTAAGCTTCCATTTATTGACTTGGATTAGAAATTCAGAAAAACGTTACCTACTCAAATATCCTCCTCAACATCTGATTGGGATTCAAAATCCCGAAGTCATCAGAAAATTGCTGTAGTTTTATTTCAAAATGGACCTTCATCTAATTAAATAGCTTTGAGAAGAGAATTTTTGATTTCTTAAATACTCAAACGATAGTTTAGAGTACATAAATTTTGATTTTTTAACTATTTAAACAAAGGTTTGGAGAAGAGAATGTTTTTAAATTTTTTAAATACTCAAACAGCAGTTTGGAGAAAAGAATTTGTTAAATGCTGAAACAACAAGAAAGAATAAAGCACCTACTTTGGAGTTCAATCTTTTGAAGGTTTTTAATTGAATATAAGAATTCGTATACTTTTAAAGACTAATTTCGAATACAATATTTTGTTATCAAGTAAATGCAGCTATTTGTTTATTATGAAATTTTAGTTATAAATACCAAGACAATAATATAGATTTTAATTAATTTTTTAATTAAAAGTATTTCACAAATCAAAAATCAGCTGGCAAGGATTTATAAGATTTACATTTTTGACGCTCATTTAGCTGTGTAATAATTCTTCAATATTAAGAGTTCTCATACTTTGTATTCAGAAGTAAAAAACTGCTTTCTTTTTGCAGTCGCGTGTTGGAAATAAAATTACTGCTTAAAAGTGAGCAGTTGTCAGGTTGATAAAGAGGATTCTATTTTTGCACGAGAGTTACATTTTTTCCGAATTTTTAAGCTTTCTGGATGTCGCTTCGTCTTAATTCAGTACTAGCCGCATTTGGCGACCAGTTGGTTCACCGCAGATATTGGTTAGATCAATTAAATTGATTGAATATAAATTAATGCCCGTAATTTTTCGAAATTGTCAGCAATTAAAGCCGCGCTGTTTTAATGATCTTACACGCGCTCTGTTCATAGTGTATAAGCGTGTTTCTAACGGAGATGTCTCGTGACATCAGAGGGCAATCAAAAAAGGGTTTTTCATCCATCTTCAAAATATCGTGGTGTTTCTACGGCAACTTAAATTTTTATTGCTTTCTCGTATACATAGTATAGAGAATATATGGTAAACGTCAAAAAAAAATTCGAATCCATGATTTTGACGAATCTTAACGTTTTATTAAAAAATGTCTGTATGTGTGTGTGAAACAATGTTAACGAAAAGACACTTTGAGCTGGGCTGTTGAAATCTATCCTGCGGTGTTTACACAAAATTTTCAAATGTTTATCAAATTTTGAGTAAAATCTGTTCTAAGGAAGTCTGTCTGTCCACGATAATTACAAAACGAGTAGAACTAGATGAATAAAATCCAGAACACAGATTTAGCGTCTGTAGTGTCGACAAATGCCAAATTTTCAACCAAATCTATTTGTATCAAATTTTGGTTTCTATTGGTTGGGAAAAATATGTCCAAGTCACAAATTCGATTTTCATATGTTATTAATCGCAAGCCAGGAATTATTCGCCAAATAACTCGCCAAGGATCGCAGGATCGATTCATTAATATTCCTACATTCACGCCAAAATTAATATTCTTTATCTTTATCTTTACTTATAATAAAGCGCGATGTGTGTGTGTATGTGTGTGTGTTGGCGCTGTACAGGCCAGACCATTCGCTGGTACCAAATTTCGTATATGTATACCTTGGGTGCCGGGAATGTGCACCTCGGAGCCCTTTTTTTAAAATTTTTAATTAAAATTTTAATTTATATATTATATGCCAATACCATGTAATGCGTTTTCTGGTATGACAAATTTATTAGAGAGAAAGTTTTCGGAAGACCACTCTTGCTATCCCGTTATATTCACTACATAGATATTAAACAGAATTCTTCTTACTTTTACGTTAAACATTTAAAAAATCATACGATTCAGTATTTGATGAAACAATCATAACATTTTAAATTTCAAGGCAATAATGCTGAATTGCTAAAATTATTTTAAAAGATTAAAATGAAATCTTCTATGCATATTTCAGTGTATTATGTCTGAACATTATTTCTTGAACGGCCAAGCCTCATGTGATCGTGCGAGTTAAATCATATTTTTATTCATTTTAATGGTTTCATTTAATGTCACTTTAGTACTGCAAACGATCATAAAAAAAACTTTGCCCCGCTTTTATTGTTTTAAAAAATATCAAACTTCCTATTTATTTCATTTTACACAATCACATGCTCAAAATGACAAATTTCTAGGGTTTTTTTTTTATGTAGTCATTAAATTATTTTTTTTAAATCAGATTTTTTGTAAATGCAATGGCAACACGCTATTAAAAGCTGTTTTTTTTTTCGCTGCTTGTGCAGATAATAAAATTTTTATTTTTCGCCTACGGATTTTTTGTCGAGGCCAGAAACCTCATCCCCAAAACAACATCATGCTCTGACATGATAAAAATTATTATATAAAAATAATAATTTAATAATAATAAATGTATTAATTAAATAGCATAATGTATTAAATAAAAATAATAATTTAATAATAACGTATTAATTAAATAGAATAATTCATTAAATAAAATATGATTGCCAGATCTCTCTCGTCATAGTAAATAACTGCAAGAAAAGTCTTTACAAAACTTTCTCTCACACTTTATAATTAAGGAATCATTCGAATGCACGAAATGCATTGCTGGATATGCAATAGTTACAAAATCTTTTTTATGAGCATGAATTTACAACTTTTACTGAAGCTATCGTATGATTCTTGGCCAGCGTTTTAGAGATTAAACATTGGCATATTATTAACAATATCTAAAAAACAAATTTATGTTTCGAGATGCTTTCTTAGCTGAATTTGTATCGAACAAGACTTTGATTCAAAACTACTCTTGGATGCATAAGATCCCACGCTAATTTAACTATAAAGTCACTGCTTTTTTGAGCTGTTGCGTTTACATGTTTCTGAAATTAAACATCGAAATATGGTCAACTCCTCAGCGAAAATTCTTTAAGTTTTGTCTTCAGTAACGATGTCAAATATATTTACCAAATCAATCTAACTCTTTCCGTTTTGCAGTTATCGCGTTAACTTATATTCAAACTGCTGAACATATAGATTTCCTCTTTTATTGCTCAAAATCAGAGAGCAATCTGCAGATTTAAAAAAAAAATATGGATCTCAAGATTAAGAAGATTTCTATGGTTTTCCAAGTTCGAGAGTCTTTGAGTCCAAAGAGGCCAACTCTCAGAATTATGCCAACCTTTCTCTCTGTCTTTGAACGCGATAATTCGAAAAAGTGATTACGACAGATACCTATATTTGGTACAGTATTTTTGCACCAAAAGTGAAATTTGGTACCGAATTTTAAAATTTATTAATGAATTGAAAGAAGCTTAAAATGTACTCGATTCTTTTATCGCACTACGGAGTTAAGCATAAAATGCGCCACCTTTAGAGATATACGATAGCAAAGAAGAAAGTACTCTTACTGTCATCAGTTTCATTTTAATTGTTATAGCTTTAAAAAAAGCTTGCCGTGTTGTTGGTTTCTTTTTTAGTATTATTGATCTTTTTTTTTTCATTTTAAAATATCTTTTTTAGGAACTACGTTACATTAAAGCAGTTTTCAAAGAAAGTAAGTTAGATTTTCCACTGTTCCTTTTTGAAATTACATTACTGTTTTTTAAACCTTTGCACTCCGATTCACCATTCAAGATTTTGCATCATTTTGACTTTTTGTTTATTTACTTTTCAAATTTATTTGTTAAAAACGCTTACATTATGGTTAAGAGATGTAGATTAATTTTTCAAAGAAATTCGACTCAAAAGAATTATGTATAATTATTTTTCATAGCCATAAGCAAATCTTTGTATTAGGTAAATAATTTTTCATCTAAATATTTTTCGGAGTGCAAAGAGTTACAATTAGATAAAGAGAGCAAAATATTATTGTGATAAAACTATTTTATATTATAATTTTCCATTCTAACTCGAAATATTTTACACTTTTTCACTAGAATAGCTCTATTACCACAAAAGTTTGAAAATTAACGAGAATTTCATTCCTGTAGAATACAAGCACGATTTGGGTGAATTTCTGAGCAGTGGCTTAAGAGGCGACATCCAGAAATTGGTCTCCGCCCTGACAGATAAAGACAGAGAATATTTTGCTGAAGTGGACCATGAATTAGCTCTCATGGAAGCTCACCACCTCTATGACGTAAGCATAGAGGATATCCATTAGTTGGAACGCTGTTTTCAACAAGTTCGGCTCCGAATTCATTAAAAGTTATGAATCTAAAAAAAGTTATTTTATAACTTTTATTATCGTTAAGTGGTTAGTTATTTGATTGGTTTCGTAGAGGTTGTATTTCAATTTCTGTTTGCAGTTAGCAGCCATTCATCAGACAGCTGGTTTTGAAATTTCAGCTGCTACTTGAAAAAATGAAATAACAACGATTGCGTAGTTTTATTTATGTAAGTTGCAAACGACTTTTTTTAACGTTTACAAGCTGTGGATTATGGAATATGTGCAATTTAAAAAGTATAATGGCCAGGAAAATATTATTAATACAATGATGTTAATAATTAATATAATGTCAATAACAATGATTTCAATTATTGTGTTAATGCAATGTATCGTTAATTAATACAATGAAGTATAATAGGGTGAATTAATAAGATATAGAAAATGAAGTGTCTATTGCAAATTTCGATTTGATTCGAACTATCTCTGCGTCTCATATCCAATTTTGAATAGTCCCTTTTATTATATTGTTTTCCGTCCTTTGAAGTAGGTGATTTGATATTTTAAATGTTTGAACAGCCTGAATTATGTTTATAAACAAATTAATTCTCTGGGAAAGTTACACTGATTTTCATATTTGCATTTACATACGTTTTATGATATTTTTTTTCGAATTTTGAACTTTGATTAGAATTTGAAAAAAGAATTAATTAGAATGTCCCATGAAAAAGTTCTTAAATTAAAATGTAATGCATATATTTTTTGTTCAAATTTGACAGAAACGTTTTTTAACGTGTTTTGTAGTTTCAGATTTAAAGAATAAGTAAACTATTCATTTAGAAATATTTTATAACTGTTTAAATACTTCAAAATGTGAAAAAAAATTTAAAAAAAGTTTCTTGTTATATATAGTTTGAAAAACATTATATAAAGAATGTATAGAAATTAGACTTTTTTTGTTCTTTTAGTTCAGAAATTAAATAATATATTCCTTAAGCTTTATGTTAAGTTTTAAGCAGATCATTTCATATCCCTCTAAATTAGAAGATTTTTATTTTAAATCTACTTTCAGCCGTGAAAATAGAACGTATTTCCAATTTTTTTTAAAACTAGCTTATTTTAATATATTTCAGCTTCATAGAGTTTTTTCTAATATTTTTTTTTTACAAAAATTCAAAACTGAAACTATTTTAAAGCGTTTTTCAAAAAATTTATCCCGATCGTAGTCACAAACTACATTCTAGATACTGACTAGAATTTTTTAATGGGAAAAATAAAATATACATATTTTTCCCATTATATTTAAAAATTGGAAATTAATAAAATTAAATGGTATACACACACACACACACACACA
>JAOUZG010028648.1:282521-335024 GCA_026289955.1 Argiope argentata | reverse complement strand
ATATATATATATATATATATATATATATATATATATATATATATATATGCTTTTTAAGAGCAAGAAAAGTAAATAATGGAACGGCTTCCATTCTTCACATTATACTACAACTGTACAAAAAAATACACTCATTAAATCTAAGCTTTCAAGATTTTCAATAACTCACTAAATGCAAACTTTTTTATATATGCTTGCACTTTATTTAAATTATAATTTGTGACTTCGCACACACATACAAATACAAAAGCCAGCATTTTGGGGGTCTAATCTAACTGAGCTGTGAAGTTTCAAAAATCATTATTTTAAGACAATCAAAAATTATATAATATTAGAGAAATCAATGTAAGGAAAATTCAGGGTTATGCTTGTTTTTGAGGTAAACAATGGTGTCTTTTATAATCGTGCGTTTTTATAATAAAGCAATATTCGAATTTACATAAATCAGTTTAGAAAAAAAAGTTCTATTTACTAGTGTCTCAAAGATATTTTATTAAATATGATTTTCAATACCGAAAACCTGTATAAAAATATAAAATTTGTTATTTGTGAGAAAATGGAATGACTAAAAAAGTATTGACTGTATAAAATAGCATTCTTTGATTTATTTATCCTATTGCATGTATATGCTTAATACGACTATTTAGAAATTAGATGTTGAGATCTAAATAGAGTAGACAGCCTTGTATAAACATAAATCATGTTTGCCTTAAATATTACACAATTATGAAATTAATAATAGAGCAGTTTTCATAGTTCACATGAAACTTTTTTGTGCTTGTTTTTTTGTATTTATTATGTTTAATTCATAATTAAACTCTAAAAGATATAAAATAATATTTTATTGCCTTGGAGAAGACACATTATAAATAAATTTCAAAAATTCAACATATCTGGAAATAAATAAATTGCTATAAATATCACCATTAGAAACACGAAAAAAGCAGAATTGAATAAAAGTTCATAATTTAAAGTAAACCGTCTTCAAATCAACGTATCGTTGGAGAGAGAAAAAACTCTACTTCGCATGATGATAGCACATCAGAAACATTAAAGTTCGATTCTTGTATAAGAATGTCGCTTGATAATGATGCATAGGATGTTAGAAGGTAAAACCACATTTGAAGATTACTTCTAGCAAAAAGTAGCTGAAAACATTACAGAGTCAACGGAATAAATGGGAAATATCCCTCCCCCTGTCTTTTCGACTTTCTAATGTATATTCACCCAAGGATATTTCTTAAAACGTGGTCAAAAATAATTTTGTCTATATATTGCACAACTAAAAATTCCAGATTGATATCGGTGAAATATCTGTAAATTATCTAGAATTATCTTTTCCAATGACGGTGTGTCATTCTTGTTTTCATGTCCTAATTTTACCGTTCCCCTGTTACGAGGTATTTATGGAAACATTAAATTAGGAAAACTGTTTTAGAAACAAAAATTCAAAATATCATCATTTAATAATTATTTTGATTATTTTCCAATTTCGAAAAAAAAACAATGGAAGAAGAATTGCCATTTTAAGTTACCGCGCCAATTACGTGAATTACGTGTTCAAAAATAAATAATTCTCCGTTTAAATGGATCTTATTATTACAGTTAAGAACAATGTTACAAAAAAATTCGTTTAATAAAAATTTGTTCATTAAGCTTTGAAAATGTGCAGAAAAGGATTGATATTTATTTATTCGCTCTATTGAATTTAACAATTATGTTAAACTGTACAAAAAAAATTAGCCATTCTGCTTTATACAAGTTAAATGTAAGAAGCATATTTTTTCATGCAATGTTTAGTATTTTTTAATTGAAATTATTATATGTAACATTTTTTTTAAATGTGAATTATTTCTTAATGTATCAAGAATTTTCCTTGTGAAAGGTTTTTAAAAGCTTTATCCTTATCATCGTATACCCAGGGGGGAGGCACCTGTAAATGAGGATGAGATGCTTCCGTAATGGTGGTTGTATCTCGTAAACCTTGAAATGTACACTAATAGGTGAGGATTAGACTCCCATCGTTGACGGGGCGTACTTCCTACGGGGAGGGTTGTACCGTGGCTAGAGATGGCCATTAGAACTCTACCACAGTTCCTGCCAATTTTTCTATTGCGGCTGTCTGGTCATTTAATTTTAATGATTTTAATCTGTGTACTTTCGTGGGTGGAGAGTCTGGATGCGACTTATCCTTATCATCGTAATCTCGCCCTATAGTGTCTTCAATACCTTGCAAAACACAATTCGGCAGACTCAAAACTCAAAAAGAAATTATAAATTCAAATAAAATTAAATAATTTTTCTGTAACTAAAATCCACACTGACTTGTACAACTATTCACTAACTACGACACAATCAGCAAATTGCGTGCAAAGACATTTACAACTCGCGCCATTAACTTATCAGATGGCAATTTACGAAGTTGTTACCAGTTCGAAATTACTGTAGTCACATTCAGGTCTAATCATTATATCTTCGAACATTTCCTTACAAATTTCTTGTCGCGTGCTCATGATCAAATTTACTCGCCCATTCTCATTTTTCAAATAATTAAAGAAGGCTCACTACTGCGCTAGTCAAGGACATATTTCTTATGCTTTCATAAAAACAATTATAAAATTTTCTAGTCTTGCTCTTGATAAAGGACATAGAAACATAGTATCGAAAATTTATATTTTTGGATATTAAATATAATTAGTGGGAGTTGTCTCCTCGAAACTTTCTCTCACAAACTTTCATAAAAATGTTATACTAAAGAACGCCTTCCATAGCATTAGCGTGCAATAGTTCTGAAATACTATCCTTTGGCGAGAATTTTGCATTTTTGCTGACTCTATCATGTTATCTTTGGCGAGTTATTTGGTGATTAATCCTTGACATGAGGTTAATAGTATTCGGGGGGAAAAATTTGTGTTTTACATGCGTTTTTCATAACCGATTAAAACAAAAATTTCACACCAAACTACGCTTTTGGTCACAAAATCGCATACCAAATTAAATATAATTAAGTCATTGTGTCTGTGAGTTATCTTGTTTATTTGTTTCTAAATTACAGATCGACAGACGGTCAAATCTTTGATGTATTTAGTTCACAATCTGATGGGCGTCTAGATTATACATGTTAATTCTATGTATCCAATTGTATCTATCTAGTAAAGAGTGTCTAATTTTGCAATTAACGAGATAACTTAAATTAAAACATTCTGGCATACAGACTTTCTCTTAACAGAGTTTGCTCAAATTTTGATAGAAATCTACAAAGTAGGTAAAAATGCTAAATTTTGAACCGTGTATCTCAATGTGTTATTATCTTTTCAACAGAAAAACAGACAGACGTACATTTTACAGAAAAACGTTTTTCGAACTCGAGGAGGTTAATCAAAATCAGAATCAAAGTGAATCGCATAATATTTTGTATATTACTGTGAGTGTAGGGTTAGATTGCCAAACTCGCAACATTAGCTGTCGTAGAAGCGTTACATGACCACTAGAGAAAAGCGATCACTCGTGTCCGGAGGTTATTGTCTGGTTTATGAAGGTTGTTGACTATTACTAGATTGAATGACTCTAGACTATCACATTTTTTAGCTAAGAGAGCCTGTCCATTCAAGTGCACGTGACCGTAATAAGATGAACTAGATATATGGAATTTGGTGAGTTAATTTACTCCCAAATCACGGTATTTCATTGAATTTCGTTCAAACAATCTAACATGACTATAAATCTGAAATTACTCTAGTAAGAAAGAATTATAAATATGACAACCAATGGCAGATGTCGTTTAACAGGGAGAAAATATTTTAAAATTGGATGTGACTTGGATATATAACTTAGCGATTCCGAAAAAAGGGAAACGTTCGATGCCACAAAGGAATAGAAAATTTGAAAAACTTCGTTCAAAGAATCTAAAGTAAGGAATTCAATTTACAGTTTTTCCAGTTTTGCAATTAAAGGAGAAAAGAGAGAAATAAAATTGCAACAACTGATTCCTGGTATAATCAAAATCGTGATTTATTGTTCATAGTTAAGGAAAAAATCAAGTATCACATTAACCTCCCATTGAGCAAAGAATTTGAACCAGACAAAGTAAATAATCCTAATTTTAAATGAATTATTAACCTTTTTCACGGTTTTGTGTGGGGGGGAGGTCTAAAAATTTTATACAGATTAGGCCTATTTTATTCACATTTCTGATTATTTAACTTGCGGGCGTTCTGGCTCAGAGGTAGCGCGTCTTCCCCGTGATTTAGGCTTCCCAGATTCCAGTCCCGGTCAGGGTATAGTTGTTCTTCTGTGTGTCCTTCTGTGAGGTGTGAGAAGGATCCCCCCCCCTGTAAAAAGGGACTGTTCAAGTGAATCTGGTAAGTATGTGCCCTTTTCATATGAGAAACTGAACTAGAACTCAGACTTCTGCCCTCGGGTGCTCAGGGGTCTATACCCTCAAAAGTTACTGTGCCCTTCTTTCCGTCGTAAAAGCAAACACGTCTTTATCTTCATAATTTATCTTATGAATTATGCATTATACAATCAAACTTTTTTAGTGGCTCTTTTTTCTGTAATTTTATTTTATACAATATAGAAATGCGAAGGGTTTTGACATAATAACACTGTTGTAATTTTTTTTATCGGCATACATATGTACACTAATAAAACATACGCGGTATAAAATGTATGTATTTATTGCGTCTGCCAATTCCAGTATTCTGAAAAAAAAATAGCATATTAGAAAAATAAATCAATTCTAATCTAGATCTAATGCCACATCCGTGGTTTTCTAATTAGAAAAATAAATAAATTCTAATATTTTGAAGGGATGAAAACGATTTTGAACCAGTTCATCACAAGAAGCTGCACGTTTTGGTGAGCAGTATTGAATTTTGTGTATATTTAGAATTTCTCCTTATTTAAAATTAGAAATTATTATTTTTTTAAAATTCCCATGTGTAATTTATTTATTTATTTTATTAGGAAAGCTTTTTTTCTTTATTTCGTAAATCTCCGACGCATTTTTGGAGTGAAATTTTTTTTATGCGGTCACCCTCAGTCTCATATTTTTTTAAATAGAATGTTAAAAAATTTTTTTGTTATAACTGTATATGAAATTTCTGAATATATTTTGTGTGTGATTTTACACTGACCTTATCTATAGAACATAAATAGGTTTGCATGTATTTGTGACATATTGAAATTGGTAAAGATCAATCGTAGACTTTAAATTAGAACGGACTAAGGATAACTGTGGATATTCCTAGAAAAGTAATGTCAAACATAACTATGTTAATTTTACGAAAACATAATTATCACGTAATTTAAATTTTATAATAATGATTAAGAGCAAGAACAATGAAAGAAGCTTTTCGAGTGAAGCATTCTTATGTAAAAATCTGTTTTTATAGTCATAAATAACTATTTGATCTCTGTATCAATTGATATAACATTATAAATAATTATTAGCATAATTATAAATTGCCCTCTGACTGTATTAGTATAATTATGAATTTCTCTCTAATCCTAATTCATAAAATTTTAAAATCAATTTGTTATTTGCTATTATTATCAATTATTACTATTTATCATTTAATTGTCGATTATTATTATTTATTAATTTATTATTAATATCAAAAATCAATTATTCATCAAAATATTGAAAAACAATAATTACGAGCAGATGTAGTAAAAAAAGCATTTTCATGAGAAAAGGTATTTTATATAATGTCAAAATTATTTTAAAAAATAGCTTCTTTTTTTTCTAAATTCATTCAGTTCATAATGTAAACAATTATTAATATTAAAATCATGAATTTTCCTTTAATCCAAACCCGTCAAATTTAAAATTTTTATTAATCTATTTTTTCTTCTTATTTCTACAATTTGAAGGGGGGGAAATGAGGTCAAGGTTTCTTAAAGGAAGAAAGATTCCACCGTAAACACCAACACTTAATGGAACTGAAAGCGGATTATGCCTTTAATGGCGGCTTTGAAGCTGGATGCAAGCTTTTAACTTTATTGTTAAGACAGGCAAGAAAGACAGCATCCTTTTTTTTTTTTTTGAGGGACTAACCATTCAATACTTCACGCTGTTGGTTGAGTTGATACCCATCACTGATTACTTTAGAGATTCTGGAAGCAGATTCAATAGCATTTCATGGGACTTAAAATCCAACAGAAAGGAATGTATGGCAGTTGGTATCCAACCAGTTACAACAAGGTTCGGCCAATCTGGTAGAGTCATTGGAGCTATCAGAAAGTTGAGGCACTGCGCACGCGTCGAAAATTCTTTAAGAATATCTGTTTTAACACTTTTCTCACCACATTCTTTCTGACTTATGTAATTTACAGTTTTTCTCAGAAATATACCCCAATTTTGAAATCCTTCAAATTCGTTAAAAAGTAAGTAAATTAAATGATTTTTTTAATCAATTCAGTCATTTATGTTAATAAATACATTGTAAATATTTTAATTTTTGTCTATGTATTATGGATTAAATTTAAGCCATTAACGTCAATGTCACTAGATGATTGGACTAAGTATTTAACAATAATATCATGTTAATATAGTATATTCATGTTTTCTATGAGAATATTTTCCCTAACTCTTTCTTTCTTTACATATATAGAGAAATTTGGTTTATTCGGATATTTTTTAATTCGAATATATCGAGAACTCATGTTTTTGCACTCGTCTTTTGAAGTTCTTTTTAAATTGATAATAATATACATCTATTATTCAGACTTATTTTAACTGAGTCAAAACAAAAATACATTAAAAATAGGGAGGGGGAGGTTCTTTGTTAAGTGAGTTCATCTGTATTTCTTGCCTTCAGTTCAATCAAATCTGAAAAACTTTTAAATGTCTCTCAAGGACACTACTCCACAATAATATTTTCAATCAAAAGAGAAATTTTTTTAAATTATTTACTTAAAAGTTAATTATATCAGTTAGCTTAATTATTTAAATTAAATAATTACTTAAAATAAGTTAATTAAAATTACTTTTTCTTTAATATTAAAATCCTTTTACATGTGAATTTCGCTTTCTTATTTTAAAGTTTTATTATGCAATTATTGTATTCATATACTGTATTCTATATATCTGTTAGTTCCTTAATTATGGTACTCTATTGTATTTCATTTAACGAATAATTATATTTTTCATGTCACAAATTAAAATTATACCATTTATAAATTCTAAGGCACGATGCATAAATTACATATAAGTTCCAGAATCCAAATGACATTGTATTTTAAAAAATGTATAAATGTCAGCTAATTAGATAACGAGGAAAATTACACAATTAAGAGGTTAAAATTAACTACTGATTTATTAAAATTATTTGAAATAACAATTCACTGATAAATTATTATTTATCCAAATGAGTGAGAGTAAAAAAAATTAATCTTTATAAACATTTTTAAAGTAAAAATATATATCGTTTGCTCTTATTGTATTCATATTTATATTCTGCTTTTCTCAATTTGAATTTTCGCATAAATTACATTTTTACTATGTTCTCCTTCAGTTTCGAATTCAAAATTACTCTATTTTTTAACTCAAATAGGAGTGAAATTTTTCGTTATTTGCTCTACTTTATTAATTTGCATCGTATAAACATAAAATAATTTTCAAATAGACATCCTATGCATTGTAGAAAATCTACTATTTTAATAACTGGTTATACTAAAAGTTTTTGAAAAAAATTTCAAGAAATAATAAGCCCCATTAACAAAAGTTTTATAATTTGCATTAATTAATATATCAGTAGAATTTTATTTATTTTCTTAAGCGTTCCAGCTTTTTACTGTCATTAAATTTAAATGTTGATAGAAGCGACAGCTGCTTTTGTTACAGTCACTATGCATTTGGTTAGAATTCGGAATGTTCTTTTTTAACACCTGCTCTCAGTTCAATATTCGTAGCTAATCTTCAATTCTTAACATTATTCTTCCATTCTGCTATAAAAAAGAAATTACTTGAAGTATAGATAAATGCTATCATCTAATTAAATTGTTCCATTGAAATAAGTTCTTAGATTACGATGATAATTAATGAGCTAATTAATATGCATCACAGAATTTTTATTTGTGATAAATTGATTATCTAACAAATATTTAAAGCTTTACGATATTAACTTAGTATATATTGCAAATTTCTAAACCAAACGATATGTATTAATAAAACCTGCCATTTAAAAAAATATTTATCAAATCTCAATATTTCAGAATTATCAAATACCCAGAATTAAAAAAAAATCCATATAGAAGATTAAAATTCATCTTGGATGAAGGACAGAGTCTTACTGGTCTTAGTGATGGGTAGATGGCCTGATTCTTTAGAAGAAATGAAATTCGACAAAAATTAAGTAAGTAAATTTGAATTTCAGATTAAAATTTCATATATGTTGGATAGATAATGAAACAATGGTTTAATTAAGGTTATAACGAAATTTTTTTAACTATGTTATCAAAGTTTTAAATATAACAAGGATTTTTAAAACATGCTTTTATATTATTATATTAAAATATTATATAAAATTATTATTATTTATATCCTATATATTAAAATTCAGGAAATTCTAATACAAGAAAATAAATATACTGGATACTGGCAGAAATATTCTGCGGCGATAGGAATTTTTCCCACATTTAATTTTTGTAATGTCCGTTTAGGTTTTCTTATAGCAGTTATCGTCACTTAATTTCCTAATACTATAGTTTCCAGTTCCTTATCTTTTAATAATTCTGTTTTAACCTCCATATCTTTAAGACATAAAAGAAACCCTTTTCAAAAGTTTCTGCACTTTACAATATTAAAAAATCATGCATAAAATTTTTCACGTTTCTACTATTTTGTACTTTTTTAACTTTATACCATTAACGACCAATGTAATTGGAACCATAAGTTTTAATCATAAATTTTTGATATTTTAAAATAGAATAAAACAGAATTTAAAAAAAATTTTAATTTATGTTTGTAGAAGCATTAACGAAAACTTGATGATAAATCCCTTTTCAAAAAACTTTTTGTCTATATAAATATTAAAAAAGATTTCAGAGATTAAAATATCAATTAAAAAAAGACTACATCCGAATTCCAACCATTACCTTGAAATAAAATCAATCCCCAAAAAATATTCAAAAAAGGATTTTGTCTCAAAACCCAATTAATAGCTATTATATGCCGACTGAAAATTGTTCAGCAGTTTCGGAAATATATTCACTAGTTTGGAAAAACAAAAGAAAAGAAGAAATACAATTTATTAAATTAAAAATCGTCTCGTCTTGTAGTATTATTCAAATCAACTAAATATCCAGTTTGCTATTGAAATTTCTAAATCTAATTCTCTTTTCCAAAAATAATACATGACATTGAAGTGTTTAACCCTTACTAATGGACGGCTCGAAATAAATTTTAGAGCTCGTTAGTTTGATCCTAAACGGCGAAAGACAGCCGAAGAAAGTTAAAATTTCTGTCCGAGTACAAAATAATCATCCATCGTGATTACTTTTGACTAACTTTTCTGCATTTTCTTCCACAAAAAAAAGAATGATTAATATCAATCATTATTTTCTTCTGAGAATTACCGTCATCTTAATTTTAAGACATTTTCTAATTGGTTTTCTAAAATACACCATTCCTAGAGTAGGGAATTTCCATCCATTATTAAGACACGAATATTTTCTTTAAAATTGATTTATTAAAGACGTCATTTATCCAAATGTACGCAACCTTTAAAAATATAGATTCTCTTTGGTCATTTTTTATATGTTTGAATTTAATTTCATGTTATGATCATGGTTTATACCAATTATCTTTGTAAGTCGCAAAACTATTGCCACTTAATTCTCAAAAATTTTCTAACAGGTTTCTAATACCCATTCCTAGAATAGAGAATTTTTGTACATTATTTGGACATGAACAATTTCTCTTAAACTGATTCATTAAATGCAGAATATATCCAAATTTAGGCTGCCTGTGAAAATACAGACCAACTCTTATCACTTTGATTTGTAGGAATTTCATATTATGATTCTTTGTTGTAAAATTGCTATTGAAATAACAATAATCCTCAGCGATTATTCCTTCTAAGTTTTAACAGGGTTATTCGTCGTTTTTCCACATTTAAATGCAATTAATCTTTGCATTTAGCAAATATAAAATCATTAAAAAAATAGTTTTAGAAAGATTACATCCTTTTAACTTAATAACAAGTGTTTCAAACTTGTGTCCATTGTTTAACAAATCCAATGTTCATGATAACTAGTTACAATCCAGAATTCTTGTTTTCCCCAGTTTTATAATTTTGGATAATTTATAGTTTAATATTTCTCTCAGAAATCCTGGTTCTTAGAATCGTAATCTAAACACGTATATTAGAAACGGGTTTCATCATATAACTACCATAATGATTTTGGAAAAAAGAGTTTGAATAAAGGAAATTCATTAAATATTATTGTATAGCTGGATTGTAAAAGAGATATATTTGTTTTTTAATATCATATTCGGCTTTTATTTACTCTTGTTGAATTCATTATACACTGCACTATTTAATATGGCTAAAAAGAAAGAGAAAGGACAGAACAAGTAAATCGAGAAATTAAAAGAGAGCTATTTGAATTGTATATATTTGTCATAGATTAAGCACTGTGTTTAATATTGGAGGAAAACCTATTTCTAAGTAATAAAAAACTCAAAAAAAATACACAAACGTTTTTTAAAATGAACATAAACATTTACAGCATAACATAAACTAACATAAGCATTTATTGAGAGAGACAGAGAGAGAGAAAGAGTGAAAGAAGAAAAGCAGCTAAAGAACTTTAATACGAAATTAATTTAAGTAAATATTGCTACTAATCTGCAATGCTGCACAAAAAATCTTTAAGAGAAGAAAATTTCTGAAGAGATTTGTCCAAATAACTCCAATGGGTGCTCAACGGATGCTGGGTCAATGACTTTCAATTTAAATGAGATGGCCATTAGGAGACTTTAACGTCAAAAAAAATGAAGGTTTCCAAATATCTGACAACTTTAGTGATATCTCCATTAGAACTCGAGTTCCATCGTTTGCTCTAGAACATTATATGCATGGGACCTTTAAAGACGAATATGTAGAGATAAAAAAAAAGAGCCTTCGAATATACACTTTCTACAATTCTTACCTTCCTTATAACAAAACCAAACCTTACTAGTTTCTTAGTGTACTTCTTAACGAGGTTTCGCTGTGGATGGTGAGGAGATTTACGAAATCTCAAGAAATTAAGAAAGAATTGGTTAATGAGCCTGAGCTCTGGATTGTTTGTGGTCTCGCTTCACCTGATTTAATTATCTTGAAATTAGCTTTTGTTTGCTTATTTTTTGTGTGCAGAGAATATAATTTTTTTCTCTTTTCTAAAATGCTGTTCATTTTTGCATGGGACTCATTTACTTGCAAGAAACAATTAACTGGCCTGAAGTACATTTAAAGATCATAGAAGACATTTCTCTAAACAATAACTTGTTCAAAATAACTGAAAGTCGACATCCAAAAAAGTTACCATAGCTCGAGTAACGGTAAAACTGAATAAATAAAAAGATTAAAAGGAAATCTGCCATGCATATTTAAAAGTTATCATGTCAGAGCATCATTTCTTGAACGGTCAAGCACCCCTTGCTCATGTAAGTTAAATTACATTTTCATTCATTTTAATTATTTCACTGAAGGAGTCACTGTGGTATTGAAAATGATCCAAAAGAAACTTTGTCTCGTATTGATTGTTTAAAAACATATCACGTTTCCTATTTATTTCATTTCGTATAATCAGGTGCTCAACATGACATCTTTCTAGGGTTTGTTTGCTGTAGTCATTAACTTATTTCTTTTAATCAGAGCTTTTGTAATGCAATGGCAACACGTTATTAAAAGCTGATTTTTTTAATGAGATGCTAGTGCAGTTTGTGTGTGTGTGTGTGTTTTGCCTACGGAATTTTGTTGACGCCAAAAACCTCATCCCAAAATCAACATCATGTTCTGACATGATAATAAAACATGGCATTAAAGACACAAAATAAACATCCTATACAAATACATGCCATAACAGATGCTGCTGATCTTCTTGTTGCCTAATTGGTTAATGAACAAGGTACAGACAGAAATTTTTCCAAGAAACCAACAACGATGGAAACATTTGCAAGTTGTCCCTGGAAGCTAATGTAATTTTGTCCGACGGAGAAAATTCATAGAAATTCGGTAAACGTATAATCTGTGAATAAGAAATTAGAAAACTTTTCTCGTTTTTTTTTTTTTCATTGTAAAATATGACATAAAAGCAAAAGAGATATTCCTTTTGAAGACCATTTTCCGTATCTGGCCGCAAAGATAAATATTTTATGAAAAGCAAAAAATGTTAATGTGTCATTAGACTTCTCAATATTTTTGTTGCAGATGATAACCATGAACCAGAACAAATCATCGATGTTATTTCACTATTAAAAATCGTTTCCAATAGAAATCGTTTTTAATCGTTTTCAATAGTTCTTTTACATGTAAATTTTAGTCTATTTTATTGATGAAAATATAATAGTGTTGATTGAAATATAAAACTACATATGGACGTGTCTAGGAAGTAATCTATTTACTTTTTTAACAGACATTTTTCAAATTCAAATAATGCAATTGCTTCTAAAATGATATTAGATATTTAAAAATCAAACTTTCAATTTTTTAAAATTCTTTTAAGTAATTAATTCAAATTTACATCAATGTAAATTAGATAAGGTGTAATAATTAGAAAGATATTCATACGTATTTTATGCATCTTTCAGGCATTGGAATGTGAATGCATCAAAATATAGAGACCTGAAAGAAAAAAAAAATTAATGTGGCATCGAGGCAGCATTTTCTGTTCTATAAACAAGTTTTGAAGAATTTGGTGAAGAATTAACAAGAAAAGTGCATTCTACAGAAATGCAAACCCTTGAAAATTAGTGCTAATGCAAAAGAAGATATATTTTCTCGTTTAGAAGAAAGCTGTAAAAAAAGAAAAAAGAAAAAATAGACAATCGTTTGTTTGAAAGAATTCTACTCTATTGGCAACACAAAAGACGTTGAAGATTAGTTATGATCTAACGAGTGTCATTTCTCTGCCAAACTTCTACCTCATCTGCTAAAACTCTGCTCTTAAATTTAAAGAAATAGAGAAATCAAGAACAATATTTGTCTGACACAGCATTATACATTTACCGTTATTTATCATTTATTACCGATATCATGTTGTTTTGTGTCTGAGAGACATCACTATTTTTCTCAAAATTATTTACTTTTAAATTAATATCGATGCATCCTTACGAAAATGTAACGAATTTTGACAATGACGATTTCATTAATAGTGATTTGGTCTACATTATAATTTTAGCTGTACTACTCCTATCATTTCTTCTGTGCCATCTCATAATATATATTGGTTAGAACAAATAAGAAGATATTGGAATTGAATGCTTTAATTATTTTGAAAAGTGAATTTTACGGTACAGTTATTTTCAAAAATGTCGTCAATTTTTAGTAATTCTCTTCTTTTCATCAAATATCAAACTGCTATCAAAAATTGATTCCATATTAATTTGATTCCTAAGTGTGTTCATTTTTCTATATTTTATTTATTTTATCCTTGATTTGGCTTCTGGTCCAACTAGATTATCTTGAAATTGAATTTTAGTCATTCACTTCAAGTTATCAAAAACAAGCTTCTAAAAAAAATTTGCTCCGTCTCGACCTTTTTCTCTTATACCTTAAAACGTTCCTTTTATTTCTGTGTTATTTTATTTTAGATATTCCACGAGGAAAGCATCGCAAAAGTTGGGATTTATTTGTAAAAATATTTTGCAGAATCTTATAAAGAAAATATTTTCGATTGTTTTTCAAACCAAAAATATATTAAGAACTAATCAAAAATTACAGAAAGTCGAAACTTTTATAAATTTTGATAACTTAACTTAATACAAATTCCATTCTAGCACATTGCTTTTAGTTTACATTTACCATAGTTATTAAATTGGCAGATATTCGAATAATACCACGGATAAAATAAGATATATTTTAAGTATTTAAAAGAATGATTTATATGAAGTATTTCTGGATTTTTAATGCTATTTTAAATTATGTTTATATTAAACTGAATAAAATATTTTATATTAAAGAGTCAGTTTTTTAAAAAAATGTAAATTTTGAGCAAGACTGTCTATCAAGTCTTGGTAGTTTAATTCATCCGGTGTAAAATTCAATAGTTTGGATAATGCGATCAAATTTTCCTACAAAGCCTCGAACGGTAGCAAAAAGAATAGAGTTGATTATTATTATCATGTCAGTACATGATGTTGTTTTGATAATGAGATTTGTGGCGTCAACAAAAATCCGTAGGAGAAAAATAAAAACATCCGTAGGCGAAAAATAAAAAAATTTATTATCTGCAAGAGCATCTCAAAACATCAACTGTCAATAACGAGTTGCCGTTGCATTTACAAAAGCTCTGATTTAAAAAAAATAAGTTCATTACTATAGCAAATAAAACCTAGCAAAATGTCAATTTGAGCACGTGATTATATGAAATGAAATAAATAGGAAATGCGATGTTATTTTTTTAAACAATAAATCCAAGACAAAGTTTTTTTTTGGATCGTTTGCAATACTAAAGTGACTAATTCCTTGAAAAAAATGAATAATAATATAATTTAACTTGCACGAGCACGTGGTGCTTGGCCGTTCAACAAATTATGTTCTGACACGATACATTGAAATATGCATAGCAAATTCCATTTTAATCTTTTATTTTATTTAAATATATTAATCGTAGTGAATATTTTTGTAAAGGGAATAAATTATTGCAACTTTAAGGATAATTGTTGTCCTTTTACAATTGATCATATATATAAGCATTTGCATCTTTGATGTATGTATTTAAAGAGAGGGATATTAGCATCTTTCATATGGTTTACTATATATAAATATTAATATGTTTAACGTAGTTATATATAAAGATATTTTAATATTAATAGAATCATTGATGTAATTACATATAATGTCAGCAGCTTTAATAACAGTAAGTATAATCACAGGCGATTATTCATAATTAACATTAGTAATTATACATTATCTCCCGTTTAATGTATAATTACTAATGTTACTTTAAACGGGAGTTACATTACGGTTACTAATAACCGTAACATTCACAATGTTCATGTGGTTATACATAAATATTAAAGTATTCGATGTGATTATATATACATATAAATATATATATATAGAGAGAGAGAGAGTTGGTTATTATTATCATGTCAGAACATGATGTTGTTTTAGGAATGAGATTTGTGGCGTCAACAAAAATCCGTAGGAGGAAAATGAAAACATCCGTAGGCGATATATATATATATATATATACTAGCCGCCTTTGGCGACCAGTCGGTTCGCCAATATTACTGCCGACTAAAGGGTTAAATCATTTTTTATATAACTTGGTCCTTGGTCTCATAATAAGTTTTTCAACAAAATATTTTTAAGCTTCAAATTTCGATACTCATATAATTCACTTATACTATTATGTAGACCTTAAGCAGTCCTGATTTTTTAACTCCGCATCTCTCTCTGATTTTCTATCAGTGCACGTAACATTCACTTTTAAATTAAATTGAAAATGATGAAACTTCAATTAATATATAGACCTCTTTACTCAATCTAAGTATGTCTTTAAATAAAACTAAGAACTGAAAGCAGAATAGTCCGACATTGAAGTTTTATGTTCAATACAGAAATTGAAACGTTATAAATTTTTTTATATAATTTATAAGATCTCAAGGAATTACTCAGCAAAAATTTCACAGGTTAATTGAAACCTTCTGTTTTTAATTTTATTTTTAGATGTATATAAATGCTCTCAATAATAACATTTTTTTTAGGTTTATAAATATATTTCAAAAAATTATGGTTTAAATTCTTTTGGTCTTATAGATTAATATTTGTAAAATATTCTTAATATTTCAACTTCTAAATAAATAAATAAGCGTTTCTATCTTCTTGAAATTTGGCTGATTTATTCAGTTCTGAATATTGCAAGTTTAGAACAATCATCATTATCATAATCTAGACCAATTATTCTAGAGTAATTCTGGTTGGCTTCTTTGATATCTTGATAAAGTGATCCAAAATCGCCAGTTTATATCGAATAGTTATGTTGAAATTTTCATAGATCGATCAGCTTTGATGATTGATTTAGTTGCTTGGAATGTCATTTTTTTATTTAAGGATTATTTTTTATTAAGTATATTTTGTTAAATATGATTCACAGAGTAGATGATGTATGTAAAAATTTAATTCATCCGCATGTTTTCCCTAAATCTATAGTTATATATTTCACTTGGACCAATTGCTAAGAGATTTATGCCTCTCCCCAAAAAATTAAGAAATTAGATGTTGGACTCCGATTACAGAAGATGCCTTGTAGATGTTAAGCCATATTTGCCTTAAATAAAACTGTTTAATTGGATTAGTAATATATGTATAGGGAAATATCATAGAAAACGTTTCCATCCATTTATTTTCCAAAAATATCATGTTTCATATTTGTTTCATTTTATACAGACACGTGCCGAAAATGACATTTTTATATGTTTAATTTGGAATGATATTTGATTTATTTTTTCTCGTGAGAGAACATGATATTGTTTTGGTAGAAAGTTTTGATGTCTCCGAAAAATGCGGGTAAAAATAGTTTTATATGATTTTACAAATTTTGCATTGTTAATTATTACGTATGCTTGTTTGAAAGAAGATGCGTTTTCAAATAGCTGACCTACTTTTACCAGTATATACCTTTACCTGACCTACTTTACCAGTATAGCTTTAATATTACGTTACTTCGTTGAAAAAAGATGCGTTCTTATTTCGCATGATTCATTAAAATGCGGAGATAAATTACAATCATGAAAGCTAATTCTTTGATTTGCACAAAATATCTTTTTACGTAAGTAAAAGTAACAATTCAAAACATGTCTTATTGTTTTAAAAAAATTTAAAAAAAGAATGCGAAAATATTTTACTACTACTGATTATCAATTGCTTTTTGTTCGTCGTTTCTTTGAAATGACGTCATTTTCAAAGTTCGTTTAAGATTTCTTGCTTTTAAATAATTAATCTCGCTCTCAAAAGATTAACGTTTGGTGCTTTTCCAAAAAATTCTTTTTCAGTTTTAACTGTCGCACTTTTGTAATATATTTTTACTTTCTATTTTTATTTACTTTAATTCTTTAATGGAATTGTTAATTTTGATATTGCAAACGATCAAGATATTCTTTTGCATTTATTGTTTAAAAATATTACATTTCCTATTTGTTTCATTTCATATTATCACGTGATGAAAATTGAATTTTTCTGTTTTGGCAACATTTTATTAAAAGCAGATTTTTTTTTTAGATCCTCGAGAAGACAAATTTATTCTTGTAGCTATAAATCCCAATACCTTATATCTTTCAAGACAAATTTATTTATTTATTTTGAGAAATAAATTGTTGAAAAAAACGATTAAATTAAATGTTTAAAAATTCCTTAAAAATAGAGTTTTAATTCGTTGGTCAAAACATTGGTATCATTGAAAAACTAATTGAAACTGAACAGCGTCCACACACACACACACAGACACATCGTGCTTTATTATAAGTAAAGAAAAGACACATGGTACATTGATGGAATGTTAATAATTAAGCGTAGTGCAATTATTTCCCGTTTTCAGAATGCAAAAATCTTTTGGAAATTTAGAAAAAATCGTTTTGCTCCCGGTCTATATTGTTATTTCAATAATCCTTTGCAACAGCACATGGTTCATATTTGAGGCATGAGTACCAGACTTAATGTCCATTTTCGCTTCAAAAAATGTTTTGGGGGTATGTTTAATCTTTTGCATTATATCTTGCAATCGTGCAATTTTTTTTTTGTACATGGAATTTCTTTCTTTGCAAGAGTTGAATTCAATTAAATTATGTTTATTATTTTCCTTTTACTTAATTCAAAAAGTGTTCTTGATGCTACTGAATCACCAATTCAATTGAGGAGTATTTTTTTTATAAAAAAATTCAAAATTTTATGATATTGATAACAAAATTAATTAATCTACATAATGTAAAATGGAATCCATAAAGAAATATGATAATATTCGTTTTTCGCAAGTAACTTTGTCCTATGTTTATATGTATTCATAATGAATTAACTAATGTAAAAAATTGTTAATTATTGATGTTGTTAGCTTTGAAATTGATAGAAATATATAGAAAAATCCATGTTACTTCTTTTGATTAATTATACATATTAGTTTTAATCTTTCATTTAGAAATAGTTTAATTTTATTCCGATGTTTAATTTATTCCGTCATTAAAATCATGTTTCTCTAATAAATAACAATTAAAAATTCATACAGTTTTTAATTTACGATTCCCAATATTATACCATTTTTTAAACATGCATAAAAATAGTTGCTTGTGTTCATGTATCTATTTAAATACTCTCGGAAAGATATATAATAAATGCATTGGTATGTCAATAAATATTGATCTCTCTCTCTCTCTCTCTCTCTCTCTCTCTCTATCTATCTATAAATATATATATATATATATATATATATTCTTTTTCTTTAACTAGTTGGTCGAGTGTGGAGTTGCTTTTTCTAGGATTCTCACATCTAAAACACGTTCATTCGGCAAAGTAACTCATAATAGGGAGTATCGTATAGCATGAAAATAGGATATAGAGATGAATATGGTCAAGAAAAAAAATGCGGATTAAATTGAGCTAATGCTTTTTCCCTTTGAAAACTCGCCAAATATAGTAAAAAGGTACAAAGAATTGTCCTATGTTCTAATAATAGGTTATCCTTGAGCAGATACTTTATGGAGGAGGGGGAGGGGTGTTCTCACAGGTCCTTCGGTTCATCAATAATTTGGAAACTATTTATAATTAATGATCTCAAAAAGTGCTAACTGTGAGAAATAATTTCACTTTAAATTATCCGTACCATTCTAAAACTATCAGGTGTCTGTTTCGATCATTTTTATCACTTTTTGGAAAACTTTTGACTTTTTTATTTTGTTATATTTATGTTGGTTCTATGTAAAATTGCATCTAATTGCATACTATCCAATTGTGACAATTTAAGATTAGCTAAGGTCTAAATTTAATTTCCCAATAATTTAAATATTTTGTTTTTGGTTTTATTAATCCGATTAATAATTTGTACTTATTAAAATTGAGCAATCGAAATCCATTTTTCTTAACGTTAATACCAGATGGCACTATAAGAATAGAATGGTAATGTAATTTTAATGATATATTAATTTATAATTCGAATAAATATTAAAATTCTACATCACCTTTGAGAACAAATGAACAGAACAACAACATACCAATGAAGAAAAATTTTAAAATTGTAGCACATCGGAAAGTAAAGGAAACATTGACTACAATTCTTCCTCATTGCAAACCTGACACAATTAAAGAAAGAAAGAAAAGCAATAAGAAAAAGAAAGAAAAGCGAATATGCAGTTTGATAATCCGCAATTTATTCTCTAAGGTAAAATTATCCGAAATGAAAAAAAAAATAATTAAAAAATATTTATGAACTGTCTCAATATTTCTCAGCAGAATTTATTTATTACTACCATTATATTTTCAGGCGAACAAGAGATATCTTTATTTCTGACAGAGGAGTAGCAGCTGTTGTATTCAATAGATATTGGCAAGTACAGGAACAGAAGATAATTTATATAATTTTGTTGCTGAAAAGGATTTATTTCAGAAAGCAATATTAAACTGCTGATAATATTTTTATCAGTGCCAAAAAAATAACAATATATATTCATGATTCAGCCCTAAGGTTCCAAAAAATATTTTTATCAATTTTGTAATGGATTAATGTTATTCAATCAACTAATTCAGTTTGTTAAATACCCCATTTTGAAACTACATAAGATCAACTCTGGGACTCTTGGAATTTTAAATCATGATCAGATGATGAGTCCGTCAAGTGAACCAGCATTTCACTCTGCAACATTCTATGCTACATTAACACGATACCGTCTGAACTATATCGGTAGGTTTATAGAGGCATCTTATATACGAAAAGATGTATCGTCTGTGAATCAAGTCTCGAAACATAAACTATAATAACAAAAAAAGAAGAAGAAAATGGTGGTTGCTGTAAGATTTTTTGAAAAAGACATTTTTGGCGAATTTTACTTTCACTTAATATAGTAGATAGAAAAAGTTTTCCAGTTAGTGATATCAAATTATATTTATAACAATGTAATTAGGGAAAGCTTCAGAAAAAAGATTAAACACAGACACCAAAATACTTTGACATAAAACAGACATTGAACATACTTTATTGAAAAGGAATACTTATGGATGACGTTTTTAACTGTATTTATTGCAAATATGTTCATGATACTTCATATTAACGTGGCGGAAAAGTGACTTCTGTGAGAAAGAATACTTTTAAATATCAAGATTCATGATATGATGTAAGAAATTACTTGGTGATTCTTCATATTAACAAGACCGTGAAATCGCAGAGGAAAAATACTTTTGAATATCAAGATACATTGAGAAAAATAATTTTGTGCTAATCGTAAATATTGGAAGAGGAGTGATTAATAACTCAAATGCTTTGACAAACAAGGATAGTATAGTTAATTATCAGATTTTAATATGTTAAGCATACTAAAGCAAATTTATTCGAGCTGCCTAAACAAAATTAATTCATGTTACGATATTTATGTATCAGTTCAACTAGCGTAACCATCATGTGACAAACATCATTACATAGATCAATTTGAATTTAACAGATAGCCCGTTTTCTAATGGCATTCTGTGAATTTAAATCCTTTGTTCAATTGTAAAAACCCACACTCTGTTCCATAATTAACAAATAAATTGTTGCATATAATTCACCTTTTTCACACTTGTGAAACGTACGTAACTCAAAATCCTCTTTACTTCTTTCAAGCTATGACTGTCAAGGTATTCACATATTCATTTTTAGAAAAACATTAACATGTTAATGGCACATAGGAAGTGTAATGGCATGTAGAAAGCTAAATGATGTGAGTGTGAATCAGCTTCATATGATTTTTTGAAAATGGACCATCTCAGTAACCTTCTGAAGCAATACAAAGAAAACTTAATAAGTTGACAAACGTAAAAAAATATCTATGATAAATGTAGCCAAGTTATATGTTTTAATAACCTTTCACGTGCTTTAACATAAGTTTGAACCAAATCCTTTGTAAACACCAGAAATCACTCGTTGAAGTCATGAATGATTTTGAAAATTCCAGTTTGAATGACTCGAGCCAAGTGGTAGACGAAAATGATGACATGCTTCGCTGGAATCCAACACTGGATAGAAATTATAACATTACTTACTTGAACCAAACATCAAACGAAGATTTCACTTTAAGAGAGATGGTGAATTTCAGTTTCCGAGATTTTCTCCACTTATTTGTGCTTTCATTACTCATTTTGCTCGCGATTTATTCCATAAGTAGAACTTTGAAGTCAATATTAGAAAGGCTTCCGTTTCGAGAATAATAAGTAAAATTATTCTCAGAATTCCTGAATTCTCTAGGAATATACCAGGTTTTATTGTTTTCGAGTTTATTGTTTAAAATAAAATCGAACGTTGTCCAGATAACATGTCTTCTGTGGTTGCTTCAGGACTCTGATGAATAAGTCACTATGTTCTTTTACAGATCTTTCATAATATCGTTTTATATTCTGAACACTTGAATGCATTATTTCTCTTACATATAATATTATTTTACAATCTGAATACATGTACCCAACCCAAAGATTTGATTTGGAGATGTAGATTTTAATAAATGCTTTAAATTAGTGACTTTATGAACTCTTTATTCAAAAGCGTAAGGAGTGTAAAAAAGAGTGGCAAGATGTGCACTCATACCATAGGGGGGGCAATCTTAAATGGCGCCGTGGAAATCGAACGTTAGGGCATTTATGAAACTTTTTAAAACTAAACGTGAAAAATTTCAAAAAATAATAACATACTCTCAACATGTTTTACATTTATTAATCACTATTTCGACGTCAAATAGTCTGTCTTTCCACTAGTTCATAGTAGTCTACCATGGGTAACAGCACAAGTTGTACGTATAAATTGACTATATTTGCAATGATTTATGTACACTGAAACTAGTGATTTTTGAAATTACAAAAAATTTGTATGAAAAAGTAATACTTATGTATGCGGTATACATATATATAATTGCACTGAAAACATGCATGTAAAAAAAGTTATTCTATTTCATGTTAATTAAAAATTGCCCATTATTTTTAAAAGGTCATTTAAAAATAGTTTATTTTATTTTTAGAGAGATTAAATAAATGAAACAGATGACAGATAGATGAAACAATGAATGTTTAAATAAAATATTATTTAAAAGAGTATGCATCTAATAACTTTGAACGAGCAATTCTTGTATTTATATAAATTCATTTATTTCGTGTATATCGAAAACAGTTCAAACGATTTGGATCAAATTTTATATTTAGATAAGAATTTGTTTTTTAAATTTATCTATTTGATGCCTTTCCTGAAAAAAAAAGCAGTTTTAAAAAAAATCTGTTTGACTAATTATCAGAGTAAATATATCAAACTTGCGCTTCGAAGTACTGACTGTTGGTTGGTTGGTTGATTTGGTTTTTTTGGCACAAGGGCCAATCTTGGCCATAATGCACCATCCATATGGTAAAAGTACAGAATAAATATTTGGGAACTTCTTATAAAATCAAGTATGTTTATTCATAAGATAATGAAAAGTAGCTAAAATAAGGATGAAGGCGAAATATGACAACTTTGGGGGAAAAAAAATTGAAAAAAAAGAAACTGTTTAAATTAAATATATGGTAAATTCTGTGTAGCAATTAAAAATCTAAAAATGTGGACCACTATACAAAGTGCTGGCAGTTTAGTATCGTGGTCAAAGCAACGTGAATTAAGCGCGTGTTGTGGGTCCTTTATTCAGGTCGCGCTTTTTGCTTTACTGTTTAATTGTGTATTTATATTTATTATTTTAGCTTATAAAATGCATCTATATAGATGTATTTCCTTTTAAAAAACGCAATTTTAGAAGAAAAAAATAGAGCCTTTTTTTATTTGTCTTCATGCTGACAATGACAAATAACGTCATTTCGGACTTGAATTCACCATCATAAAATGGAATACAAGTTCAAATATATAAAAAACGATAGAAAAACCGTAAAATGAATACAGTAGTGGTTAGTTGGTTTTATTGGGACAAAAGCTTTTCATTGGCGATACTGCGCCAAACATATGGTCGGTGAACAAGATCATGATGTAAAAATATATAGTAATTTATAAATGGTGTAAAAATTCTAAAAGCATTGAAATTTTTCATGTTACAATTTTTAATTGGTAAGATAGCGATGAGCTGTAAAAGAAATACTGTGATAGAGTAGATTGCTTCGAATAACACAATAAACGAAGCACATCTATGATTTTTTTAAGACATTAAATGACCCGTTCATAAATGAAAAAAAAAAAAAAAAAATAAAAAAAATTCATAAGTAATCAATATGTAATTTTTATGAAATTTAAATATATCCAAAAAAAAAAAAAAAAAAAAAAAAAAAAAAAAAAAAAACGCGATTTTACAAACTAATAAAAACCTGCCCAGTGAATCTTAGTTTTCAGGATATTTTTATTAATCACAGATAAATTCTTCTAATGTTTATCAGCACCGTTTAAACTAGAAATGATTTTTATTCTTAAAGTTTAGGTTTGAAGAGATAATTATTTTAACATTTCTTTAATTATAATAGATCATATCAGAAAATCAGACCACTCAGCTTTAGTAAAATTTTCTATTAAATATTTCATTTTTTCTCTTTCTTGTGTACGAGACATTGAGAAACTATTGTAATCTTCCAAAAATTCGAACTCTGGTTTTCGACGAATCTTTAAGTTTTAGACCTACCCGAGTTCACAAAAGGCATTTTTGGAAAACATCCGTCTGTCTATCTGTAACAAAGATAACTAAAACGCCTTCGATAGATTATATGTGACGTATATAAAGAGAAAGCATTTTAATCGTCCAAAAAATCAAACTCTAGATTATGACAAATTTTCAAGTTTCTTTACTCTTCTTAATAGTAATCATTTTAAAAAATTAGAAATTCTTGCATCTGTGTCTATTGAGAACACTATAAATAAATAAAAACCTCTTTGAGTTTGACAGATAAAATATGGTATAATAGACTATAATCGAAACTGTTTTATTTCTGTCCAATTTTGGAGGCAATTCTTTCAGAGAAATTTTGCCTCCTTATTTTTGAAAACAAGTTAAAATCATAATACAAAACGCAAAGAACTAGACGAATAAAATTCCGTACGTAAATTTGTCTTAGAAATTGTATATGAAATTTGGAAGCCAAATTTATCAAAGGGTTGCCTCTATCTGTAGGCCTATATTTTTGCATGCACTTAAAAGCGATGATTCGGGTAGATAAAAATATAAGTAAATGAAGTTTCATTTCCAGTTTTAATATCTAAAGTTCTAATCAAACTTTGAACCAGATTTGTCAAATGACTGAATGTCTGACGGTCTGTTAATACAATATTTCAGAAACGCAATTACTTAAATAAATGAAATTAGATATACGATCTTTTCACAAGTTATAGATTCATATTAAATTGAGGTTTTAATGTTTTGTAAGATTGCACACAATATTTAGGCCAAAAATCAATACTTCCTAACATTTGCCCACAAGTGTCAAGAAATATATATATATATATATATATAAGAGATTAAAATGAAATTGTTATGCATATTTCAATATATCATGTTCATTAGCCAATCGAATAAGGATACTCGAAAGCATCTTGCATCAGGACTATTGACAAACTATACTTTCTATTGCAACAGCAATAGACATAATCTAAAAAGGAATATGCTGATATAAGTGTAGTGAAACCCACATTCTCTGTGTTATACCCTCCCCCCCCCAAATAAATTAAATGCCACCAAAAGTTTTAGCAAAGAATTTTATATTAAAATCCAAATGAACATCTTTTGCCATTTTAAATTTCTTATTTTATGACTATGCCAATTTTTTTCAGTTTAAGGAAATATTTGTGTTTAATAAAGCTTAAAAATAAAATAGGTACCATTATTTCATTAGTAAAAAAAATGCACAGAAATTAAATGCTATGGGAAATAAGCATTTAATTTCTGTTTTGATATGGCGAATAAGTATGACTGAGGATGCTGATTTTTAAAAATCTTTTATCTCAAAGTTATAAAAAAATTTATTGTGAATTATCACTAGTAATTAAAGATAATCCATGTTTAAGAGATTTTAAAAAAACTAATCGCAAAATTTAATAAGTATTCAATAATTTATCATATTTATAAAAGTTCAGTTATCATAAATAATCAAGCCTAATTATATAGTAAATGTGATAATCTGGAAATTAGGCAACATATATATAAATTAGATTACGCAAAATTTTATAAAATAAGCATTCTAAATAATTTGCATTTACTTTCTACACTTCAGATTAGGCAATTGAACAAAACACTAGCCCTTTTCAACAATATATTTAAAATAATAGACAAATCCAAAGGACCAGTCTTCCGACCACAACCGTTGCATCCATTTTTCTTCATATGCAAGTATAATGACACTACAACATGAACAGTTATCTTCTTTTTACTAATTTCATTCTCAAGAAAAATCCCTTCACCTATATTATGTAAACAATATTATTCACTTTTATTATGATAAGAACATTTATGTTATTGAACTGAAATTTTAGTGAAAAATCCTCTGAATCTCTGAACTAATACACCAATTTGTATTTCGTATAAAATCTAACGATTCATCAACAGTAACATTTTAAGAAAATATATAAAAAGGAAAGATCAAGCATTCAACTCAACTAATGGGATGATTTTTATTAGCATATCTGATTTGAAAGCTATCATTAAGTATTCACAACAAAATGAATGTTTTCCTGTCTTGATAAAATGTGCCTCAGTGAAAATGGGTGCCATTTCGATTTATAAATCTAAAATATAAAAGATCAATTAACATTCATCGAGTCCTAACCACTAGTCTGAATTTGGCAATTTTTATATTACATAAGAGCTCATAACCTCTAAGTATGCTATCAAGCTTTGCCTGCCTTCCACCATCCATTTTTTGAAAGGTTTGGAGGAAAAAACAAAACTTTAGTGAGCATTTTCTGTGAGTCCATCTTGCAAAAAATACAGCCTCAACTGCAGGACATATTTTAAGAAGCTTTTTTTTTCCCACATGACAGCTCATAACCCCTAAATTATGAGGCACTGGCGCCAATCACCCACACACACGGTTTTCCATGGAAATCGAAAACACTACTTCAATGCACATTCTCTATGGAGAAGACCGTGATAATGTGTCTCAACCCACCATTTTCCAAAATTAAATTTAAAAAAATTCACTATTTAACAAGTTTGAATGATTTGCCCCCAGATCTCATGTAACATAAATCCTTTTACGGTGAAAAATTCATAAATGATTATATTCTTATTAATTGCATTTGCTGGCATTTTATAGATTTAGTAATACATAGATAATTACACAATGGAATTTGAGCTCCATAATTTTACAAGTTATGTTTAAAACGTTCTATGAGAATTAAAGTAATATATCTATTTTTTTTTTCAAGACATACTTGAGATTACAAAGGAAAGTAATATATAATCCGCTCACAATAAATTCTACGAAATTATCACATGACTTCTTGGAAAATTTTCATGCACATGACTGAAGTATTTCTATGCTAAATCAATAAATAGTCGAAGCTAAAAATAAAAAAAAATCAAGCAGCTTTATGGGAAAGCAAATGTATATATAAATTAAAGAACAATAGAATAAATTAACTGTTCCTAAGTTAAACTTAAGCGTTAACAAGCTAGTATAAAATTCAATTCATAATTTATACACAATGAAAAAGGAAATATTGTCATATTTGAAGAAAAGAACACAGAACAAACAATTAGAAACTTTTACTATTTATTGAAATAATTTTAATTATTCACATCTGAAAACATCCATCATTGTAAACAGCAAGAAAAATTCCAGAAATCCTTCTCTGCAACTCACAACACTTTTTTTAAAAATCACCACAGAATGGCAATTTAATGTTGAAATAATTAAAGAGTCCAAAGGGCTGAGAGTAATATTACATTCTGTTTTCAAAAATGTTTGAGAAAACTTTAAAAAAGCAGTAAAAGAGAAAAAAAATAAAGTGAGAAAGAGATAAAACTACACTTAATGATTCATTCATAAAACTTTCAAGTGAAATCTGAACTCTTGGCCTGAATAAGCACCTTCAATGCATCTATAACCTAAATTCTAAGCTGCTTCATTTATTTGGCTATATAACTATGATTTTCCAATAATTCTATTCTTACATTAAAACTTTCAGATATGGTTACATTCCTAGACAAAATTTGACACTTGATACACAATATTATTTAAAAAAAGAAAAAAACAGAATAATCATGAACCAAGTATTTTTTTCAACACGAATACAAATTCTATTAAAATCAAAAGCTTTATAAAAACAAATGAATAATTGTTTTATGAGGCACCTAAAAGTAAAGTTCAAAGAAAAAAAAGTAATGTGACATAACAAATCAGTAATACAAGATAAAAATTTCAATTTCAAAATGAACTAAAGATTTTAAAATGAAACATTTTAATTATTTCTAAAAATAAATTATGATGTAAAAGCCATTGATTAAATTTTTACTATACTTTGGATCTGAATAAATACCTCCAGGCAGATACAATATGGAAAGATCTTGAACATGAAGATAAAATATACAGATAAAAGACATTAATAAAGATGTCATTTCAAATATAGGTACACTTAAAGGCATACATGCAAATTCCCAGGCAGTAAAACTTAAATATTTAATTGTACTATAGTACTTCATTTAACATGAACAAGTACAGAATATAAATATTTCCAATATCTTTTTAAGCACAATTCAACAATTATATATATATATATATCATAGGCCATCAATACACCTATTGCATTTTAAATATGAATTTCTATACCATTTATAAAATTTACAAACAATTTTGAGATTTAATCACACAATATAGCAGACAATATATAAATAATACATCTGCAATCATTTTCCAGTTTACAATAATCTATTGCTTTTAGAATTTGTAAATGTTTATGGAGTATTTGCTTTAAAAGGGTAATTTTTCTTTTAATTATTAATATTCATATATAAATTCATTTTGATAAGAGAGATCAGAAGTTTTGTGAAATGAAGAAATGTAATGGTTAGTCATAAAAGTAAATGAAAATCATTTATTGCAATTTGAAATGAGCAAAACCATTTGCCACAAAAATATAAGCTCAATAAAAAATAATAATAAAGTACACTATTTACAAATAACTCCATTTATTGCAACCTCTTTATTAAGAACTGATACCTAAAAATGAATATTATGACTTAGTTTACACACAAGAAGTCTTCAGTAAGTACCATCCAAGAAAAATTACAGCCTTTCATAACAACCAATGCTTATTTAGGGCTTGAAAAATTTAGTCATGCAAGAATACTTTTCAATACATATATTTTAAAAAATGCAAGAACATATTAAATGGTTCTTTAATCATGTTACAGTTTTATAAAATAAAATTTGAAATAACTTAGAACTAAATATGCATATAAATACAAAACAAAAATAGCTACAATAAGAAGAAAGCAAGAACAAAATAAAATTTGAAGAACTAAAAAAAATATAACAATATGTTCAAAACAAATTCAATGGAAATTCAGCTACTTGCGATGACGAACATCACGGTTCTTTTCATCTTGGTCGGCTACACTTTTGCTAAATGTTAAAAATGTTTAACCAAATGTTAGATTAAATGATACAAAACATTTAAAAAAATAACTACATGAACAAATTTTAAAAATTTATCAATATAAATAAAATAAATTAGTTCATAGTATACATCATTCTACTAGCATGGCATCCAAATAATATCAAGTAATTAAGTTTAATAAATTATTAATATAGTATTTTGAAATTTGATTTAATGTAATTTTAAAATGGATTTAGCTCAGAGGACAGCTCCCTATCTACGACAATTTTCCAAATTTCAGATCATGCCAAAGTCATTTCATTAAAATATATTTAATATACATCAGATTTATTACATATAAATTTGCCAAATGAGTTTTTAATCTAAAAGATCTAAAGGCTCAGTCTTGATTTTAATTAGATCACTGGAACTTTTAACTAAGATAGAACAATTCATCTGAAAAACACTTAATTTCACATTTTCTGAAAAAGGGCACACAGCAGAAAGAAAATTGAAAATCTTTTATAAAGACTTAATTATAAAATTTATATAGGTATGATTCTTTTCATTAAGATGATAAAATGCAACATCGATCACAAAATTTATTTCGAAACTTACTTCTCAGTATTATGTTCAGTTTCAGATTCATCAAAATCAGGTTTCTGCCTTCGTTTCTCATAAATGAAAATAATCGTGCAAAGTACAGCAACTTCTGCACAGATACCCAAGAAGGGCCATAAAGCAGCATACTTATCTGAAAGAAAAATCAACTTATAACTGACATTTCATGTGACCCAATTTTTTTTTTTTAAGTAGGGGAAAGAAAACTAATTGATTTTAAGTTTATAGCATGTTTAGTTAAAAAATAATTTCTTAATAAACACATGGTAATTTAACATAATTTAAAAGATTAAAAACTTCATATATTTATATTGTTACACTTTCATATTAAAAAATTATTTCAATATTATAATAACTTTATTGAGTATTATAGACATAATGACAATATCAATTCCATCCTCTTAGAATCTAACATTTAAAATAAACTATTAAAGAAGATCCTTACCTTAAAAAAAAATGTCATACCAAAAATCAATTTATATTATATTTTATATACATACATATATATACATACATACATATACATACATACATATATATATATTATATATATATATATATATAATTCTGAAGTCTTCTTGGACTTAAAAATTCTATTTTATCAGTTAACAAATTACAACAGTTTCATTTCACATTCCAGTAATATAATACTTAAAAATATTGATATTTTAAAGATTTTTAAATTAATTTGCAACCTATACAACCTATGTTTCGACCAACAGTAATTATGAAACTTTTCACTGAAATAAAAACAGTGAGTTGATTGAATAAATGAAATAAAAAACAAATTATTACAAGTAATTAAATACCTTTAACTCTCACTAAAATTGTAGCATTGGCTGAACTGATTTCATTAGTTACAATGCAAGTATATTGGGCCCGATCTTCAAATCTAGCATCACTTATTATGATCTCTGTACCTTCCACTCCTCGAGGATCAGTTTTGACAGTAATCCTGGGATCCGACATGTTCAGGTTATCTTTATCTACAGAAAGAAGGGGAAAAAAGAAATCAAACACAGGCATGTAATTGAACAAATGAAAGCAGAAATCTAAAAATATGACACAAAAGAACATTTTTAAAAGTTGGCTTTAAAAGTAAGCTTTTACTTCACTAACAAGAATAAATAAATTTCATTTAATTTTACATTCAATCATTTCATTTTGATTACAAAATTCAGACATGGAAAAAATTCTTGACCCCTCGGGCCTTATTTTTCTCAAATGAATATTTTTCTGCATTTTACCAGTTTTTCTAGATACTTTCTTTACAACTTGATTTTAAATTGTTTTTTTCCTTCGATTTTATTTAAAAAAATTTCCTCCTTAGGATAATTTCCATTGTAAGGTTCTTTCCTGCTGAATTGATGTTTTGCATCTTATCTATAAAATAGAGCTTTATCCCGATAAAAAAGTGGGAGAAGTTTGGAAATGCTGAAAAATCCCATAATATACAGTAAGCCAATGAATATCATACAGTAAGCTTTATTTTCAAGCTATTTTAATATTCTTATAGTTACTTTTAAGAAGTGATCTAAAATACTTTTTCTTCGGGTTAGTATAAGTAAAATTTAATTTTTAAAATTGATATTTAACAATTTAAAAAATATATTTGAATACTTGCAATTAAAAATGCTTTATATCTTTTTAAAAATGCTGACAAGATTTCATACTTATGAAGAATTCTATTATTTTTTAAATATATTCATGAATAAGATATAAATTTTGTCTTCTTCTAATTCATTAAACAAGCTAATATTATCAGCCTTAATTTCATTAAATCTCTTAGGCATAATTGATGCTCATGGAACCCTATGCAAAGTATTTTTAAGTACTAGATAATGAAAGAAATAAAAGTTACATCAATTTAAAAGCTTAAATTAAGACCATTCCCAGACAATGCTGAAGCATTAAAAATTATGCATTCCAGACAGTCCGTTTTATTATTACATGTTTTTTTCCTGCAGTACAGCAGATTCTACATTTAAAATATGCAGATAACAAGTAGAATTTTTCTTGCAACAATGGGGGGGGGGGAGATTAAATACTTGAGGAAATGAAATTAGTTTGAATTTCATTAAAATAATGAAAACTAGTTAAAATTTAAGACACCCACATTTCAGAAAAAATTTATAATTAGGTCAATGTTACACAAAAAGAATGTCTTGAGTTTTATAATGATATACAAATTATTATTGTACAATTATATCATCTTTTAATAGCATTACAAAAATAACAAATTCTTTCAATTTTTAGAAAAATAACTCTGAGAGGCATATTTTTTCACATTCTAAAATATATTGATGTCAAATTTAATAGTTTGAGATCAAACAGCCAAACCTGTGGAATATCAAGAAATTCACCTTTATTATTTAGCTTATTTATTCTCCTTTGTTTAAAAAAATTTAACTTTTAATTGCATTTTCCAAATTAAGAAATATTGTTATTTTTCCAAATTAAGGCAAAGTTAAGACATTAAACAAATTTAAACACCAAAATTTAAAAATAAATAAATTCAGCACTTTTTCCCCCAAAGAATGAGATAAAAGAAATTTTTTTTAACCTTTACGCCACTGAATTGTTGGTAGTGGAGTTCCCTGAGTAACATTACACAATAATACTATATTCTGATTTTGAACAACATTACGTGAAGAATCTACAGGAGCTATCTTTACTATACCTAGGAAAAAAAAACATCATTTTAAATATGAATCTTAGCATTAATTTTTATGACAATAAAAGAACAGTTCATTATATGAAAAAATTCTTTACTTCTAACTGGAATAATAGCTTCCTGATTGCCTGACTTGCAGGTATAGTTTCCACAATCAGTTTCAAGAGCATTTTTAATAATAAGTGAATTATTAGAAATTTCTTCCTTAATATGTTCATCAGTTGCATTTAATGGCAAACCATTCTTTAACCTAAAAAGAATGCAAATTAATTATTTGAAACATGTACAAAAAATACATTTTCAATTTTAGAAAAATTTAAGTAAATATTTAATATGATACTATAAAAGAGTTTGATTCTTTGCATACTACATTAATAATTAAATAAAAGTATTGCAATTAAATTCAGAAATAATGTGTAAAATTTTACTCCTTGAATTAACATAAAATTTTAGTTCTCTATTAAAAAAAAGTCTAATATAATAGAAGGATACTTAAAAAATAAGCCAATCATATTTCCTTAGACTCACTGCTAAAGTGTTGCAAAAAAATTTTAAATCGTAAAATAAGAATAAAAAATACAATAATTCAAAATTTTCAAATACAATTCCAGGTAAGTAAAATTAGTTTTTTAATGCAGTTAAGGGTACAATGGACGATGAAAATGTAAAAAAATCGATGAAATTTGCTATATTTTTATTTTGATCTTATATGTATATTTAAACTGTAAGCTATCGTTTGGAAAAAAAATTGTTTTGATATCTTAATAAGTTTGCTCAATATCAGCGTTTTGTTATTGTTATTAGGATGCCACACCCACTTGTTTTCATTTGGACAGCTGCTGTAAAAAAGGTTTTGTTTTCCTCCAAGCACTCTAGTGTATTTAATTTTTAATTCTGACTTTATGTTGTTGTTTTTGCTTTGGCAGATGTTAAAAACTTCTACTTTTTCTTTCTTTTATTGTTTGTTTTGGTTTGTTTATTCGTTCTTCATATATTTCATATTCGAATTGCTCGTTTTAGTTCCTTTGAAATTAGATACAAAAGCAGTTCTATTCATGGTTGAAATTAAAATTTACTCTATTTTTAATTATCTTTTTTTTGTTTTGTTTTTCTAAATTTTGTTTTAAAAAGAATTTAATCAGTTTTCACTTCCAAAAGCCAAATAGGTCGTCCAAATGAAAGCAGACAAAGTTTGAAAATGCTAAGATATGATGGACAAAGAAATCATTTGATTCATAACCAAGTAATTCTAATGACATTTTGGAAGTTTCTACCAAATGCAATAAACCTGAAATATTGAATTCATCATCTTAAAATTGTGTATAATAGTTACATTGTTCTGTGCAAACACTTTAGTATTCTTTTTTGGAGAATATTATTTGTCATGAATTTCAGGAAAAATTTCTTCAAATAATTTAAGCAAGTTTGTTTTTTATTTATTCTTCAAAATTGTGTCTATCCTGTGCTAAATATGGTAAAGAATTTGGTTCTGTATTTAGGGAGGAACTTACAGAAAAAAATCTTTGAAGTGAACAACAAAGTTCTAAAGCCCTTCTTTTCTTAACAAAGAAAATGTATCAAAATTTGATTGCTGATTTATTATAACTAAGAAAAAAATAGTTAATCATATAAAATAAATTGTATCTTATAAGCATGTATCATATTGCCATAATATAATAACAATAAAATGAAAAAAAATTTCAAAAAATCAGCACATGCCAAATTAGAAGAAAAACATGAGGATATAATTTATGCAGCAGGTGTTTTGATTTGATTCAAAATTTGTATGTTTATGGCTGCATATATAGTTTAAAAATGTTATATGAATATAAATTAATCTTTGTGGCTTATTAAATGTTATTAAACAAGTCTAATTTTTATTTGAACTTTTTTTAATTGAAAAAAAGAAGTTGGTTTTGCTATACCAGAAGTATTTACTTAATATGTTTTGTGGATTCTTACAAATATATTATAAATCTATGGATGTATATATTGCAAAAAATAAACAATTTTTTTATAAATATAAATATTTAACATATTTAAGTTGTTTCAATTATGTTTCTGGTCTGTAGAAGCCATTGAAATGTATTTTTAGCTTTTTCTCAAAATGAAATTTTATGATGCTGTCCAAATTTTCAAATACTCCATGCGCATTATATTTTTAGTTACAACTCTGAAACTTTTATCTTATGCTGTATGAACATATGATAATATAATTTTGCATTTTAAGATAAACTATGTGGTATATATTTTTTTAATGAATATCTCAAGTAATATTATTGCATTGATTTTTTAAAAATTTTGAAATAAAGTCAATAATGCCAAGTTTTAAAAGAAAAATCATATTTTGAATTAATTTAAACATGCAAAATATTTTGTAGAATTAAAAAATGTATCTGAAAACACTGAAATAGTTCATTTATGTTCTATTTTTATGCGCATGGAACAATTTGAAATTCTACAATATTTTCATCTTTTAAAAATATTTTTCTAACAAAATTAAAAAGTTATCAATAAATTTTGCTGAAATTTTTATTGATGCATTAGATTGATAAAATGCATTTACCATGAAAATCTCAAAACAATACCTCAAAAATTGAGAATTTTTGGTTTCAACGTCCATTGTACCCTTAAGAAATGACCAACCTATCCACAACACTCCAGAAGAAAAATCTAAGTTGCTTGAAAAAAAAATTGCAACTGCAGAAAACTAAGTTCATGTTATGTTTTACCAATAGCATATAATGAAACTTAAAACAAACTGTAAACTAAACTAATACAATTTAAAGCCCTTGATTACATTCAAAATTATATATTATGCTTTATACCTTGATATTAGTTATATAAATTGAACACCATTCCTCTCCACTTAATGTACAAAATTACTGAATATATTTGAAAATTTTAATTTTGAAATCAATATCATATGCTAGCAAAACAAAGAAATATTTTTTAATGTTTTTTTACAGAATGTATAAAATATTTATCATATTTAAAACTGAAATGCTATATTATTTAAGTGACAAAAATAGTAAGAAAAAAAAGCAGAAAGCTTTTCTTTTGAATGAGTATATAAGAGTGAGAAAATTAAAAGTGATAATTTTTATTACCAACAAATTCTCAGGTATAAAAGTACCAAATAAGCAATTTCAAACCTAGCTCTGAAATTAAAAATGAAGATATCATATAGATACTAACCTGAAAAACTATTAGTTGTAGTAACACTTACTAACTTAATTCATTACAGAAAAATTCATTAAGAACAAATTTGCTATGCCGGCTTTCTGGCACAGAGGTAGTGTGCCTTCTTTGTGTTCTGGGAGTCCCAGGGTTTGAGTTACGGTTTGGGCATAGTTGTTCTTTTGTGTGCTATCTGAGAGTGTAACTGTGCCCCCTGTAAAAAGGGACTGTGCAAGCAAATGTGGTGAGTGTGTAGCTAAGTCTTACTCTTGGCTCTAGTTAGAGCTACTTCAAAAACAAGAGACGCTCCTTTCGGCTTAAATCTGCAGCTGTATCAGAACGGGGCTTGTCCATGCCATGTGCCGTAAGTAACAACACAAATTTGTTATGATCATGAACAATACAAAATATCAAGAATCTGATAAACTACTCACTTAAAATTTGAAAACACATAATATTAAGAACTTTAATGTAATTTCAAGATTGGTAGTTTTCATAATGAAGATAAAAAATGATATAAATGCAATTTTAATTAAGGAAGGGGAACAGAATGTTTCAAAGAAATAATGTACCAACCATTGTATTGTAGTAGCCGTATCATCAGTATTGTTACATTGTAAAACTAGTGTTTGTCCTGGTGTTAAAAGAACTCCTGTTCCCTGACTTTCTTCATTAGTAATTATTGCACTTTCTGAAAATAAAAAGCATATTCTAATTATATGAGCATCATTCTAAAGGTTGAAAATTATTTCTAAACCCAATCTAAAGAATTGTTTGAAAAATTCACTCATATATTCACAACTATATTCAATAACTCACTGTCACAACATCTTGAAATAAGAGTTTAAAATACTAAAAAAGTTGCTGTGATTTTATTTCTTAAATTCAGAAGTATCAAAATACATTAATACATAACTAATGTTCCATTCAAAACCAAAAAATCAATCCATTGAAAATTAATATTTTATAATTCTGCAGAGTTGCTAATCCACTTAGCTTAAAATTAGTGCATCTGGTATTGTTAGCCTTTTCACTGTTTATAATTGCAATTATATCTTTTTCAAGAATTAAGCAATCCAGAAAGATGTATACAATGCCCTAAGTACAATTCAGAAAGATGTGTACAGTTTATATCATTTAATGTCACTAGCATTACATTGCAAAAAAAAAAAATCCATTTAAATTGCTATAAATACAGTACTAAAAATTATTCAACCATAATAAAAGTATTTTAAACAAGGCATTAATTAAAAATTATTAATGCCTTCAACCATAATAAAAGTATTTAAACAAGGCATTCACGATTCAAGAGAAGTTTGAATATTAACACTTTTTTAATAGATATTTCAGAGACATAATAGCACTTATAAACATTCAAAAATGTTTTAAATTATATAATAATCCCCTCCCCATATAGTTTCTGGGATGACAAATATTTTTTCTAAAACCACATTTGAAAAAGGACTGCAAATTCTCAATTTTTGATTTGAGGAATGGAATTCCAGCAATAAATTGATAATAATACAGCAATAATTAATGGTATAAGTAATGATAGAATCTTTTTTCTATCATTAATTACACCAAAGCCATAGTGAAAATCATTGCGGTTTTATTTAAAAGATTAAAATACTTTTCAAAAACGATATATTGCTGCAGGAAATAAATAATGGGCTTTAAAACAATGTAAATATATCTTGGAATATGTTCATAGAAATGAAAAATAGAAACATATATATTGTTTTATTGCAAATTATGTATTGTACATTTACCATTATGGCTTCAAGACCAGATATGAAATTATGAATGCGATTCTTCAGGGTATTGTAGAAAATGTTATTAAACTTAAGTATGAAAAATAAAAACCCAGCCAAAAAATAATTTTTAAAAGAAAGCAATAAATTAAAAGAATATCCCACATTATAAGCACAAGAATAAAATGAATTGCAAAATTTTATTCAACATTAATAATGGAATTATTTCAATTTTGTTATAGATTAAAATAAACTTACTATTATACAAATACATTTATTTACCTTAAAGCAGTAAAATTTATACTTAAAGAAACAAAAAGGATTTCAATAGCATATGTTAAAGATATATTTTAAAGGTCAAGACAGACAGAATACTATATATTCACCATAATATCTATTTTAATTTTTTATTTATTTTAAATTATATGTATTATATTTCAATATAAATCAGTTGCTATCACAAAAATATACAAAAATAAATTACCCACTGATATTTTAATCATTTCTGAGAACTTTTAAATTATTTATTTTATGAAATGTTCACAGTACAATTATATTGAGAAAAAAAAAACATTACTAATCAATATAGAGATGTTGATAATAAAAATCATAAAAAGATGAAAATTTAACCTGGAAAAATATTTTTAATATTCAAGATGTTGATATTTCATTAATCATTTGATAGAAATTTACTATGAAAAAAAAATTCTGAAAAACATTAACTGTTATGCATGTAAAGTATCCTTTTAATTAAATAAAAAATGGAGAGGGTCATAAACAATTATGTATAGTAGAATTTGCTCAATTTTAAAAAGTTAATATTCTCAGATTGCTATACATTCTGAATGCTAGATTTTTAATCCACGTAATTTTTTTTTAAAAAAAATTAAAGCATGCTGATATTAGTTAATAAATGAATACTCAAAGAACGAAGTATTTTTATTTCAAATTCCACACTTATACTTAATAAAAATTCTCTACATTCAAAAATATTAATTTTATTAATTGCACTCAATCTTTGCAATTTCTATGAAGATGAACAAAGTAAATACATAAAAAAATTTCAAAGCCTGCAAAGCTTATAAATATTTTTCTATGTAAAAACGTTATGCAAAAATTTTGACGAATTAATCCAATTTTTCCATAAAAATTAAACATTTGAATTCCCCATTACAAATGAAGGTATACATTAAATATGTTAACAACGTTCATTATTGCGAAATCATTACTCAACCATCTATCAAGTTAAGAAAGCAACCACTTACCAGTTACATAGAAACTAAGAACAGCCAAAAGCACGAACTTGAAGAAAACATTCATGTTTATGGAGTGTAGAATAATGAGCACACATATACAGTAAGTGCAATATAAAAATTTTTAGAGAAGGTTTAATGTAACAGAAGTCCCGATTTTTAAAGAGTTCATAGATTTACAGTTACTTTTCTCATGAGACGGATGGATCAATGCGTATACTCTCGGTTCCGTTTCATTTTCGATAGTCAGCTGAGCATAATCTCGGAACCCAAATGTTGTATGATGTAGATAATGACGTCACAGATTAGAGATTGACGTAGATAGCTAACTTGCTTTAAAAACCTCATTTACTTTATGTTTTGTATACCTCACATGATTTAAGTTTCAAATTAAAATTTAATCCAATAGCAAATTAACTTTTAGTCATGACTCAATTTAAAGTCCATATATGACTAGAATATTTCGATTATAACGTCTTAGAATATTTCTTTAGTTAATGATACTAGTTGTAATATAAACTATTAAATTGCACCTAGATGGAACTTTTTTTATATTTTAATTAATTAAAAATCAGTGAAATATTGTCTTTGTTTCATTATAAGTTACAATTATAAATCAGCTTAAAATGATCTTTACATTACTTCAAAAATTAAAGTTATCTTTTTCATTGATACTAATTTAATGATTGTGCAAAAAAAATTTCCTAAAGTTTGAAAAATTATATTTATATATATATATTATTTATAACAGATTTCATGATGCAAAGAAATTCAAACTGTTTTTCATTGCTTACAGCTCATTTTCATTGTTGTAAACTTTTTTTTTCTTCAAATTTTTATACGTTTTTGAAAGCTAAGAAAAAATTATCCAATTTAATACCTGTGCGGTTTTCATGATAAATGAATATGTAAAGTTTAGAGATCACGAAAATTAAATGATAGATGAATCAGACAGTCACATTTTTAATGACGCTTTGATATCATGGTATTGAACAGGTTATGATATATTAATATATATAAGTTAGGCTATTAAACTAACGTCGCTTTATACACTATGGTGTATGCCATAATCTCAATATTCAGTAATGCATAAATAATTTGATTGATATTTAACACGACCAATAATCTCAACGAATCAGTTAGCTGCCAAAAATAGTAGGAAAGAAAGCGAATTATTAAAGTTCTAGGTCGAATGGGGAATAATATAAAGCAAATTTATATAAAATATGAGTAAAAATTAACTTGGAAAAAATTTATTAACAATTTTAATCTTGCCACCAAAAAATTTTCTGCAATGGATATGAATGTTATTAAATATTTTGTATAATAAATTAAACTAATTAAAAAAGGTTTAAATGAAATCTGCTATGCATATTTAAAAGTTATCATGCCAGGACACTATTTCTTGAAAGCCCAAGCATCACGCACTCGTGCAAATTAGATATTCATTCATTTTAATTGTTTCATTGAATGAGTCACTTTAGTATTGCAAACGATCATAATAAAACTCTATCTCGCATTTATTTAAAATTATTACATTTCCTGTTTATTTCGTTTAATATAATCACGTGCTCAAAATGACATTTTTCTAGGTTTTATTTGGTGTAGTAATAAACTAATTTTTTTTAATTGGAATTTTTTTAAATGCAATGGTAACGCGTTATTAGAAGCTGATTTCTTGAGATGCTCGTGCAGATAATAAAATTTTTATTTTTCGCTTACGGATTTTTGTTTTATTTTTCGCCTATGAATTTTTGTTGACATAAAAAACCTTAGCCTCAAAACAACGGATGTTCCGACATGGTTTTAAATTAGATCTTTTGTAAATGCAATTACAACACGTTATTAAAAGATAATTTTTTAAGATGCTCGTTCAAATAATAAAATTTCAATTTTTCGCCCACTAATTTTTTATTTTTCGTTTACGGATTTTTGTTGATTCCAAAAACCTTATCCCAAGAACAATATCATTTTCTGACATGATAATAAATTCATTTAGTATCATTTTACTTACTAAGCCCGTCACTTAAAAAACAAACATCAAAAGATTTTTTTTTTTCAAAACCATACGCTACTTCGTGGAATTCCATAAATTAAATGAAGGTTTTGCATCATAAAAGGGCTCGAAAGATAACACCTACATAATCGGAAAAAATCTAAATTAACTAAAATACAAATAGGAAAAATAGCTAAATACAATGGCTAAATATACTAAATGGCTAAAATACAAATAGGAAATTGGGCCTTTCCTGTAGCATAAGCGAATTCCATAATTTCACAATATTAATACTGTATAGTAAAAGAAATAAAAACCATGTATTATATAATATCGTATTATGAAGACTGAAATAAAAAAAAGCACTTATTGTTACTTGTTACGATAATTTATTTATGATTGCAATTGATGCTGCAAACGATTATAATTGCAATTTCCCTCTACTCTCATGTTGTTGACAGAAGAGTCAATTGCTGAGCAAAGTATTAACCACAATGGATTTTTTTTCACTTTCATTTTCAGTTATTTTTTGAGACGGTCAAAAAATATCTGTATAATTTCAAATATAGATTATAATTATAATTACCTAGCAGAAATTATAAAAAATTTCTTTCTGTCTTTTTTTTTTTAAAAAAAAGAATATTTATTTACACTTTCGAAAGCTTAATAATGCTTTATACTGAACTTTGGAAAATAGATATTACCGTGGTGTTCTGATTTGTTTGAGATAAAAATCAAAGCAGTTACATAATTACTAATAGATCAGAATGCAAATAGATTATAATTAAATAAATAATTCCCATCAATTCTGATTTGTAAACTTTTGCTAAAACAAATTTTATATTTTGATAAAATACTATTGCAAAAACTCATTATGTGAAGCAATAAAAGAAATAGCTTGGTACTTAGGTTTTAAATTTAGTGTCCCCCCCCTTTCTTCTTCTTTCTTTCTTTTCCTGGAATTTGAAGTTTGGACTTCCATATACTTTGCAAAGCATTCTACAAGTGAGACAGAAATTTATGTGTTAATGCCCAATTTACGTAATATCAAATTATTGCATTTTAATACTTTATCTTCCTTTCCAACAATACATTGATTGATTAAGTGAAGCAAGCTTTGAAAGTAATTGTTTGCAATGGGAATATTAAAATCTGAATTTAGAATTTTTATAAACCGGGATATTTTTTACTATTTTCTTTGGAGAGCTCAGAAATTATTTTCATGTTAATATAATAATTAACCACTTTGGAAAAAAAGAACAACTTATTTCTTCGTAGTTATAGAAAAATGGATATTGTATTTATTTATTAAACTATACCATAAAATTATAATGCACAATACTATAATAGCTATTCATAAGAATTGTAAAAAAGGTGTTTTTGTATATTTTCTCAATTATTGAATATAAGTAAATGTTAAAATTATCCTATATTTGTCACAAAAATTATTTAAAAAAATAATGAGATAAGAAGATTAGAGTGAAAGAATCTTTCGATTTGAAATTGATGATTCAAAAAACTAATATTGTGTTAAAATATATGTCTTTGGCACGTTTTCGAAATGCATCCAATTAGATGTATGCACTTATTTAACATCACATTCTAATCAGATGTATGCACTTGTTTGATTTCAATACTTAACAATTTTTCTTTCCCTACAATGTCTTTTTGAAAACAATGAAAACCTGGAGACTTAAAAATCACACGACAAATATAAAGTCAGTTTATTATAATATTGAATAATATGAATCTAAATATTTTATTCTTCCAATCTTATCCTTATTCTTGATTTTTGTCTTGCTCATAAATAAATACACGATTCTTATCAGAAAGGCTTTATAAAGAAATTGACTTAATATTATACAATCAAAAATAGCCCTTTTATCTCGAATTTGTACAAAAAACGATATTTGCAGTTAATATGCTTTCATATTAAAATTATTATATTAAAGAAACCCCTATTATTTCTTTATATAATGTAATAGGATATCTATCATACTTGTATTTCATAATAATAAATATTTTTCTCTAAAAGCATATGTAGCTATATATCAATAATATTTATTAATTAATAAATACTATTGCGATTAATGATGTTCAGAAATAATAATGAGTTTCGGACATTTATTAGATTATAAATGTTCGCAAAGTATAGAACTAAAACATCATTTTCTCCAATTTCTTCGCTAACTAAAGGTATAGAGAAAATATTCGAGAAATGGGCAAAAGAAATGTAGAAAATACTCGAGAAAAACTCCAACATTTCTGGCATATGTATTATTGATAATATTTTTAGCTAGAAGTATGTTAATAGATTTTCTGAAAGAGACAGCATTAATCAAAAAACATTATTTTATTTATCATTGCAACTCGCAAATAGAATAACAATTATTTTATTTTATTTTATGCCGGATGAAGAGTTTTGTTATTGGTATTTTCTCGTATACCAAATATTTGGAGAAAAGGAATTGTTATGGACATTGCATAATCTCTGCGCTTAGTTTAGACTTTCCTAAATCCTTATAAGGAAATGCTCGCAAAATCAAAACAATTTAGACGAATGAACTTTGATTTACGTGCCCTATGTTGAATGATAAATCCCCTGTATCCCCATGTTACTGTTTCAAATTTTGATGAAATGTATCACCGCTAAATCTATCAATCAGAGTATGATAAATATGAAACTAGCTAAATGAAATTTGGTCTATGATTTGCACAACATAACTCTAGATTTGATATTCATTATTTTAGTCTGAATTTGAAAATGAAAACACTCACACATTCAAAATATACACAAAACTTTCGTGAAAATATGTCGCAGTTAAACATAGAAAAAACATTCTATTTGGGAAGTATACTTAAAAGAGAGAAGAAAATACTAAAGGTAGCGCGTCTTCCTCGTAGTCTGGGCGTCCCGGGTTCGAGTCCCGGACTGGGTAAGGTTGTTCCTTTATGTTCTATCTGTGAGGTCAGTGAATGTGCCCTCCAATAAAAAAGGGCTGTGCAAACGAATGTGATAAGATTACCATCTTTATATGAGCTAGAAGTCAGACTTCTGCCCACGTGTGCTCAGAGGTCCATACCCTCAGAAGTTACTGCACCCCTTCTTCCGTTGTAAATCGGACACGCCATCATCATCATTGTCCTACTTTGGGCATAATAAATAATAATAATAAGCACAAAAAGGCATTAAGAAATTGTTTTGCCTTTCTTCAGGAATAGAGAAAAATTAAGTATGATTTTGTCTTTTACATAGTTCTTTTATTTAGTAGATTATTAAACCAGCACGGTTAAATAGTCACAGTTACAGGATCAGTTCTACAGTTACTTATGACCAGGTGATCCCCTTCCCCGAAATGTGATGGAGGTGCACAATATTAAGGCACTTGTACATCAAATGAAACTGTTATGTGTTAATCGAGTGTCTTTACATCATAATAAATATTAAAATGCAATATACGAGTATATTTAACTGTAACTGTAAATGTATTATTTCATTTACTAATTTATAATCTCTATACTTAACAGAGTGAGAAAAATCAACAACGTAGTTCAACTAGCCAAAACCATTGGTCTGATTTCAGTTTAACTTCACGTGTACTTATAAGTAGACATGTCATCAAAGACCACATGTCTTCTGCCATTCTCCATTTTCGGAAGAAATCGAGTAAACAAAATTTCATGTTACAATCGCTATGGAGAAACTCCGAGTTCGGAAAGTGCCATTCACAACTACTGGACAGATTTCAAAAAGTTTTATTTCATAGGATCGCTTTCCGTCTTAAACTCAGCATTTCCGAGAGAAATTGAAGAAACAAAACTATACTGCACATTTTTTTATGGGGAAAGTTCGCCAGATCCGAACATAAGACTCGCATCTATAAATTTTATTTCAAATGAAAGCTCTTGGCCTAAGGTATGTCTTCGAGGGATACATATCCCACTACCACATTCTTCACTTTCCAAAAAATTGAAGAAAAAAAAGGGGGTGGATTAAAACCTTTCATTGAATATTCTCTAGAGAGAGACATGTTGAAAGAGTTCCTAACCATAACCACTGTACCAATTTAGAAAACTCTTGTTTCATGTGGATATTTATGATCTCTCAATGCATTATTACCACTGGTCATCACCTTTCTTCAGCTTCATTTCGCGAAATATTGTAAAATAAAACTTTGATACAGATTTAGCCTCAAAAGCTGGAACGATGTCGCCAATTTTCGTAGCCAAATCGATAATTTCTCCGCTCTTCAGTATAGTTGACTAATTAGAATGCTTTATCTTTATCAAGCAATCTTTTTTTAAAATCTTTATCAAGCAACTTTAATTATTATCATGTCAAAACATGATGTTGTTTTGGGGATGAGGTTTTTAACGCCAACAAAAATCCGTAGGTGAAAAATAAAATTTTTATTATCTGCACGAGCATCTCAAAAAAAATCAGCTTTCAATAACGTTTTGTCATTGCATTTACAAAAGCTCTAATTTTTTTTTAAAAAAATAAGTTAATGACCACAGCAAATAAAACCTAGAAAAATTTCATTCTGAGCACGTGATTATACGAAATGAAATAAATAGGAAATGTGATATTTTTTAAACCATGAATGCGAGTCAAAAAATTTGGATCGTTTGCGATATTAAATTGACCAATTCAATGAAACAATTAAAATAAATAAAAATATAATTTAATGCGCCAGCACGTGGTGCTTCGTAGTTCAAGAAATTATGCTTTGATAAGAGACATTGAAATATGCAAAGTAAAATTTCATTTTAATCTTTTACTTTTATTATAATTTTATTGTAATAAAAAGTAGAACTAAATTAGTTTAATTAATACTAGTTGTCTTCGGCAACCATGTTAATAGATTTACTATCATTAAGAACTACGTTAACGGATTTTGATAAAATGCAACTCGTCAAAACAAAAAAAGTACTATTTTAAATTTTGGCTGGTTGATAACAAGAACATTAGTTATCTGTGTTTGTAAAGTGACACTATTAACTGATACTTGTTGAAGTTTCAGTATTAGTATTAATTAAACTAATTTAGTTCTCTTTTCATTGGGGTGTCTATCTATTTTGCAATATCTTCCGAAAACGGAAAAAGATTCTTAACGACGTATATTGAAGTAGTGAACTTACGTATTAAATAAAAACTGACAAAACTATTCAATTAGATATTTCATCTAGTGTTTGTGACTGACGAACTTCGTCAAGTTTTTTCAAATAGAGAATATGCAGTGCAGCAGTGTAGTTGAAATATCTCTCGGAAATTAACGGGTGTCGAAAAAATGATGTCATAGATTTGATACGAAATTCATGCGGCATTTGGAGGCATAAATTTCATGTAAAATAAAAATTGGCGAAATAGTGCAGTGTTTGAGACTCGGACGCCCTGTGATGTTTCTAACTATTTCCATTGATAATAAAAGTGTGTTTGTGTGTGTGTGCCGGTGCTGTGTACCAAATATGGAACAGGCCAATTAACACCATACCTGTACTAAATTTGATACAATTTTGCGATGGAAAATTAAAATGTGAACCTAGAAGCGATTGTTTTGAAATAAGAATTTTGATTAATTAAAAATTAAATGAGATTTTCATGGCAGGTTGTAATAACTCCAGAAAATATTATTACACAAAACTTATATTTAAACCATTTTAAAAAGTAAAAAAAAAAATGTTTGAATAACACCAATTTAATTATAATACAAATTTTTCCTGACTTTCGGCAATTTTATAAAAATATTATTGCATAATTTTTGATGATCAATTTAATTGTTGAATTAAAGATCCAAACATTTTCGTTATTCCATGAAACATTTAGTTGCACGGTTTTCTCTTGAAAGTTAAGGAAGAAGAATTTTGTTTAATATTTCTGTGGTTCTCTTGAGGAATAAGAATGTGAAGTTATAATGTCGTAAAATTTAGAAGAAAGATAATCCCAACCATTATATTTTTAATAGGATTTATGATGGATTCGTGATGTCATTATTCGAAAGGTCCATTCACCCAATAAACAGAACACATTCAAAAGATGATTAAACAAAAGATAAATAACATAGAAAGATATATATCTATATGTAAAGGTAAATAACGCGGCTAGCCGCCTCTGCTCGCTAAAGGCGAGTACTATTGCTTAAAATGCAAGTTAATGAAAATATTGTTGTAATTGTTTTATGCAATTTCGATGTTCCTTCATTAAAATAAAAAAGCATAAAAAAGTTTTTAAAATAGGTTTTTATTAGTGTATTTAAAATGAAAGATATTTTTTATTTAAAAAAATTCTGCTACAAAAACAAAGAATCTCAAAAGCGAAATGAGCAGATTGAAGTAGTCTAAATTAACTGGAATTGTAAACATATTTCTAATTTATACACAGTGAATATTTAAGAATTTACATCTAGTATATCATGTTTTCCCCCCTCGTTTTTTTTATCATATCAGAACCTGGTGTTGTTTTGGGAATGAGGTCACAAAAATCCGTAGGCGAAAAATAAAAATGTTATTACTTGCACGAGTATTTAAAAAAAATCAGCTTTTAATAACGTGTAGCAGATTAAAATGAAATCTCTTATGTATGTTTCAAATGTATGATGTCAGAAGATAATTTCTTCAACGGCCAAGCACCACGTGCTCGTGCAAGTTAAATTATATTTTTATTCCTTTTAATGGTTCCATTGAATGAGTCGCTTTAGCATTGCAAAAGATCCAAAATACTTTGCCTTGCATTTATTGTTAAAAAAAACATAGCATTTCCTATTTATTTCATTTTATATAATCAAGTGCTCAAAAGGACATTTTTCTAGGTTTTATTTGCTGTAATCATTAACTTATTGTTTTTAAATCAGAGCTTTTGTAAATGCAATGGCAACACGTTATTAAAAGCTGAATTTTTTTTTTGAGATATTCGTACAGATAACAAAATTTTTATTTTTTCACCTACGGATTTGTGTTGACATCAAAAACCTCATCCCCAAAACAGCATCATTTTCTGACATGATAATAAATTTTAGGCAGAAGAAAAAAATGGAGTTGGCCCGAAAATACTATCGCGATATGATTTTCTATGATTTAAAAATTGGATTAAATCAAGAAAAATAATTCACTGTTTAAATTAGCATTTAGAAATGAAGGTCCATCTCGTGTTACTGTATTCAGATGGCTTACAGAATTGTATAGCGGCTCACTTTTCTGTAACACACAGAAAAGTCATCGTCAGCAGTCACTTCGGAAAACGAGTCTGAAAATATTAATCAATGATAGTCGCTGCGCCTACTTAATAATACCGTAGGGACTTAACATTGGATCCGTCTGTATGTATAAAATTATTCGTGAAGAACTGACATGAAAAAAAAGTTTGCCGTTGGTTCCCTATAATTTCACTGAGCACCAAAAAGGGAGAATATTTCAGAATAAGTAAAAAAATATCCTTAAAATATTTCAAAATGGTGACCACTACATTTTTTTTTCTAAAATCGTAACCCCTGGTGAAAAATGAACAAAATAATATTAATAAAAATATATTTATCAAAATAATAGTTTGCTTATATCTTTTAATAATATTTAATTATTAATCATTTTAATGTTCCAATACACCAATAATGTAAAATATAGGTCTATGAAGAAGATCCCATGCATAAAAGATCCAATAACGAAAAGACAATATGCCATGAAAAAAGCAATACCTGCAATTTTATTCAGATGTACACGATTGGTCAAAGTGATCAAGCCAAAAAGATTGAAGGCAGTCACACTAGTTGGTGCATTCGTAAGTATCTTCCAGAAAATCTTCAAGAAATGATTGTTGAGGATTCATTTTCCATCATGATAATGCTTCTTCTAATATATTGACAGTTGAGTTTTTGGTACAAAAACATATCAAAGTAATGGAACCTCCACTCTAGTCACCCAATCTAGCCATGAGTGATTTTTGATCATTTTATAATGTAAAAAACAACTTGTATGGAGGTCGTTTCTTTACTCAGAAGATGAAATTGAGAGACCATAAATGCATTTTCTCATCGTTTACAAAAGAAAAATGAATGGCTTGAGTCACTTAATATTTGGAAAATTCGCCTACAGAAGTGCATTGTTCTTCGGTAAATATCATAATTTAAATATGTTAATAGGCATTTAGCAGACGATTCCTTTTCAGACGTTTTATAACTGCTATTATTTTAATTTCAATTAAAATATTATTAAAAGATAAAAGCAAACGATTTTTTTGATAAATATATTTTTATTAATATTATTTTGTCCATTTTTTGAATAATAGCGGATGATCAATTGTAAACCTTTTTGAATATGGCAATGATTTGCAATATATTCTGTTAAGCTGAAAGAATAACCAAGTCGATGGAATTCTAAAATGCTTGGAGTATTATTTTTGTTTTTAGGAATTTAAGATGCTCTACAAGCTATAGTTTGAAGCTTAAGAAAACGAGTGTTTTTTCTAGAAATTATGCAAATATCGTTGTTGGATTGTTTAGAACCCTCCTAAAATTTCATAAGTATAACTTTAAAAATCTATTTGCATCTTAAAAATTTCATAGTGATCCTCGTATTAGTAATTTTACATCAACAATAAAATATATTGTTGCATAAAAATTTTTCTGTATTCATTGAAAATTAAAAAATTATTATATGGGGAAAATTTGGTATAATTAAGAATATAATTGTTTATTACTATTAGGGGGTGAAAATATTTTTTGTGTTGAATAATTTTTTTGAATTATTGTAAAAAAATGTTAATATTTTGCTTAGTTCTTAATTGATTAAAATTCTACTTTAAAACATTTCTGAGGAGGATTTTTGTATCACTTATAAATATTAAGTTTGTTGGCTTTAGCTCAAACAGTTTAGTAAGTGCCCATTTTTACTACTAATGAAGATAGATTTTATTCTTCATTAGTAGCAAAAATCCTTTTATTTTGTATTAGATATCAGAAAATCCACTTTCATATTTGTTTTAAGAAATTAAATGTTAACGTCTTCACCTTCAAAGATATTTCGAAAAGTACTATCCAAAGGCATTTGGTTAATATTTCAACAAGTCGAGAATCATAATAATTTTAATGCATTTTAGCCCCAAGTTTTGTCTTGTTATCATATTAAAAGACTTAAAATGTTCCGGCTCTTTACAAAACACAAGAAAAGGACGATTCTAAGAGACAATGTAGATAATATTAAGCATTTAATTTCTTCTTGCGAAAAGAAATCTATCTTAATTATTTACTTGTTTCTGCTAGGATAGTGTTTACATTAAGGAAAAAGAAAAGGATTGATGAGTCTAGTATATTGATTATTTTCATGCTAGATTTACACTCGGTCTGTAAAACAACGCTTGCGCAGAAAGAGACTGGTTTAAATCGGCCGCAATTTCATATGATAGATTCAGACATTCCATGCTGGGCTATAAATTGTTGTTTTGGGGTCCCTGAATTTTTCTATTTCACTGCGTATTATAATAAAAATTGTGGATATTTTCACAAAATAAATATAAAAAATATATAATAAAATAAAATTATAAAAAATATATAATAAAATAATATTAAAAGAAGTTCAATATTCCTAAATTTGGAAAACTATAGGGGATAAAATGGCAAATGAAATGAAACACACGCACACACAAACGCAATCTCACATCACAAAGAACAAAGAGCAAACAATGTTGGAATGGATTTATAAGTGATCATTATTTTCACACACTCACACACACAAAAAGGAAACTCCAGATTCTTCATACGCATGCATTGTAAGAATAAAATACAATACAGCGGTATGTTGTTGTCCCGTGGAGACTAGTACTTGCCGGGCAGCACTTTTAAGCCTTTCTACGCACGCTCTACCAGCCGGCCGTCTTATAATTGGCCAAGTGTAAACCCGCCTTCAGATTCTAGAAACCTTCATGATTTTGCTCGTGTATGAGGTTGTTTTTCTTCAGTCAAAATAAATTGTATTTAACAACATGGTGAACTCGTATTATATGAGGAATTAGGATGCGTAAAAACTGTTGGTGACTCGCTGTATCGCCGGTAAAAAGTACTATTTAACAACAAAATACTCTAGAGAAATTTTTATTTACTATGAGGGGTCTAAACTTCAAAATATGATGATGAATAAATGGAAGACTTCTATTCTTAAAACTTTGTGATTAATTTTTTTCACAAAATAAATATTTTTTTTTAGGTTAATGCCGGGTTTACAAAGGGCCAGTTGTAAACCGGCAAGTAGGCAGCACATGCGCAAAAAGGCTAAAAAATGCTGTCCGGTCGATGGCAAGTACTTGCCACGGCGGGACAATAACATGCCCCTGTACTGACATTTTTCTTAGTACGAAGGAGTTTATAGAATTTGGAGGTTTTCTAGCGGGGAAAAAAAGTTACAACTTATCAGATTTTTCCCCACTTATCAGGTATGTTCTTTCTGATGCGAGATTGCGCTCTTTCTTCATTTTAATCATCATTTCTTTTTAATAGATTTTTTTTTTAAAATTTAGGTATGTTGACGTGTTTTTCAAATCTTACCCTGTTTCCTTGTGTAAATATCCATAATTTTCATCTAATGCGCATCGAAAAAGAATTATTCAGAGACACCAAACAATTAATAGCCAAGCATGGAATGTCTGAATCTGTCGTATGAAATTACGGCAAAAATACATCTGTCCCTTTCTAAGTATGCGCTGCCTATTGGCCGTCAATAACTGGCCGAGTATAACACAGTATAAAACATTTTATCTATTTTTTTTAAATTAAATTTAGAGACTAACTACGGTAGATGACCACAGTCACATTTAAGGATTTTATGTAAAATATTTTTCGTGCTATCTCTGAAAGTTTTTTTACCGATTAAATTAGCCATATATTCAGTCAATGTGCAAATTCGAACCAGAGAAAATTAAAATGATCATAAACGACACGACCTTCTAACACGTATATAGGAAGAAACAGAACGATAACCTATCTAATGGGACAGAAATTAAGGTCAAAGAGTGAAATAGAACTCCAGAAATGCGCTCATCCTTCCACATCCTACTCCTTAGCTGGGTTTTAATCGCTGAAAAGTGAATCTCGGAATAAAGAAATGATCAATACACACACAAACAGCAGCAGTGGATTCAGCAGATCTTTCTGGCATAATCTCTAATAAGAGAACTATTAGAGTAAGTGAGGAAAACAATTTTATATCCTGTATAAAATTGTGATCCATGGATAAAACCGTGCATGTCTTGCATGGCATTGGTGAGCAATAGTTGCGAAATATTGATCTTAGGTGTGAATTTAGCATTTTTACTGAATTTATCATGCGATCCTTGGGGATTATTTTGTGATTAATCCTCGACATGCAGTAATAATATCCGAATATCGAATTTCCATTTTAGAAGGGTATGTTTTTTAAGCAATTAAAACCAAAATCTGCTGCCAAATTAAAATTGTAGTCATAAAATCATGTACCAAATTTGATAAATTAAAGTCATTGCATTTTTGAGTAATCGTGTTTATATACCAGTAAAAGTACAGATGGACGGAAAAATCCTCTCATAATCTCTCTTCATTTTCTCGCGTATATTTATACAATATGGCATATTAACAAAATGTTTGACCATCATCTACAATTTTGAAATTGCAATCACAAACAAAATTTTATTTCTTACTTTTTTTTCATCATGTAAGAACATGGTGTTATTTTTGTTAGGAGGTTCTGGTGAATCCAAAATTTACAGGCAAAAAATATTCTTTTTTTCATTGGCAGATAGCGAGTCACCTGACCCCAGGACATTTGAGGTTTGTTTGGCCTGTATTGTTTGAAATATTTAATTAAAGTTATTATCGATTTCTTTTTGTTTGTCGTTTCTATGAAATGACGCCATCTTCCAGTTTGTTTATAATTTCTTACATATAAATAATTAATCTCGCGCTCAAAAGATTATCGGTGTTTTTTTTAAGAATTCTTTTTTTTTACTTTTAACTATCGCGATTTTGTAAAAGGCGACTTATATTTATTCTTTAATGATATTACAAGCACATTCTTATTAATTGTATTTCTCAAAATACTGTGAATACTGATGTTAATACAGATTTTTCAAATATTAAT
>JAOUZG010028648.1:256605-271166 GCA_026289955.1 Argiope argentata | reverse complement strand
AAAAAAAAACGCGCTAAGGATGACGGGACAGATTTAGTAAAATTGCTACCTTTAAGCCAAAAGTTAATATTTGTTCCTGATGTACGCTTGTGCTATACAAAGAATTATTAAGATTTCAATTAAATTTAGTTTAATTAACATATCATTTTAAAGCAATACCAGGACTATTTTAGAATGGACCTCTTAATTTTGAATCGCTGTCAAATGACGGTACGATAACAGAGTTGATACCCCTTCCTCTTCAAACTTACACGCCACACTAGCGGGAGGACGTTTAGTCCCGACGGGTTAAACATGCACAAAGCCCGCTTACACAGTGGTTTTTTTTTTGTAGAATTGGACCTTGAACTAGAAACCCTTTGGTTCCGAAGTCGAAACCACGAGGTCACCTGAACCCTGCATTTTCAGAAATAGCATAGCAATAGCAGAGAGTATGCGAGATAATTTTATGGAGACCATTCCTGTTGTTATAAATTTGTTTGAGCGTATATTTTTTAGGGAATCGAAAGCATCTCCTTATTTTATACGGAGTCCTACGGAAAAAATTATTTCTCTGAATCCCCAAGCCGCGTATCCCATCGTTGATCCCGAGTTGGCCCCGAAAATGCAGATAAGATCCTCAGTACACGAATAGTTGTTTTTGTCTAGTGGCTATTTACTCGGCTATAAACCCAAGCGTTGCGAGTTCGGTCCCAGGACAATCTAACCATTCATCCACATAGTTCATTATCTGTTGCACCACGCAATTTTCACAGCTTAGTGTGTTTTTATTTTTATGAATACAGGTTTTCATTGTAATACTAGCTTTTACCTGCGACTTCATATTTATTGAAAAGCACACAACTAATCTAAAACCCATTTGCAGTGGGCCCCCGAAATAAAGCAAAACCACAAATTTCCACATTTCTTTAAAATCAAGTCTATTTCATTCATCGATCCAGATTGAGATAGCTACAACAATATTACACACTTTTTAAAACTTTTAATTAAAATGAAAGCACAATTGTTAATAATTACAGCACAGTGCACTTGCATGAATTTTCAACTCCAATTGAGACGACGCAAATACATGAATTTTCTACGCCAGTTAGAGTAACGCAGTACAGATTAGAAAATTTTAATTTCCTTTATTCTGTTTTATTTTAATTCAAAAATAAGTCAAATTGAATCGGAAAAATGATTAATTAACAATGTTTAGTTTTAAATGCATCAAACATTAAGAAAATAAACAGAATCATTTGAAATAATCGGTTGGAAACATGTTAAGCCTAACCTCATTAGCATGAGGGGAAACTGAGGTCTTACTCATTTAGTGGTGGGGAAATGAAGATTTTTGGCGCAGAAAAGTAAGAAAAGAGTCGTTTTTATATTTTCTCCCCAATTTTTCCGTTCTTTCTATATAAGAACTTTCCTCGTGTCTTAACGAAAATATTTTTAAAAATTAGTCGAATTGGTCTAACCGTTCTTGAGTTTTGAGCTTAGAAACACATTTGGTGATTCATTTTTATTTATATAGATATTATTTTGGTGTATCACATAGTATCAGTTCATTTTCTTTGAAAAATATTTGAACTTTTTTGCAAATATCGTATTTAGGTGGTAATTTTAAAGAATTACGCAGCCAGAGGGCTAAAGACTGTTTCGCATCACGAATAAAATTCAGGAAAGAATTGTGCTCATTAAGATAGTTCCAATTTAATTCCGTTTTTCAAAGAGATTCTTAGAACTCATTGAGAATAGGCAATCAAGATTAGTCTAGACTTATTGTAATTATACTTTGAAAGGCTAGGATAAAATAGGTTTATTACTCAGAATTTAAAGAACTTATCAATTGTTTTTTGCTAACGAATGATATTCTTGTTTTAGAACATGGTTTTGAGATGTGATTGCCTTGAATTGCGATTACCATAAACAAAGAGAATAGATGAAGCTAATATTTTTCTACCACTAAATAATCTTTTGATACAAAAGTACGTCAAAATGTCCTAATTTACAGACAGGATGAGGCTATGAATGTTAGAATGATGATCAAGAAAAAAATGCATGTTGAATATTTTCTGTTTATTTAGCCACTTTACAGTAAAGTGATATTTACAAGATGTAGTTGGAAATGATGGATATTTGATAAACTACATTTTAGTAGTAATGGAGTTGAATACTTAATTACCAATCTCTGCTAATAATAAAGGTTAATATATCTCTGTCTGCTTCTGCGTATACAATTTAGACCGTTTATTTTAGAGATATCAAACTTGGCGCATAAATACTTTAGTGGATGGAAATGCATACTCGGAATGATTTTTTTTAAATTTTTAGTTTTAATTTATTCAAAATTAAGCGAAAGTGTGTTGTTTTTCTTCCATATCATCTGAAAATATTACAACATAAAATTAATTTTAATACCAACTTAAAATTAAAAAAAAAACCTTTTCAATGGTATTAGTACAAATTCAAGCAAAATGTTCCGTAATTTTGATAATTTTTTGAAAACACTTTTTTGTTTAATTTCCAACATTAGATTACATACACTGAGTGTCAAATCATTTTTACTATGTCGTCAAATATTTTATCTCTTCATTTTCTCCCATTATTGAAAGCTGTAGAAGGATTCTGTTTGGCATGTGTGTAGTTACAAAAGCGAAGTTAAGATAATATGTCAGTTCTAATATAGATGACTCTGACTTTTGCGTTTTCACTAGCATCAAAGGAGTCATAATGTATCATAGGTCATTGTATAAGTTAGAAAGGTTCGTGTACACAATGAAAAGAACAAGAGTAAGGCAATCCAAATAATGTCTGACAATTGAATATGTCGATATCTTTCTTTAAATTTATTTAGCCATTTCGCAATTTTTCCGTTGTATTCTACGATCAAAGAAAAAAATACCGTTTAAATCCATTTTAATTTATTTATATTTTTAATCAAATGCCTTCGTTAGAAATAGCTACATGCCAACTCCTGGTAAACCTAGTGTTAAATTCAGAGAATGTATATTAGATTATTTATCAACAAGTTTAAGATAAATATACCTCTTCTAAAAAAACTTACTTACAACCAAATGTCATACTTTCTTACGGTTTTCCCTTCTTAATCAACAATTTCTCAAAAATTACAGACCATAAAATAAATTATCCTCGCTTGTAACACTCCCAACCTTAAAATCCAACAAACAAGCTCTATTCGAAAAATAACTCCCTAACATGGCTGACTGGAAGATGAAGCCTTGCTGAAAATCAGTCTTGCGGATTATCATAAAAGAAAACCGCCTGCTCTCCGTCCTTCGCCACGTGTCCTCGGGCATGGATGAGCGAAGAAATTACCATTAATCTGATTTACAAGAAACCGATATTGACTTTCGTGTTGTTTTCTTCATGTGCCTGACTTACCTCTAACGGCCAGCTGCGCCATGGTTTCGTCCGACCCCTCAATGTTGTCTGCTATGCAAGTGATTTGTCGGTTGTCATCGTAGCTGACGTCCTGGATGAAAAGTACGGAACCTGGCATTCCTTGGGGGTTGTCAACAGTGTCGTATCTGCTGTCATTCAGGCGATATTCTTCGACAGGAAAACCATCTAGTAAAGAACACAATGGTTCTAAGTTATAATTTTGTTTTTAAAGTTTAAGTGTAAGAGTTTAAATACATTTCGACTAAAAATAAAAATGAATATATGTGTTAGCTTTCTATAGAACAGACCGTTAGATCAAGAATCTAGAGCTACCAAATTTATACGGATACATTTTAGAATGAGTTAGTAGTATCTTTGAGCAGTTTTTTTTAAAAAAATATTTATAACTTTGATTAATTAACAGGTAAGCGAAATTTTGGTATTTCTTTAAGTTAATTCCCTAAAATATTTTAGCACAAAAGCTATTTTTACAACATCTAAAAATTTAAAAAAGATTTTTTTAAGAATCATCTTTTTTCAGTTTAATAATAATGCAAATGTTTTTTGGATGCAGCTACTAAAAAATTATAATCCTAACATTTAAATTTTGATTAATTTTTAACAAAAAAATTACCTAGTTGGGCTGAAATATTCAAAGCATACGTATTGTTTCCTTATCCAATATCTATATTTCCTTTCATTGTTATTTAAGGAAGAAGGTTTCTGATGAATTCTCTGAAGTTTAAAGAACGGAAAGAGGCCTCCCAAAATTTTCTCTTACGCTCTTCAATAAAGTTAGTATACGTCTCCTCCACATAAAAATGTGGGCCATGAATAAAGCCAAAACTACCTGGAGTTGGCGAATAATAGTTACGAAATATAGATATTTGGCGTGAATTTAACGTTTTTACTCAATCTATCTAGCCAAAATGTATTTTGGTCGCTTCATTTCCAACTGATTTAAACCAACACAACGCGGGTTGTAGTCCTGATAAAACCTATCTAATACTATAGCTTCAAGTCATTGCATTGACATCCATACAAAAGAAAAGACCAACAAACTTCAATTCTTTGATAGAATTGGTTCAAAAGTTGATCAAAAGGAACGTTTTAGATAGTGGATCCGTGCGTTAAAATTTAACTATTTAGCTCTTTACGCCTCACAGTTATCGAGTTTATTTGTATTCGAAAAACAGACTTTCTGTGAATATATTTCACCCAAAATTTGTTAAAAAATCTACACATTTGATCAAAATCTACAATTCACATTTCATGCATCTATCTCAAAATATTTTGAGTTATCTTATTACTTTACATACAAACAGATATAATGTCAAAAATGTGTTTTTCAGACTCAGTCGGGTTTGAAATGAAGAGAATCGTGAAAATCTGGTTCTTGGATTTTTTGATGATCATGATACTTTGTTAGAGAAAGTAAACAAATTGAAGTTACAGTACTTCAAATGTTATAAGGTGCAGTGCACTCCTGAGTATTCGCGACTATCAGACTTCCGTAGTATCAGGCCAATTTTTCTTTTATCATGATTAATTACAAAAGGGAATGTGTGTGTTGGCAACATTGCCAAATTCTTTGGAAGCGGGGGATCTGCTACCATCTTCCTATGTGCCGTGTACAAAATGCAAGTTGTGATTGGAAAAAAGCAGCGTTCTGCTCGTTGTTCATTGTTTCGACAGTGTGTAAAGGACTTCGTTTGTTGCCACTGCTTTCTGATTGTAACTGCACAGTACAAAATTGTACAGTATTCGTAAATAGTTATTAGGGTATACTTGATGCTTTCTTAAGTGTGCCATAGTGTAGATTTCAAAATGGGTGATTAACCGAAAAAAGATGTAGTGACTATGGAAGCGAAATTACATGCTATGCAGTGATTAAACTCTGGTGAAACAGCAAAAAATATAATTCAGGGTCAAGAGTTGGGTAAAGTACGGTGACTAACGTGGGGGGGGGGGGATTGAGCAGAAGTTGAAAATGGTATGAGCAAGTGGAAGTGAAATGAAATCAAAAAACCCAAGAATAATCAATAGCAGGTAAGAACATATATTTTATAACAGTGAGTTTTGGTGTAAAAACCTTGTCTACTGGTATTGGTGGGAAAAGAAATGAATTTATAGAACTCCGGCCAATCGGACTTTTTGGTTATCCGTCCTGCCCTTCCACACATTAGGTTGGATACTCGAGAACGTACTGTATATAAATCGGACAATTACTTTTCATGCTTTGTAGTACAACGCGATTTGACTCTATTAGGATGATCCATATACACAATAAACACGACAAGTGTTAGTCTATTAAATTAGCAGTTTTCCTTTCTGTAGCTATTTGATACTTAAAAATAATTGTTTTAAGTGGGTTCGCCTTACCCGTTACTTCTGCAAACCAATCGTTACAATAATCTGGCATTTTCAGAAAAATCGGTTTGCAATGTTACAGGAAAAGAAAGATATTAAGTGCTGATGCCACCAACTATAGGTAAACACAATAGGGGGCTGCTCAGATTTTGAATTTTATTTTCCGAACTGTATTATAGGTAGCTTACTTTTCTATTAATTCTACGCAAAAAAAAACTTACGTTTCTCTATTAAAAGATATTGTTTAAAATGAACGCAATCATAAAGCTTTTTTTTGACTCGCAGTTTTCCGGTTTAATACCAATCGAAACACCCGAGTGATAGCGGTAATTATTGTTGAATAGAAAATAGAGGCTTTGATTTAAAAATCTCGAGATGTTTCTGCGTAATACCTTTATTTGACTTATTAAACCATTAATTACAACTTATTTTCGCTTGAATTAGGCAAAAATAAAAAATAATAAGAGTAATAAATATTACTCACACTCCTTTACTTTCGTTTTAATCTTTTAAAATTTTTAATAATTAAATATTTAATGCTTCTAAATTTTCATTTAACGTGTTCGTTTACTTATTCCTTTGGTTTTGTTCGATATGAACTACAACTCCTTTTTTAATCACTGGCGTAAATTACAAAAATGATTTCAGAAAATAATAAGAATATATTATTTACGCTTCTTTATTCCTCTTTGTTTATAGTAATGAACTATTTCATTGTTTCTGGATTTTCATTTACACATTTCTTTTGTTCGATGTCATCAACAGTTCTGTTTACACACCACCCTTGATTACGAAAATGGATTCAAAAAGTAAAAATAATAAGAATAGAAAAATATATTATCTATATGTCATTATTTCTCTCTGCTTTATTTTAAAAAATTTAAATAGTTAGCTATTTCATTTTTTCCGAACTTTCATTTTATGTATTCATTTGCTTATTACTTAGATTTTGTTCTATGTCATCCACAACTCCTTTTAATCGTCACCCTTGTTTACGAGGTGGGTTCAAGAACACACCAGACCGCCGTAAAGGAAATTTTACCTACGTGTTTGATTATTTTATTCAGTGACAGCCCATAAGCAAGTATTTACAGCCATAACTTCAAGATTCTCTTTCTGATGAATATTAAGAGGATTAATTCAAGGCCTTAACATAACTCAAGTATAATTTAACCTTAATAAAGTGAAGGCAACGAAATCTCATAAATATAGCAAACTAGCATCATCCCAGTACCTCTAAATAAAGTCGAAAAAGGGTCGCTAATAAAAGAAAGATGTTTCTAAAATCTTGTTTACACTTTTCACTGTTATCATTTGAAACATGTAAAACGCTGCATTTGTCCTTTATTGCTTTATCATTGAATTACAACTTAATGAACGAAGTCAAACAAAAACTTTTGAAGCACAAACGCTTGAGATACTCTGGAATATCGCTACATGACAAACGTGACGAGATTTTTTATTTACATTTCACCTTATCTGAGCCCGTGACGTGGTCGTCTCTGTACAACGCTCTTTCAACTGTCTGCGAAAACAAGTGATCCCGAGAGAGGTGAAAAAATTTCCAAACCAAGGATTCCACTAAGCTTGTAATCTGTCCTGTAAATCAACTTGCAGTTGAATTCTCTTGTTAAGTAAAAAAATAACAAAAAAAAACTGCTTGCGTCAGGTTTAAAAGATAAATTACAATGACTCGCTCTTCCGTTCAAAGAGACTTGGTTCAAGTTAGAATTTCTAAATAGAAAGATAATGAAATTTTTCTAGAAGGCTATCTTCTGATTACTAGAGAAAAATTTATAATTCAATAAAAGATATGGAGAAATTTAAAAGATGACCTGCAGGTGCGAAATATTCAGTTTAAAAGGAAGGAAATGAAAATAATTATTTTGTATGCTTAAAAACTTAAATGTAAAAAATATATTCAGGAATTTATAAAATTCTTTGAAACTTCTGTACAAAAATCAAGTTAGAATTTTAATTTATTTCTTATTAGCTATATTTCCGTCTTAAATGACCAGCTGGTTCGCCTGGCATATAGATTATATCAAATTTCAGCCAAATCCGCAATTTGCAACACAGTTAGTTATTTTTTTAAAAAATTGGCATTGTAGTCGGGTGTTTTTAATAGCCTTATATATGTTCTATTCTTTATGCACATGAACCTTCTTAATAGAGATCATTCACAAGGTATCATAGCGGTAGTAAAAGCTTCATTGTCCGATTCATCAATCTTCTTTTAAAGATGCTGTTACAACATTGCTGTACCGGTGTTGTAAACTACATAAATATTAAAAATAATCCTTAACCCTTAGCTTTTACTGTGAAAATTCTTTTTCCAATAATCGTAAATAGTAACTAGTAACAGTTAGCAAAACAAATCAACTTGTGAAGAACATCTCAAATTTTACTTACTGTTAACTGCCAATTCTTTTTTTTTAATTTTTGACTAAAAAAATTATATACCTAAGCACACAAAGTTGTTAACAGTATAGTTGTGTTCAAAATAAGTCTTGGTTTTGAAAATATTTATTTTTAAAAAAGAGCATCTTTAAAAAAATCCTAAATTAAAATAAGAAATCAAAATAAATATTTTTTTATTAAAATCATAAAATAAAATAAAAAATTCAAAATAAATAATCTTTATAAAAATCATAAATAAAAAAACAAACTTATTAAATAACAGATCGTTACTAAAATTTCTAAATTACATATTTAGGTAAGGTATTTCATTATAATATAAAAACGAAACCAAAATATAACATTTCGAATATGACAATTTTGTTTTGTTCAATTTAAAGACGAACTTCAAATTTGTACGCTTTTTGTAAAGGAACGAAGCATAAAATATACACTTTCAGCTTCGCACAATATTGATAATTCCAAAATCCCCAAACTGATCCGTCGCAGCTAATAGGTTAAATGTAACTTGAGTTAATTTGTTAATGTAACTAATGGGTTAAATGTAAATGAGCATAGTAAAAACGAAAACTACTCAATAATAGGAAATTATGTCAGTTATGCATTATATCTTTTGAAATCCTTTCGTTGTGATATTCTAATAAAGTGACAAATATAACTGCGTGTCTTATCCATAATAAAAATTTAAAAAAAAATCCTTCAGAATTTATTGTATAAAGTTGTTAGGCATTCTTACATGGGTTTGTTAAGATTTGTCCTGCTTTTAATTTTAAAAAAAAGTTTCGTCATGATTTTTCCCAAAAAAACCAACGGGAGTGATCTCTCCAAAACATTCTTTTATCTCTCTAAAAATTCATTATACCTAAAATGCCTCGTATAGAATTGGCATCCAATAGTTCGAAATGTTAAAATTTGGTGTGAATATAGTTTTTTTACTGAATCTAACGTGTCATAATTGGCGAGTTTCTTGATGATTAATTCCTGTCTTCCGGTTAATGGCATCCAAAAATCAAATTTATGTTCTGAAAAAGTTTTTTTTTTCGACCGATTGAAAAAAAAATTTCCACTTCTATTCTCAAAATAACAAATCAAATTTGATATATTTAAATCATTGCGTTTTTCAATAAACTAAGTCAGCGAGTTTGTCTATAAAAGTGCAATTAGAAACAACAACGACATATTTCTGAAAATACAGAGCCCCAGGTGGTCACTCCCTCGTCATATTAAGTCCAAATTCTGATAGGTGCTTACTTTATTGACGTTAAGTCGATGTAACGAATATTAACAGTTTAGATCTTTTCATTTTGTTATTATCGTGTTAAATTATACTCGAACAATCGGACAGACAGATTGGATCAGGTCGAATTTTGCCCAAAATTTGATAGAAATCTTCAAATTTAAAGTAAAAAGCGTTCGTCTAACTCAAAATATTTTTGAATTATCTTTGTCGCTCTCGAAAATTTTACAAAAATGTGCTATAAAGTCGTAAAAACCTCGAGTTTGAACTTTTTTTTGAGGATTACGGTGCTTTTTCTGCACTATGTACACCGGAAAGTAAAACGCTACTGAAGAAGTTTTCTTTCCGGGTTGTGCTATTCGCTGTGCAGATAATGGCAGTTCAATTCCATAACTACTTTCATATTTTTATAAAATCCCGTCATATCAGTTGGTCCATTGCTTGCTATCTTAAGTAACGGCTGTAAAGTTATCAGGATTTTCAGAATAATCGGGTTGGTATGGTGTTTTAATCCAGACTCTACTAGATTGAAATACAGCAGTGCCGATTCAGATATTTTACGGCTCCGGGCTAGATACATTATGAGGCATATCTTTTAATTAGACAATTTGTTTACACATTTACATATTATAACAATTTTCTTTAAATTTTAATAATTCATTTTAGGTAAATTTTTTGTTTTATTAATGTTTAAAAGCTTATTTGTTTTTATACATCTATTTTAACTCCATACTACCGAACATCCATGTTCGAATGAAACATTATTGAAGCATGCATTAAAATATTCAAAAAGGAAGTGAGTGATCTTACAGAAATTTATAACATCTTCACCAATTATGTTTATATTAATGTAATATTTTATATTTAAATGAATTCATATTTGTTTCGCTACCAGGAAAATTAATTTTTTAACAACTTTTTTATTTCCTTCTCTGTTATAACGGCTTCACACAACTTCCAAGCCGGAAATCCACCGCTGGAATTCAAATAAATTGATTAGATAGTTTGGCTTTCCACCTGGAATTCTTTAGAACCCAAGTGGACAGTTCGGAAAGCTGGTAAACACCAGCTGCGGTGGTCTCTTCAAGACTTTCTCGTATTATCTCCAATAAATGTACTCATAGATTACTAAATGTATTTCATTGGTGATTAACATAAATGCAGGTGGGGTCAAAATAATGGAGACATCTGTGAATAAAAGTGACATTTTTGAATGCGCTTTGTAGGCATTAAAACACCGAACCGAATTTAAATGACTAAAAAGAGAATAACCGCAGCAAAAATGACCGCAGAGTTCAAAACCAATCCGGATTCTCCAGTATTAGTGATTACAGTTATAAAGCTCTTTCATAAACAGAGCATTTTTGGCAGAGCTGCAATTCCCAAACCACTTGTCACAGATGTTGATGGTAAACGCCGCCTACAGTGGTGTCACTCTCACAATACCTGCTTCATTCATAAGTGGAAGAAAGTATTATGATTTGACAAATCGTGATTCACACTTTTCCCAACAGCAGAATGGATGCCCGTTTGGAGGACGCCTGCGTATGATCGTGATTGTCTCCTTACAATTGTAAAATGGAGGTGGATCTGTCACGATATGGGCAGCCATGCTATGGTTTTCTGCTGGACCAATCGTAACGCTGAAAGGAAGTTTCAATGGGTAGAAATATAGAGAAATTTTAGGGACTAGATCCATCATAGGATGCAGACTTTTTTCCCTGCAAGTGATTGAATTTTCCAGGATGATACTACACCTATCCATGCTGAGAGACTTGTCCAATAATTGTTTGATGAAGACGAGGCTGCAATTAAACATCTGCCTTCACTCGCGCAGTTACCCGACCTCAATATATTATTGAACCGTTACAGTCTATTTTAGAGCGTTCCGTATGGAATCGATATTCTCTATAGGCCTCTTTCTTAGAACTTGTATATGCCCTGGAAGAATCGTACAATATTCCTTTAGATACTATTCAACTCTTGTATGAATCACTTCCTGCGCTAATCGAAGCTGTATTAAATGCCAAAAAACGTCCTTCACTATACTAATAGAGGATTCGTAATAAATCTAAGGTGTTTCCATTCTTTGGATAACCACTTGTATATAAAACCCTTAAGTACGTGCAAAAAAATCAGTCTTATTATTTATTGCTGAATAGCAGCAGTCAAATATAAGTAAATCGCTATACAAATATTTCAGATTATTTCATTGAATGCTTTTTCAGCAGCAGTTGGCTCAACTTCTCGAAAAGTAATGAAACTGCAGATTATAATTAGGAAAACTCAAAAGAGAGATTCATAAATCTATTTATTTCAAGGAAACAACTTGTAAAAGAGATCGAAAAATAAATGTCAAATAGAAAATTTAATCAGGTTCAAAAATAGCCGTCTTTCTTTAGAAGATAAGGAATCACAATAATTTACCTATTGAAACTGATAACCATACCTGTCAAAACTTTTTTTCTCACAAAAATAAAGTTTGTATTTTTTTAAAGCTAAAAAAATATTGCATATTTATTGATATTATTTTCATTTTTAAACATTTTTTCTTTTATTTCCATTTTTTAAATAATTTAATCCATAATCTAATTTTTTTTATTTTACGTTTAAATTCAAACTCATTCATAAAAACATACAATGAATTGCTTCTGCCAATGTTAAAATCAAAAAATATGTATGCTTTTTTAGTCATTAATTCCGAAACAGGGTGACATTCCCATCTTTATCTCGTAGATTATGGGCCTTGGACAATACTGCAAATGCATTGCGTAACATTAACGAGCAGCAATTATTAAATATATATACAAACGGTAAATACTTTCAAAAATTTGCTTCAAAATTTTATAAGAATCTAAATTTTAGATGCTAAATCTATGCATCCAAATTTATTTATCTAGCTCTTAAGTGTTGAAATTATCGTGTTCAGTTGCATTTGAACTGTCTAACTTCCTTTGAATGGATTGCGCTCAAAAATTGATGGAAGCCTACTAATTTGATCTTAAGTCCATATACGAAATTTCACTGGTCTAACTGAAGGTAATTTTGAACTAGAGTATTTTCAGACAGATAGTCATATCAAACTCTACGACCAGCCCGAATGTCACACGAAATAAACCCTACAACTGAATGACAGAACTACCAACACAGCGACACTAGCCGAAACTTGGATTGAGTCATAATATCTATCACCGACCACGGTACAACCCTTCCCGTAGGAAGTACGTCCCGTCGTCGATGGGTGGTTATCAGACAGATGGACGAACGGGCAAGCATGACAGCAAAAATGAGCTTTTCGAACTCAGAGAGGCTAGAAACATGGACAATTTTTTTTAAAAAAATAGAGTCAATAAAATAGATAAAAATTTAAACTTAAACAAATTGAAGGATTAACAAAGTTTTCATAAAAATATTTTTTCGTTATTTCTACTATCTACAGAGTGATTCATCAGCATCAGTCATATTAAGGAAATTCTATTCTATATATAGTAAAAAGTATATTTCTATGGAAGCTGTTTTAAAAATAAGTTTACAACTAAATATATGAACTATTTATTATTAATTCAAAATGTGATAATTCATTCATTTAATTAAAATAGGGGCACATTTTCAGTTGGAGTTATTCATGAAACCAAGAATCAAAAATAGGACTAATCTAAGACGGGCACTTCATATGTGTAGCATAAAAGATGGAAATAAGAAACCAGTTTTGCTGAATTTTTATTTAAAATTCTTAAGTGAAGTTGATTTTTAAAGTCGAATTATTATTATCCATATTAAAAAAATATATATCTAATTAATATTTTTAATATGATCTATTCATTTGCAAATAGAACTCTGGAAAAATCCGTGATATTTTTCACAAGAAACAATTATTCAAAATTTTAGTAATCCAGTCGTATATGAGATATTTCATGTTTAATTTTTAATATTTCTAATTTAAGTTTAATCAATAAAAGCATGTCTAGAAATTTCGACAGATGCTTAATTCAATAATTTATTAAAATATTAATCCGATTTCTCCTAATTCGAGAAATTTCAATTAGCAAAAACTCGAGATTTTGCATATCAAAAGCGGTTCATTTCGCGAGTATGCACGAAACAAATTTTATCTATTTTTCCGATCTCTTGAATGCTGTAGTTGTGAATCAAACAACTGTTGTATAGAAGGATCGGAAGTGACTCTGTTTATCATCACAGGGTCATGTGATCAAATACAAAAAAAAAAAAAAAAGAACTCATCTCTCTCAACTTTCCCAACAATCGGCCTTTTATATCCAATCGATCTCTCTGGATTTGTTATTCATAAGTATGAGAACAGCTGAATTCTGCGAAGTGAAACACACTTTACCCAGGATTCAACTGACCTACAAACCAAGAGACTCTGGGCGCTGGGAATCCTTGGACTTTGCATTCTAAGCTCATGTTTCTGTTCAAGATGGGGCGAATCTGGCGGGGAAACTTCTCCACACGAGCTGGATCTGGAAAATGAGAGAAATGTAATCAACAGATTTGTTTTTATAGGCAGCCATCCATTCAATGAATGAAATTATTCTTATCAATCAACACGCCAAGTCAGACTGTGAACAGTTGATATCGATTTGATTGTAAACATTTTATTTGTGTTTTCATTCATAAGAAACGCCATGGTGAAATTTTTGATAGCTAAATTTATTGTTTTAATCTTTTTATAATTAACTAATGATTCGCTTCACAATATCTTATTTTAATTGATGTACTCAAAAATTAAAGTCTTCTATTTTTTTAAAAAATATGTATAAGAATAAATTATATACAAATGCAAAAAATTAAGAAAACAAAATTACGCAGTGAAGCACAAATTTTGTTATAATTAATTAAACATTCGGTTTATAAACGCTATATTTTGTTAGCGTACTCAAAAATTAAAACATTTTAATTTTTTAAATACGTATAAGAATAAACTAAATACTAATGGAATAAATTATGAGAACAGAATTCAATGAAATGATAAAATATAATGAAATATTCGATCTTACATTTCAAGTTATCATGTGAGAACATTATTTAAGTCATTATTTATCTTAATTAATTTAAGTCATTTACCGATTTGAAACAATCACTAGACTTCTTTATCGATATCTTATCACATATATATATATATATATAT